>OY294068.1:24192659-24621813 GCA_958510875.1 Endomychus coccineus | reverse complement strand
CTAACTCGGTTTCAACAATTTCTTTCAGTTCTTTCCATGTTTTTGCAGAATAAAATAGGGCGGTATCATCTGCGAAAGCAATAATTTCAGACAATAATTGTAAGTTAAACATGTCGTTTAGGTAGAGAATGAACAGTGTAGGACCCAACACAGTGCCTTGGGGTATACCATATGTTGTTTCTTCAGGAGTGCTGTATATATCTTCAATTTTAACTGTTTGGTTGCGATTTGTGATGTAAGATTTAAATACATTGTTCGCTACTCCTCTAATTCCTATCTTTTCCAGAGTTCTCAAGAGTTCTTCATGGCAAATGGTGTCGAAAGCCTTTTGGAGATCAACAAATATGCATAGAGAAGGTAGTTTATCATCCATGGCGTTATATATGTTTTTTGTTAAGGCCGCTATGGCATGTTCAGTAGATTTGGCTTCTTGAAATCCGTACTGTTTAGATGATATTAGTGTATGTTTTTTAATAAAGTGCTTTATTCTGTTGTTGATTATTTTTTCTAAAATTTTATTAAAGTTAGTAACTAACGATATAGGCCAGTAATTCTCCATGAGTTGTGTTTCGCCTCCTTTATGTATGGAAATTATTACAGATTCTTTGAAAATGGAGGGATAAATGCCTGTTTCTAGAATCATGTTGAATATAAATACTAATGGGTTAATTATGTAGTGCAATGCAATCTGTAACGTTCGTACGGTAATATTATCGATACCCGGTGTTGAATGTTTTTTCAGTTTTACAATAATGTCTCTAAGTTCATTTGAAGTTGTGTGTTTGAGAAATATGTTTTTATTGTTGATTTTTTCAGGAAATGTTTTTTTGCTAATGTTACTCCCACGTTTTTAAAGTAAGAGTTGAGTTTAATTCAATATTTCTTTCACGACTGGTTTCACTTTTTTTTTGTTGGTGATCATCGTGACTGTCTCCCACAATTTAATTTATAAACTTCAATTTACTTGTGAAATAGGAGTTAACAAAAACATAAATTTCCTAGATATGAACATAAGGCATGATGCAGATGGAAAAATAAAAACTTCGTAGCTTACTAAATAAGTTTGGTCTCAACGTTATCTTCGCTTCAATTCCGTTGCACCAACAAGTTATTAAAAAAGTGTTATAAACAACCTTACAGATCGCGCGGTTATATTGTCTCACTCAGAGACGGTCCCAAAAATGCAAAAATTGTTCGTAATACACTATAAATGAATGGCTACCCAAAAACATTTTTCAATCTCATTATTGAAGAAAGAATAAACAAAATCTATAATGGCACCTCATATGTAAATAACACAAACGGTAATACAGATAATTTCATAACATTACCATACATTCCGGAGACCTCAGAGAAAATTAAGAAATGTTCACAAAAGTATGATATAAATGTTGCGCATAAACCTAGTAACTGTGTTGGGAAATATTTGTCAAACACAAATCAAATTATTTAGATTGCGATAGAACTTATACAGGAATCTCTAAACAATATTTACAAAAAGAATGTATGGCCATTAGTATAGCATAAGAAACCAAAACTTGCGTCGCCTTTGCTAAACACTGCTTTGATTGTAACCATCAATTCGATTACAAAAATGTTAATATTTCAACTGAGGAAACAAATCATCATGAAGGTTCTATTCTGGAGATGATCCACATAAAACGTGACTCCAAGTCAGTAAATCATAGAACAGATATTCAATCATTAAGTCAGGTTTATACTAATTTAATTAATTAAAACCCCTGAAAATTCCTCCATGCGTCTTTATAATGTTAAAAGTATATTTTAGGTAGAATGCTCAGATAGCAATATTTCTAATAAGGTCTGACAACCTTTTCTATTACCTCATAAGTCTTCAACATCTGGTTCGAAAGTTGATACTCGAACGTTATATTTTTAGTTCAGTCCTTCAGTCATATTCCATACTGTGATTCGATATGTAGTTAGATTTTATAAGATTATTGCTTAGCAGCGGATTCTTAATTCATATACTGAAAACTTTAATCGTGTTATAATTTCGATTGTTCGTGTTTCTGTTCGTTGTGGCGACGTGGGCATTTTTAATTGAAATTACTGCGATAAGGACGCCTTATGATGATACGTTTAGTTTCAAGAAATCTCGTTTTAGACATTGATACGTCTTCTGATGATGGTCGTGAGACCGAAATGTAACCGAAAATAATAAGCATATGTGTTAGTATTTGAGCTATTTCCCGAGAATTTATATATAATTTATACCTGGGTCAAGAATCATTCTTAATCTTTACATGCTATATTAAAAATACCTGACACAAGAAATGACAAATGTCTGTGGGAATAAATATGTATTTCAAACCTCAAATCGTCACGGAGTTCCATTTTAGATTAAATCTTGAGATGCAATGGAGGTTTCACAATATAATAACTTTATTTTGACCATTTGTCATGAAATGTACTACAGTTACAATAGGTGAAAGTTCATAGTGCAATGTAGGTTGATACCATCAATATATCGTTGACCAAGTCTATATCATCATTATTGATGCATGAATACAACAGTCACATTTTTCATTCAAGCACATTCACATTATCTTCCTAACATTCATACACAATTTACTATCCAGTCGAATGTTTCCAATTGCAGATTGTAATACGGATATTCTATACATACCTATATTTGAAAAATCAATATTCATCCGAGGTGAGTTGTTCATTTGGAACAATTTGTACCAAGTATTGAAGGATGACATTTAAATGCTATAACTCTGTTGCCGACGAGAGAAATAATAAAACACTTCTTTTGTCAATACGTACGTAACAAAGTGAGTCTGAAATAAAAGATATGTATCTATCAGTTGGAATATAAAATAGATGGGTTGAGACCCTGTGATTGTGTAAAGAAACGCCGCGTTTTGTAAGTGAACGAAATGTAAAATGCGCCCAACCTGTTCCCTGTCACTCGGAAATACTCTAAACTCAATATAAAGTTACAATACAAGTCAAACAGGGCTCCACGTCACGGTTATTGTGTTACTGTCAAGTGTCGTCTAACATGTTCTTACCTGACTCATTTTACACATCTCGTACTTGATCTCTACAAAGTGGTTAACAATGTGAACATCCCGCCGAATATTTCTTGCAATGCACATTCAAACTGAAACGCTGAGCTGAAGAAAGAACTTGGAATGTGGTTAAACGCAACAAAAATAAATGAAGAAGCCCTAAATCTGTTACATAGCCATGTTAGGATTTCCTTATCAAGGAATATTTTTTCATGTTCAACATGCTAAGGTCAAGGATAATAATAATAATAATTATAATAATAATAAATCAATTTTTTAATAGGATATTCCTGATATATGAACATTAATTAGTTAATCTATACAGCAAATTGTAAATATAGCAAAACAATAATAATAGATAGTATAATAAAATTAACAGTATCAATAATATTAATGATAATCATTGGCCCTAACATAACTGGAAGTGAATCGGTTTCCCTCCCACCGAATCCTTTCCCTGGTATTTGACGGCAAGGTGATGATTATATTGAGGGACTTGGTGTGGTTCGCTTTGCCACCGAACCTACTCAAAGCGATTCCCTTGTGTACAAGAGGTGTTAAGTGTTCTGCCTATGAAGGTCACGAGACGGAAGAAACTGGATTTTTGATGATTTTATGAAAGTTCATTATACAATATTAAGCCGTAATGAAAGATTGATTTCATTGTGGTGCGTAAATTTATTCTTCTAATAGAATTTTTATATATACTTTGCCTACACGAGGGGGAAGCCTATAATTTTCAAAGAACATCGTGTGAACCAGCGGTGGAATGTTGGGAGAGGACAAAGGTATTCTTGAAATTTTTGAGGTAATAGGAATAGGGAAGAACCTCACTAGGTAAAGAGTTGCACAACTTCGCTGTTCGATAGAAGAATGAACTCTGGTAGGAAGCAGTTCGGGGGTCTCAAGCTTGACAATGAAGGAGTGACTGGTTTGAGCTCGCCTAGTTCGCCTATCTGGAATCATGCATGGTGTAACAACATACAGGGTATCCTCGAACTGCGTGGCCAAAATAAAACTGAACATTCTTTGATTCGAAAAAAAGTTGATGAGTCTTTTTACTTTTGCCTCAAGTGTCTTGTTTACCCGGTAGAGGGCTTCAAAATTGCAAAAATAATTTTGTTTTTTCGGTATAACTTGAGAACGTGATGAAGAACTTTTACAATATTTAGCAGGTGAGTTACTGTCAATAATGGCCATTTTTGAGAGTGAAGCACAGAGCCTTAGAGATCAAAGAAATGGCTCAAACTTGAGGATGTAACGGGAAAAGTGTCCAGAATTTTTTTGTGGTCAATGTAATTCACTCGATATTTTTCATGTAGATAGCTTATCTAATTTGAAAACTTTTCTTACTCTTAGAAAATGTTGATAAAATCAACGGATTCGCTTGAAAAAATTAATTTTTGAGTCTCTGCAATTTTGGCTTACTAATTTTACTTGATTAAAATACCTTAGTTGCCTTTGCTTTTCTAATGTCATTTTGGCATTTGAAGAATTTATTCTCAAAACTGTCAGTTTTTACTTTGCTTTTCGTAAAAATTTTATAAAATTATGGCTCAAAATTTCACTAACACTGAAATGGTTAATATCTCGGTAAAACACGAATAATAAAAACAATAATTCCAAATCGGCAAACCTTCGCGAAACTGGCAAATTCGAAGCAAATCGCAGAGGAACTGGACGCAGACGGACAAGAAGGACGTTAGAGCTCGAAGAAGCGATACTGGAAGCGGTTGAAACTGAACCTGGGATAAGCACACTACGTTTGGGACTTCGTATTGGAGCCTCAAAATCATTAGTTCATAATGTACTGAAAGAAGAACTGTTGTATCCCTATCATATTAAAACAGTTCAAGACTTATTGCCCATGGATCCAGGTCATCGGCTAGATTTCTGTCGGCTTATTGTCCAAAGACAAAACGCAAACCCCAATTTTTGTAGAAGAATTCTGTTCACGGACGAAGATACTTTCACGAGATGTGGTCTTTTTAACCTCCATAATGAACATTTCTATGCTGATGGAAATCCTCTTGAAACGGAAGTTACATATTTTCAGAATCAAACTAAAATCAATGTTTGGGTTGGAATTGTGGATAACTTTATTAATGGCCCTACCGTTATACCCGATCGATTGAACGGGGAGAACTACTTGAACTTTTTGGAACAAAGGCTACTTGAACTGTTGGAAGACTTGCCCTTACACGTTCGTCGTGGCCTGGTTTATCCATGATGGTGCACCTCCTCATTTCACATTAGCTGTGAGGCGACATTTGAATGCGGAATATCCAGATCGCTGGATAGGTAGAGGACACGATGCACCAGTGAACTGGCCGGATCGCTCCCCTGATTTGACGCCCTGCGACTTCTTTCTATGGGGCGCTTTGAAGTCGAAAGTTTATGCAGCTACAGTAAACACACGAGAGGAATTGTTGCAACAAATTAATCATGAAGCGGATTTATTGAAGAATAATCCTGAAGTACTAGCCAGAGTTCAATCCAATTTTTGAAACGAATTAATTTGTGTATTCAGGAAAATGGGCAACATTTCGAACAATTGATGCCTTAGCGATTTCCCAAAAAGTTTTGTTGTTTCTTTTAATTTAGCATTTGTTTTCCCTAAATAATCACATCGTTTCCCCATTTCTATTGTTTTTATTATTCGTGTTTTACCGAGATATTAACCATTTCAGTGTTAGTGAAATTTTGAGCCATAATTTTATAAAATTTTTACGAAAAGCAAAGTAAAAACTGACAGTTTTGAGAATAAATTCTTCAAATGCCAAAATGACATTAGAAAAGCAAAGGCAACTAAGGTATTTTAATCAAGTAAAATTAGTAAGCCAAAATTGCAGAGACTCGAAAATTATTTTTTTCAAGCTAATCCGTTGATTTTATCAAAATTTTCTAAGAGTAAGAAAAGTTTTCAAATTAGATAAGCTATCTACATAAGGAATATAGAGTGAATTACATCGACCACAAAAAAGTTCTGGACACTTTTCCCGTTACATTCTCAAGTTTGAGCCATTTCTATGATCTCTAAGGCTCTATGCTCCACTCTCAAAAACGGCTATTATTGACAGTAACTCATCTGCCAAATATTGTAAAAGTCCTTCATCACGTTCTCAAGTTATACCGAAAAAACAAAATTATTTTTGCAACTTTGAAGCCCTCTACCGGCTAAACAAGACTATTGAGGCAAAAGTAAAGAGGCTCATCAAATTTTTTTCGAATCAAAGAATCTTCGGTTTTATTTTAGCCACGCAGTTCGAGGACACCCTGTACAAGACCATGGGAATATCTATAAAAAAAGAAGCCTTCTACGATGTTCTAAAGAGGTTAATGAACTAGTAAGTGTGACATCATCAATCGGACGAATAGCTCTCTTTTGGGTAGAATCTCAAAGCTTCAGTTTATTTTTGTGAGCCGAACTCCAAGTATATGAACAGTACTCCAGGACAGGTCGAATCTGTGCCTTGTAAATTATGAGGAGCTGCTGGGATATAAAGTAGCTTTTGGCACAGAATAGAAAACCAAGTTTTTGTGAAGCAGTTTTCGCAATGAACCTCACATGATCGTTCCATGAGAGGGTGCTGTTGGTGGTGATCTCGAGCATGGATATGGGAAGACTTCATAGGAATAGTTGTTCCTGACTCCATCATATTGGGAATCCATCTTTCTGGAGAACACGCAAGCTTGAGTCTTGGTTGCATCAAACTCTACTGGATTATCAGAATTCATTGATTGCGTCAACCTGTCTATGTCTCGCTCCTCAGGCTTCATTCGATGGTATAGATGTTCTAGATGAAAATTCGGCATGAAGTGTGTCATCATCTATAAAGCTGTCCCTGGACGGAACAGATGGTCACTCCCAGCAGATCGTTTATATGGAACATAAAAACCATTGAGTTATTTTGTATTATAGCTATGTATTTGACGATTTGAACTTATATACGAACGTCATAAAGCAAACATACAATCTATTTTTCATCGGTACGCAATCTGAGGTGGAAAGCATAACCTTCACGAGAGTATATCTTTTATATCTTGACATTATTCACATTCCTCTGTTTTGTAATTTTTGTGAAGAACTATCAGTTTCAAATAGAGGTAAAATGCTTAATCAGTAGTCAAAATGAAGTTACATTATAGTTTTGTACACTATTAGGGAAGGATTGCAGATAAGTCTATTTGCGACCGAAAAAAGGAGTTTCTCTGAAATTTTATTACGATTATGTTGCTTATGAAAATTCAATCTAATGTCAATTACGAAACCTAGATATGTTACATGGTCAACTAAGGCAATTATCTCTTCATTAATATGTTCATCATCATCCTTAATTGATTGGAGGAGGCTCAGTCCCCAGATACCTCTAGACTTCTTAGTTGTGCACATCGTGGTCAGAAATAGGTTCTAGCAGCTTTGTGTCCCGCCAGAAACTCAGAATATTGCTCACGCTGGCTTCTGAGAACAGTTCTGCTTCAGCGAAATAACGGTGCTTGAGAGATATCAAAGCATTCCAACAGGATGTGAGAGGCAGTTTCACCCACCATTCTGCAGTTCCCTACAAAAGAATTATGCGGTGTTTGTTGAGACGACAGTGACCATTTATGATTCTGGTCATCTCTCTGATGTTCTTTCTGTTTAGAGAGAGAAGTTTCTTCCAGAGCAATCATAGGCTCTTTGATGAAGAGATTGGGGTGCCTCTTGCGTGGTGGTTCGCGCCACAAGTCAAACCACACTTTGTACAGTTGGCCTAGAAGGGTGAGATCTCTCACGCAATTTGATGAAGCGGTTATTGGCTCCAGTCCGACAGGGGGTCATTTCATTTCCTTCAACTCCCCCGGATGAATTGATATTTATTTCTCTTGGCTAGTACAATCAGTGATACCCTGCATTCTTTGACAAGCCTTCGAGTGACTCTAGGTGCCTTGAGAGCCCCCAGGGTTAACTGGGTGTCTGGCTTACTGTGCAGATGTATATACATACGCCTATTCACATAGTTTTTTCGCTGGTTTTCTATGGCGCAAGTCAACATTTCTGAAACAACATTCCAATTACTTTCTCCTGGTGGAGAATAAACAATATCCCAGGCTCTAGCACAAGAATAGACATTACTCCAATATTTACCTCAACAGAAGATACACAAGAAGATATCACTTCAGAAGTTGGAGAATAAAACTCAAATTTTACACAAAACTTTTAACATTCAATTTAAAAATGCTGACAAATTGTTTCACCACACTGTGGCATTATCAAAGCGAGGAGTTATCAACTAAAGCTAAATCTAAAAGTATGTCCTTAAATATCAGGGATCAGAATGTGGTGCAAATTGAGGGATGGGGGTGGATAATGGTGGGAGTGCACCACATTCTGATCCCTGATATTTAAGGACATACTTTTAGATTTAGCTTTAGTTGATAACTCCTCGCTTTGATAATGCCACAGTGTGGTGAAACAATTTGTCAGCATTTTTAAATTGAATGTTAAAAGTTTTGTGTGAAATTTGAGTTTTATTCTCCAACTTCTGAAGTATTATGAATTTACACTACGTAAACGCCGAAACCATAGATATAAGAAGATATCATATCAAGTGCTGCCTTCCGAACTAGTTTTCATGGGTTATCGGGGGGCACGGCAGTGCCCCCGCCAAGTCGAGCGCGAAGCAAACTCTGCTGTACCATCCTTTACTGGAACCACTTCGCCGCATTTTCAGGCCCCTATTTGAGAACCTCTGGATAAGATCAGAACGCAGAAATTCGTCATCCAGTAAGCTATAAAATCACATACTTAAAATAAAAAATTTCGAATCTGTAGGTCATTTAGTTCCGAAGTTAAGCGAAAGCAAAGTTTTGCATTTATGACACTCTTTCACTCACTCACTCATGATCATCAGAATAGAACTAGTACTTCCCATAAACTCAGAGAGCTGAAATTTGGTACAGAGTTAGGGTTTGATGGCCACATAAAGGGAAAACTATAAAAACTAGAATAATCGAAGATCTGGAGTACCTGGTGACCCTTATTTGAAAACACAAGAGCCCAACCAAACTATTAAAGATCGACATACCGCCTTTACAAAAAATATTCAACTTTGTTTGCCTTCTCATTTGATGTCAAAAATCGAAGGTCTGATGTATCTGATGAAGAACCCTCAGCTTGTCTCAGCTGTATTAGAGATATGGTAATGCCCCCTTCTACTATTGGTACATAAAAGAATGCCGTGAATTTGATTCACGAATTAATGCCTACTAAGTCAAAATTTGAGATCATACCCCGGGCATACTTGTACAGAGAACAATTCTCAATCTGTGTGGCGTATGCCCTAAGAATTCACAAGAGCCAAGGTCTAAGTTTAAAAAATGCCCTCATGGACATTGGCACCTCCATATTCTCTTGTGGCCAAGTCTACGTGGCGCTTTCACGAGTAACCAATCTTCATGGGGTGCACCTCATAAATGTTGACTTCAAGAGTATAACAGCTCAAGCTTCAGCGATCACCGAATACAACCGGCTTAGGCGTAAATACCGCGCCGATCTTTCAGAAATTAAACCGTCTAAACCGTCTAAAAGAATAAATAATGAACGCGAATGGGCAATACGAAAAACTATTGCTACTGTACAAGAATCAGAACCGGAAAAAAAGGGAAGAAAGATTTGTAATAATAAAAAAACTACTCCTAAAAAGAAAAAAATGTGTCAAATAAGAAAATCTAATGAAATAAATCAATATGCCCACGTTTCTACAAAAAGAAGTGAAATCCCACCAAAATCATTCTGTAAAAAACTAGCCAAGTCTCGATGGAGCTGCTTGTTTATCTCTAAAAGTAATGAAATCTAGACAAAGTCGTGCCAAGTCTAAAGTTCCTTACTGTGATTTCTTTATTATTATAGTTAATGTTGTGTGACTTGGCCGTTGAAGGGTACACAAGGGTACAAAACCAGGTGCTCCATGACACCATTGCACCAATCTGTCGCCAGAACCGCTACCCATTGACGATGGAAAATTGCCACTTTGAAAACGTTGATTCAATAACCAGTCAATCTTAGGCTTGATAAAGCTGCGTATACTTATGTGTAGGCGAGCCTGAAACAAAAAGTATAAAAAATTATTTTCAGTACAGACGGACTTCTAATCATTGATACAAGAAAAAGAGAGCAGAAGTCAGCATTGTCAATGCTGAATGCATGTGTTGCACAATCAACAACAGCCTAAAATGAGACACTAGCGTCCAATTACCAATACCAATATGGGCTATTATCTCGCTTAACAAACGTAGGTAGTTACAACAGATAACATTACGTGTAAACAAAATTGACTTGTACCCACTAACGTATAAAGAATGTTCAACGGCCAAGTCACACAACATTAACTATAATAATAAAGAAATCGCAGTAAGGAACCTTAGACTTGGCACGACTTTGTCTAGTTTTCATTACTTTTTAGAGATAAACAAGCAGCTCCATCGAGATTTGGTTAGTTTTTTACAGAATGTTTTTGGTGGGATTTTATTTTGTGTTTCTTCAATTGAATAATGAACAACCTTTTCGTCACCTATATAACTATAGAAATACCAGTCCTCCATGCTTGACAGTGGCTATGCAACCTGTGCAAATTAGAACAGATAATGTATTGCAAGGCCAAGAAACTGGGTCCAGTAATGTAGTTATAGTGATTTGGAATCAAATTTCAAGTTATCTAATATCTTAGGAACACCATATACGTGCTACTGTAGCAGCTGGTTCAACCACTTGAATAGCTTTAGGAGCATTTCCTATAGAAGCAACGTCTACTTTAAATTTCATAACGTTCTTTGATTAATTTTTCGATATATTGAATTCCAGCAGTACCTACTTCTGGTCCAGAAAACTGTAATCGAGACTGTCAATTTTACTTCTTGATTGATTTTTCCTATTGCGTTTCCACAAAATCGAGATGAATGCAATTATCTAAATTTTGAGGAAATGCAATAGGTAGGATCAATTCAGGAGTAAGATTGACAATCTCGATTGGTTTTCTGGACCAGAAGAAGGTACTGCTAGAGTTGAATAAATCGATGAATAGATCGAAGAAGTTTATGAAATTTGAAGTATCCTCTATCAGGATTTTGGCTATATTGCCTCATAACAAGTAAGAGGCATTTAGATATAACCCTACCCAAAATCGCTGAGGGTCCACAACAGTAGTGCATTTTCATTCAGTGACGTAGGCCCCTTAACCTATACCCGTTCTCACAGCTTCAGCTTTTATATATAAGTGTAGAGGTGGTAATCCGGCGAAAGCTTCAAGAGCCGTCGCTGGAGCTGACCTCATACCACTCAGTATACCCACGCATTCAAGCCGCTGCAGTCGGTTCAAAAGACGCTGCGATATACCAGTTCTTGTCTCCATTCACCACACGACCGCAGAATGGGTGACCATATGTTAATCTGCGGATACCTTCAAAGTGAACTTGTATAATTAGAAATCAAATTCCATAATTTTCATTCCCAATTTGTTCTAAAAAAATCCTCTCATTCAATGAAGTCTTGCAGACTCCAGGAATTCATTATTTATTGATTTCCGTGGAATGTAAATTCATATTGCACATCTCTAAATCGTACCCATCCGCGTATCTTGACTATTTCTATCAAAGTCATGATGAACATGCTTTCATTCTAGTAACGCAAGAATTTCTCATTATCGTATGTCTGTACATGCAATCATTGCCTTTCCAGCGTAACTTCTCGAGGGAGTAAAAAATGTAAAAGTTTCAGACGCGGAATTGTATCTAAATTCGATGTTAAAATGGATGCAAATAAGAGAATGAGTTCGACAAGCGTTATCGTAATAATGCAGTGATGTGCTCGTTGAAGAATTCGTCCGGTAATTTCGTCTTTGTTATTAAATTATCTGGCAACTTTTCCCTGACGGAGTTCACTTTATCTGCGTTTTCCACTTGACTTGCCAGGCTTCGAGACGCTGCTATTTTGGTTCCAGGTATAACGTTGTCGGGGAATATTATAATGTCTAGCGAATCTTCGCCAGTTTAAAATTCCATGATTGAAACAATCTGCCCATCCTTCTGCCCGTTCTTCTGTCACCACGATTATGACTATTGTCTTGAAATTAATGAGTATGAATAATGTCAATGGTAGAAAACGGAAAATTATTAAAAAGCACAAAGCCAATATACTGTAGAATATTGCCGATATATTTCATATTCATCAGAATCTATTAGTAATCAGATCAAAACATTAACGTCTAAAAGTTATATATTTGTATACCCAGATTTACTTTATAGCGCGCTTTCAAGCGCTCTCACAAGAAAATCATGTACTTTGAGTAAATTCATATCGATGGCAAATTTATTATTTTCAACGAAAATGCAGTGTTTTTGCTCAAATTACAAAAAAAACGGCGAGAAGTATACTCATATATGCTTGCACGCACTCTAGTGGCAAAATCGCGCGGATTTGTAAGAAAGTTAATAGGACAAAATCGATAGGAAATTTGACGTCCTTCAACTTTGCTTCCCTGTTATTTTTCACCAAGACGCATAGTTTCTTTGGAAAATGCAGAAAATCACCTTCTTATCACTGCGGGTTATCACACAAATGTTTCTAATACCAAAACCTACAACTTTGACTAGGTCTCCATATTGTTACAAAAAACTTCGAGTACTACCACTTTTATAGTTTAATTCCAGTGAACTATTATTATATCATCTAATTATTTTGTTTCTATCCAATGACTATAGTACAGGAAAATAAATCAGATAGAAGGGTGAATCTCTAGATTTTCAATAATGTAATTAGATTCAATAGATTATTACATGATAAAAATCTTTTATAAAATCAAATAAATAGTACAGTCATTTTATGGATTGGTCGTACTTTTTTTTCCGACTTAAGGTTTGAAAATACAGAAAGTTAGGAAATTTTCCGTAGATTACGTAAAAAATAGTTGCTGAAAACCTCCAATCCAAGATAATGTCCTTGTTTTTCCGGGAAAGAACACTTATATCTTCGAAAATAAGCATTTTAAAAGGAAAAGTTTCCAACAAAAGTTGTTCAGCATTAAATTGTACATAGGAATTGACTATTCTGAATTCAATTTTCATCGAATTTTCCAAGCATTGGATGGGAAAACGAAATATTTTCGAATAAGAACTATATATGAGAAAAAATTGCATTCGGCTGGTAAATATGGTATGATAATTTTATATTGGGGTATATATCGTTACTGTTAATGATTTTAATCAAGAATTCTCCAGTATTTTCCTTAATTATCCGGGTTGATAAACGTTGTCCAAACCCTAAAAAACATAAGAATTGATCTGTCACACGCCATAATAAAAAAAAAAGTTTCCCATTTCCCGAATGTACGTTTTCAATGACTTTTCACGACAAAATGAACTGAAAAATCGTATCAGAGCTCTATAAACCTAAAAATCGACATATCATACACTAAGAATGGAAAAAAAATAAAAATTTTCCTAACCCGGAAAATTAGGGCAACTATTGGAAAATTCTCAATTATAATCTTTTATGGTAACGATATATACCCCAATATAAAACTATCATACCATATTTACCAGCCAAGTGCAATTTTTTTTCATATATTGTTCCTATTCGAAAATATTTTGTTTTCCCATCCAATGCTTGGAAAATTCGATGAAAATTGAATTCAGAAAAGTCAATTCCTATGTACAATTTAATGCTGAACAACTTTTGTTGGAAACTTTTCCTTTTAAAATGCTTATTTTCGAAGATATAAGTGTTCTTTCCCGAAAAAACACGGAAAATCGTATATATATAATTTAAGACATTTTACTTCATTGGAGGTTTTCAGCCACTATTTTTTTCGTAATCTACGGAAAATTTCCTATTTTTCTGTATTTTAAAATCTTAAGTCGGAAAAAAAAGTACCAAATCTCAAAAAAATCCATAAAATAACTACTAAAAATAATCACTAGGTTAATGAATTAAATGCAGCTGGTTCCACTAACACCATATTTTCCCCTGATCAGTGATGACAAAAACCCTTGTATATGAACTTTTGAATCATTTCAATAAGTACTCTACTGAATTTTCTATTTACTTCTAAATCATTGTTATTGGTAATTGAAGGGGGACCATTGCGGTTCCTCAATGCCTAGGCTGATGCCCTAAACACCCTTAGACACATGTTATCTGGTGGAGCGGTTCCCACCAACGAGTGTTCACTAGGACTCCAAAGGTCAGTTGCCACGCGAGAGTGTTCATCAATATGTGTCTAATTTAGATTGTGTAAATCACGATGAATCATACATGGAGAATCAGCAACATTTGTTTGCTACCAAAACCGTGTTAGTTGGGAAGTGAACAAAATTACTAAATGGCGAATGCGCTGGGTAATGTGAAGTTCCATCTCGGTTCATGTTTTGATGCATCATAATTATCCAAGTTTGGTTTCCCTAATGGAGACGAACTGATTCTACCTTCATGCTAGGAGATAGTCACTGGAATGGGCGAAATATTCGATTACATCCAAGAAAACTAACAAAACTTTATCCTATTTCTCAGGAGAAGTAATTGTTAGAGTATTGTGATTGAATGAGAGGAATCAACATTCATCCTGAAGCCTGAATACAAATATTCTCCAACATTCTGAAGTAGAATGACTGAAATTGGTCGTGTTAAAGGTCTCACAAAGATGACGCGCTCTAATTATATCTGATAACAAAGTCTATTCCTTTATCGGCTCATGATAAAGCGAGCAACTCAGATAGGATAAGCTGATGAAAAGCACTAAATAGATGAATGGAAATTCGAACATAATGCGGGGTTTCCCGCCTTTCGTAGAAACTGCAATTCAACATAGTATAGCCCAACGCGTATATAGCATTTCATTGTCAAGGAGTAGTCATTTGTCACGAGCAAGGATCTTCCTGTGACGTCACTACCGGTCGTAACGATAGCTAGAATAGCTCAAGCGTCCGTATAACAGGCCATACCTCGTCAGGAAGCTCTTAATCTGAATATGCTCGATATAGTGGAAGTGCTCCAGAGTTTTGCGCGCCTACGTATTTTACCTAACGTCGAATTTTCGGCGGCCATAAAGAACGTGACTTCCATTTCCCCTCACAGCTGGATCCTCAACAAAGGTAATAATTCAGTTTTATTCTTATTTCAATGTATTCTTCGTATTATTGGCGGAATCAGTGTTGTTTTATTTTGTGAGAACTTACCTTTCTTGTGTTATAAAGTAAGTGGGAAGTACGAGTTTGAGTATTTGTACGTGACTTCCAACCGAGGAAGCCAGGATCTCACAGTTTTTGAATGGAAAGCTTCGAATCATAAAAGTATGGTTACGTCGTTCCAAGAATTATTGGAAAAATCTTCCAAAGCAGGATTTCCAAATTCATGTGTATAAACAATATTATCAGCCCTATGCAAAATACATATATCAAGGGAAGATCAACGAATCGAGCTATCTTTCAGCCATTGAATAAAATCACAAAAGGACTGAACACTTGGAAAAAGTAGGTGTTCTATTCCTTGATCTTTCAAAGGTACTCAATTCTATTATTCTTGCCAGATTGCTCGACCAATTAAGCTGCTTTCGGAATCAGGGGACTTCACCATAGCGTACAGATTTCTTATCTGACAGGTAGGGAACACAAAGTACATGTATGGAACGAAAATAAAGACAGAGTATCTGATTGAGAGCACATAGATCCAGGAATACTACAAGGATCCATATAAGGGCCATTATACTTCTTATTATAATATATAATTATGTTTCCTATCATAATAGGTACAGTAACATCAGATTTCTTTTCTATACTTTGACTACACACGAGAGAAAACCATTTAATGGTGGAAGAAGATCGTGTGTACCAGTGATGTAATTTTATGAGAGGAGATGAGCGATCGACTCTTTTCTGAAGGTTTGGAGGTTATAGGTTAAAATGGAAGGGAGACCGGCTTGAGCTCGTCTAATCCTGCTATCTGGAATCTCTCGTGATGTATTAACATACGAGATTTCAGATAAACTCCTACCATGGAAATATCTATAGAATAGGGATGAAATCCAAGAGCTTCAGCGTATGTTTGATAGCCGAACTCCAAAGATGTATGCATTACTACAGGACAGATCGAATGTGTGCTTTGTATATTATGAGGAGCTGCTGGGATGTAGACGAATTCTTGGGAAGAGGTTCTCGCAATGGACCTCACATGATTATCCTATTGGTTGTGATCCCAAGCATGGACATGGGAGACTTCATAAGAATAGTTACCTGACATCATCTAATCAGGGATTGTGGGATCTGCCTCCCTGGAGAAGATGCAAGCTTGAATTTTCATTAACATACACTCTCCAAAATCATTGCCAGATCTCGATTAATTGCGTCAACCTGTCTCTGTCATTCCTCTCGCTTCATTGGATGCTATAGGGACTCCGGATGAAATAGTGGTATGCTGTGTCCCATCATCTGCGAAGCTATGTTCAAGATACTTCCAAGATATGGTTTATATGAAGAGAAACAAAGTTGGTGCCAAGACAGATCCCTGTGGAATATCAGCGTTGATAGTCATTTGCCGGAGGATACTCTATCAACCACCACATGAAGTGAAGTATCTGAGAGAGAACTCGATAGTAAGCGACAAGGTTGAGGAGGCAAACCATATGACGGGCAGTTTTCTAATAAGGCTTTAGTGTCACACTCGATCAAATGCTTTGGATATGTCCAACAATTGTTCCCCCATATTTTTCAATACATTCCTGCCACACATGTGTTTCGTAGGCAAGTAGGTCTCCTGTTGATCTCTACCAACGGAAAACATATTGCCGGTCATTCACGATTTTGGTGCTCTCTATGTATTGATTGGATGACGTCGATGTTGATTGCTTTCTCTATCACTTTAGAGATCACAAATAAAATTGCAATAGATCTATTATCATCATAAAGGGTCTTCTGCTTTGCTTTTTTGGAATTGGTTGGACACACCTAGCTCTAATATCGTAACAGATAAACGGCCCAATGAGTGCCCAGTGTATTTTTCAGGATCCTTCAGATTCAAAAATTTAGTCACTACTCTTAATTTTGGTAATTCTCATCACTTGTCTTGTGCATTTTTGGTCTTTATAATTGAGAAAAGAATGTGTTTCGGTAGTTGATGGTCTCAGATTGTATATTTTCCATATATGCTATAAAAGTTTCTAGTAATAGTGAACTTGCGACAGATTATTTTTTGTATCACTGAATTCAATAACATCTGCGAATCTTCAATGTTATCTATACATAAGTAGGTGAACTCTCGCTTTAGACATGCACCTGTAATACCTGTAACCAACACAACATTGACAAGTTGTGATTAATACTTCGGTTTAATACCGATGACTTACCTCCGTGAGTAAGTGAATCTCATCAGAAGCACTATTTATAAATTCACAAATTTTTCATTGCGTCAAAATGTTGACTTTTTCAGGTTCATATCCTTCACATTTCCTCTTTAAAAATGCCCCAAGCTTACTATATTTGGAGATATCTATTTTATGGTGAATGGATAAAGTGGTATGCAACATAGAATATTAAGGTTTTCGGAATTGGGTAGATGCCTACATGTTGTGTAGTTCATTCTCCAACCACGTATCGCAAGGAAAATCTCCCACCTACAGTTTTGGGTGGCAGATTGTTGTATTCTCGAGACATTTCTACAGCATTTTTTGAAAAAGGTTCTTCTTCCATCGTGAAACTTCTTGAAATTTTTGTTTTCGTAGGAGGAATAAGTACGTACAGGTAGTTGCCTTTGTCTTGGACATGGCTGATATCCAAAAAGGTTGATACTACTCTCATGAAGGGATTCGAAATAAAAATCATCGTAGAAATTTTAACATACTGTATTTTCTACCTTAGCTTGTAAATATTCTTCATCCGGTGCTTTTTTCAAAAATTCTTCGATTCGATTTCTCTCCAGTATCTTTGCCTTCTTTGACTTTCTAGATCTGTTTTTCAAATATGAAGTAGGTTTACCATATTTCGAGATATCAATACCTGTATGCACTCCCAACATTGATTTTAGCATTGAATACTTTGTCCACATTGAAGAGGCAACAAACCGTTTCTTCACATTGAAAAAGTAGTATAGTAGCACCTCTTCTGTGAATTCTCCTTCTCCCATGCCCTTCTTCTTGCCAGTTGTCGAATTCTACCAATTCCTCTTCGTATACACTTTTGCTTTTCACTCGTAATAGACGTAATGTTGCTTCTTGAGCTTTTTCTTGGATTTCAGCTAGATTGGAGAAATTCTTAGCCTTCTCACTAACTTTTTCTGTGGGTTTTAAAAATCTTGTCGGTCTTGTCGATAAATAAACGAACGTATGTAGGAGAAACGATTCTAAGACATTCTAGTTTTCAGCTCAAAATCAATATTGTGATAAAAATAAATTTGTCCAATCTGACGTTTTTCAAAACCAGAATTTGTCCCCTTCTCTCAAAGGGTTTCAATCTCTCAATTGACCGGTCTTGGCCGTGGTCGTGGATAAAATGTTGAATTACAATCGAGAATTAACATCCTTCGATCTTCTCGAAAGAAAGTAACACTCGGCTGCGCCTCAAGTGACCATTTTTTCTCGTGGATTAAGGATTTTTAGTCGCCTTATATAAGTAATAACTATAATTTTAATACACATATCATTCTAGAGTTTTTTTTACTTTCCAACTCTAGGGTGGTATTCGTCATTTTCGAAGTAACTTAATAGTGTGCTATTTGTCATTTTCGCATAAGGTTGTCTACCTCTATCTTAGAGCTTGTTCTAAGTTCCGTGCGTGTTTTTTCTCATATCTGTTGGAAGTTTTTCTGCCTGTTGCTTTTGCGAAGCCCGCAAAGTGGTTTCGGGCTATAGAATTCCACTGTTGAGCTTTTTCTGGACAATCTACCGGCTTTTTCGTCTTTAGGTTTCCCTTTGTCCTAGAAGACATGTCAGAGTCACTATCATGTTCCTCTTATTCCAATGACCGACCAATACTATTTTTCCTGTTTCTTCTTCCAATACAGTGTATGTGTTGCAGTTAGATCTGCTTGAAATACTGTGGTGTCTTTTGACAGGCTCACTGTGGACCTTATACTTTGATTTTGTCAGCGTTTCCTGTTGCGACTCCTTTTTCGGTCTTCGAGCCGTCTGTGTATCAGAATGATTTTGTACTGATGGATACTCAATATTCCTTCCTCTGGTATATTAACAGTGTATTGTCCGTAGAAGTTAGTTACCATAACGGCATTAGACATTCCTTCAGTTAAGTCGGCCTCAAGTTCCTCTTCTAGTCTTTAGTATTGTATCCTGTGAAGTTAACGAGGTGAGCATAAATCTGTACGTAACCGCTCTCGCTTCACTCTAAAAATGTAGGTGAAGGGGTATCAAGCTCAGAATAACTCTCATTGAAATCGTCGCCCTTGTGACACTGAATGATAGTATTTTCACTCCTACAAGATTATTCAAGCCTTCGGTAGTAGATACAACATTATATTGGATGCATTAATTTCTATTGCACAGTGAGTATGTCATTTTTAAGCGTCATTCTACACAGGTACGTTTTGGAACAACAACATATACACTCTCGAATTTATAATGATGAATAACATAGCGCGGAACAAAAGACATTTGATTGAGTAACGAACTTCAATATCAAAGACAACGGCATAATAAAAATGACAAAACGCTGAATGGGACTGAGAATATATGTTTTATGTCCACATTCACTGACTTCATACCGATTTTCGTTCGATTGAACACTAAAAAACGAATCAAGAGTTTGTAAGGCAAATATGATACGACGGAAAATCTACGATGAGATACGTTTGTCCAGCTGACAGATGTGGCACCCTCTGTTGTACCTGAATAAAAAGTATTATCTGACAAATGATCTCTCGCAATACAATCGGTCGCCGTTGTTGTTGTAATATTGTCATTTATGATTCGTGGGATTACCCAGAGTTATGTACTGTATGCTGTATGTCACTGTGAACATATTATGATCATGTAGTGAAAGAAAAAGCCGGTTCAACTTATATCTGATTTCTATCCAATTGGAAAAATGGAATGCATTCCACTATACTACTAGGTGCAATCCATATAACATAATATACAGGGTGCGGTATTAGTTTGTCGAAGTTCAATATAGCACTTATTAATTCAAGGTGACTTAATATACCTTTGTTTCATAAATGAGAATATTGTTGATAACCTTTATTTGTAGAAACTTCAAGAATTTCTTGCAATTGGAACAATACAATAATATAACAAACAGTTGTGACAACTATCTTGACCCAGTATTATCTAACAAAACATGTCAAATGCTTAGAGACAATGCTCCCTTAGTTAAAGAAGATTCGTTCCACCCTGCACTCTTGATTGAGATGTCATTGTGTAGACCTCATAATCACAAATTCAAAGGTATAAGTGTAAACAACACGTATAACTTTGGAAAAGCTAATTTCTTATAATTATATAATATGTTACTTGAAATTCTGAATGATTACTTTAATATTGTTGAGGCTTGCTCTGAATTCTAAAGTATGATATACTCTGTATTTGATGTAAATATACCATTATTTCAAAATAAAAAACGTGGTTATCCACCATGGTTTAATAGGTCTACTATCGATCTACTAATAAAACATAAGAATAATGCTAGAACTAAGTATTTAAAACATAAGTCTCGTCAGAATCTTGGAGATTTTAAGCAACTGAGATCTTTAAACAAAGTTCGAATAAAGGAAGCTTATAATGTCCATTTGGAGAAAATCGGTAACTCCATCACTCCTGATACAAAAAGTTTTTGGAACTTCATAGGTGAAGAAAAATGCACGACTAGAATTCCTGGTTCTATGCGTTTTATTGAAACCTTATTAAATGATTCCAAAGGAATCGTTGGAGCATTTGGTACATTCTTTGCCAGTGTATACTCTGAACCCAATAACAATAACGATTTCAGCAATATTTCAGATTTGACCAACATTAACTCATCATTTTTGAATATTGTATCGATAAATGAACCAGAAATTGTAACTGCTATTAAAAATCTCAAGAATAAATACACCTCTGGACATGATCAAATACCAAGCTTCTTAATAAAAAATTGCGCTTCTATGTTTGTTGTACCACTACAGATTTTGTTCAATCTCAGTTTGAAATCTAATAAATTTCCTAGTGTTTGAAATAAGGCAAAGATTATTCCCGTTCACAAATTGTGGTCAAAGATCAAATCCATTTATCGCCAAATCCGGTGTTCCTCAAGGCTCAACCTTGGTCCTCTACTGTTCCGGTTATTTATTAATGATTTGGCTGGAATCATAATCAGATTGAAACTGATTTTTGCTGATGATATGAGAATATTTTTAGAAATAAAGACCATAGATTACTGCTATGCACTACAAAATGATCTGGATAATATTTTTGAATGGTGCGCCAACAATAAATTAAGTCTTAATATTAGTGAATGTCGTGTTGTTAGCTTCAGTTGTGAAGACCATCCTATTTTGTTCGATTATCTTTTAGATTCAGTAATCATTTCTCGTAATACTACAGTCGAAGACTGATGTGTTTCATACGATCATCAGTTCACTTTTAATCTACATATAAGTGCCACGTGTGCTGAACCTAATAGAACTTTAGGGTTTGTACTTAGGCATTCCAAATATTTCAACAATTTAGAGGTACTACAAACACTATTCAATTCATTGGTAAGACCAAAACTGGAATATGCTTCACTCATCTGGAACCCTCAGTATAAATTCCAGATAACACTAATTGAGAGCATTCAACGTAATTATTTGAAATATCTCTGGTTTAGAACTTTCAATATTTTTCCTAGAAGAGGTTTTGACCATCAATTATTATTATCAACTTTTGATTGTTTGACACTTGAACTGAGAACAAGAATAAGGAGCACAATATTCCTCCATAATTTGTTGAATAATAATATTGACTGCAGTTACTTATTAGGTTAATTAAATTTTGTTGTACCTAAATTATCTTTTCGCTGTCCTTTAACTTTTTATAATGTCAGGTCTAATACAAATGTATCATCTAGATGTCCGATATTTGTCATGACAACAAACTTTAAATAAAAATAATTGTTCACAATGTGACCTATTTTTCAATAGTATTTAGTATCTTATTAGTGTGGTCAGATGAGGTTATTTATCACCATGTAATTTGAAAATTTAGCTAGTTTATTTTCATTATTCCTATAAGATATTATTTTTGTTATATATTTCTTGTTTTTCTTTATATTAGGTTGCTGTTTATTGTTTGTCCTATAATTGGGTTAACCTGTTGGGCATATATATACTAAATAAATATATTCAATATATGTTATGGGAGATATCAAGTAAAGTGATTGAAGAAAATTGTGTAAATTTGAAAACTTCACTGAAATTATTTTATATGTACAGGTGATACATATTACTAGAGTGACCCAAACATACATTATTCCAAATTTATAGAAGGTTTACCTTCCTGTATTACAGTTGTAATACAGTTTTTTTTATGTAATTATATCCGATATTTGAGAAGTTATGTCCAATTGTATTTGAAATTCCGGTATTGTGCTGATAGATCAGATAGCTCCAAACTTTGGAAGAACATTGATTCCTCAAATATAAGAAGTAAGCCACAGTTATGTGATGCCAACCAGATTAATCATCACTTTGCTTTAGTCTGTTCTTCAACAGATAACTGTCAAGATACTCCTCAAAATGCAGACTAAATAAACTCAATCAGCAAAACCATTTCTCACTTCAGCTCTCAACTATCGATAAAATTAGATATTCTGTCTTGGGTTTGAAATCAAATACTCAAACAAATGATTTCATCTCGACTAAAATGTTAAAACTGTGTTTACCAGTTATAGTTCCCTAATTTGCCAAATATTGTGAATTGCTGTCTGGAAGTCGATTACTTTTCAGAAGTATGAAAACACTCTATCATTAAACCTATCCCCAAAAGAACAAACTCTGAGTCTTCGAATGATCTGTGGCCCATTAGCATCTTACCAGCTATGTCAAAAATTATCGAAAAAGTTGTAGCGAAACAAGTATATTTATGTTGTTCAAAATGATATTATCCATAATCATCAATCGTGTTTCCATAAAGGTTTCAGTCCTATTACGGCACTTCTCAAACTTACTAACGATATCATAAATTCACTGAACAAGGGTTTTGGGTTGCTTCTCTAGTCCTACTCGATTACTCAAAGACTTTTGACAGTATTGACCACGACCTTATGATTGTCAAACTTGAATTCTTCTGCTCTTATCTGAATAATCATTGGCAGAAGGTTGAGCTCAACGGTGAGTTATTGGGCGCGTCGAAAGTAACGTTCAGGGTGCCACAGGGGTCGTTATTAGGTCCACAACTCTATATCTCATATACGTCTTCCACATACAGTATTTTGCTGATGACAATCAGCTGAATCTTTCATATGACACATCTAAATCTGAGGATGCATCTAACCTCATTAATGTACTTAGAAAAGTACTCAAATGCTCACAAACTTTGAATCCGAGCAAATGCTGCCATACTATCTTTAATTCTGGTCTGATGACTGATGCGGAAGAAGATACTGATATGCGACTTAATATACGGAGCCAGGTTCTGAATGTTTCACATAGCGCTAGAAATCTTGGAGTGATATTTGACTGCAAACAACGCTGCGAGGAGTATATAACCTTATTAGTTATGAAGTCCTACCTTGTCTTGAGACAGTTATATAGGCATAGGAAATTAATAGGTTTTAACTTGAGAAAAAAACTTTGTGAATGTTTAGTGTTATCTATCCTCAACTAGGGCTAAGATAAGTTAGAAAGTCTGAAGTTTATAAGTTGAGTTGTGAATTTGTCCAATCTTTCATGTAGGTCAACGTGGTAGGTCTTTCTATAGTAGAATGAGTAACATTTTAGGAGTAGGTAATAGGAATTACAAACATTATGCCAGACATTTGTTAGAGAAAAGCCACCAATTTGATCAAAATGCTCACATTAAACGTGTGATGAATGAAGGTACACTCTTAGATAACTCAGAATACTCAGAAGTCAATGAATATAAGCATAGTAGTCTTCTACTCAATAATCAGGTAGATTTTTCGTACTCTCCGCTTCTTCATCTGTTCCCACTGATACGAAGAGGTTGAACTCCGATGAGGGCGGAGCTTAATCCCAACTGCACCGGCTTGGTCAGTTGTGGTAGAGCGCGTGGATTGTTGAATGTATGAGTGGAAAATCTCGTATTCGAAGATCACGATGTAAGAGAGGAAATATTTCGTATTCGTAGCGTAGGTTGTTGTTGTTACCTGAGGAATAAAAATAACCTGTAATGAAAGAAACAGAGGGCAAGCTTACCAAATGAAGTGATGAATGTCCGGAGGCTGCTGCGATGATTTTGCACTTCCTACACTTACTTCGCTAAACTCACTAGGATAGGAAGTAGGTAGGTTGTGAAATAAAACGAGCAGTTGAAGTGTTGAAAGCAATGCCAGTCTAGCAACGCGCGTGGGCCTTTGATTGGCTGGTGAATTTCGATATATGTGAAATTACTTTTGTATTCAGTCGGAGGTGACGAACGAGAATATGCTAGAAGCGGGGAAAAGCAACAAAGTCTGAGAGTCGAATTAGCGATGCACGGCAAAACTAATTCGAAGGACGGATATCACCACATGAACAACCTATACCAAACAATTTAGATTTTAGTCCCTTAGTGTAAACAACCTGTACTCTCTTAATCCGTGAATAAGATGTAAACAATCAGAATTGCGAATCAACGGTCACTACCCGGGTCATTTTCTCTTCACGAAGCCACACGAAACACGTCGTGCATTCTTTTTACAGTACTTCATTCAGTGTTGTGTTTATTGGTAATATAGTGAACGATTTCTTTTTCATTTATCGCTTGAACTATGTTTCTCGAATACTTATCTACACAAAAGATTATGTTGGCTTAGAATAGACAGCGTCGGGATAGCTTTGTTTACAATATTCATACACAACATATATACGGTACAATTGTGAAAGATGCAATATTGATATAAAAAACAGTAAAAAATGCACGGTAGTGTAAAGTTCAAAGGTCTCGTATACGGCAACACGGTGAAGAGAGTTTACGTGGGAAGGGCGCATTTTAATTTTATGCCGCTATAGGGAGGCAAGTAGGTCAGCAGTCGCTTGCAGGCTTACCAATATCGATATGGCGATATTTTTAACGATACATTTCGAGTTTTCTTGTATCCGTGAGATCATATTGGGAGAATCTGACAGGTCCGGAGTATGTACCTGTATGTGTTGTTCCTGAATATACGGAAACTATGACTTCATGCTTGCAAACAACTCGGATGAATGGATTGTCATTGATGGTCAGAAAGCCTAAATCAACAATTCAACACGGAAATATCGATTTAAATGTTCAAGCTGTCAATTATTGAAGCTTGAGGTTTCGTTATAGCTCAGTTGTTAGAAGTTTTAACGCAGTTGGATTTCTAGCTTGAGACAGTTTATAAAATGGAAAATGTACATGGGCAGTATAACTACCAGTATTCATCTTGTTTCTTGGAAATCTTATTTTGAAAGGTATTATTGTTGGCAAGAAACAGAACGAGGATGATTAGACCTTGGTAGGGTTACATTGATCCGCTGAAGATGAACTGTTCCTAAAAATTCAACTAAGAAAGAAAAAGCATTCACGAATACCTACTATCTATGAGGTTGAAAATATAAATGCTTTTGCTATAATATATTCTCAATAATAATAGACACTCTGCTCAACCTAATTTTTGCTTCCGGAAAAAATCGTATCAAGCTAGCTGATCCATGAGTTACAAAAGGCATTTAAATATCACTATACTATAAAAAAAAATAAACGGAGAAATATCTAAGAACACCTATAATAATTATTCGAAAATCCCAGAACATGTCGTTTTGTAGGCAATATTAAAAGTCAAATATGAGGTATATTAAAACCGCCAACAACAACAGTAAGTGTCTCGTCGTTGATGGAAAACCAAGGTGGGAATCTTAAAGACACTACAACGTTTGTTCTAACGTACTTGAAAGATAATGCTGAAGACAAACCTAAAGACATCCTTGTTTGTGTTAATACAATGTAGATATCCTTTTGATGTCTCTGATGGTAGTTTTTGCCTTTCCGAAAACCTTTTTGCGAGTCTACTATAATGTGGGTCCCTTCTGCGGAATCTAATGAATCTTTCATGACCATTTTCTCATAAACTTTACTGGAGTTGGATTCATATAGGCCTATAGTAACCGAATGTTAGATAATATTCTTTAAAAAGGTATGTATCCAGTCAATAAGCTAGCTATAGTCCAAGTACAAAATCGACCCAAATTAGACAAAGTTGATGTAAAAGGCCGATTTTGATGTGTGAGAGCTCATTCGATTCGTTTTGACCTCCAGATCAGAATCTGCCACAGCTACATAGATGGAAATTTTTCCTATTCTTAATAAACAATAAATAATGGCCAATAAATGGCATGTTTTTGACATAACAAAACAAAAATTGAAAACGCTATTTTCCATAGATTTTAAGCGGGTAAGATGAAAATTTTCGATTATTTAATCAATAAAAAGTGTAATTTTGGTGTTTTTAACAATTTGTTAGTTATCTATTTGTTAATAAACAATTTGTTAAAAATATCCAAGATTAGAGTAATTTTCAGCTAATTTGAGGTCGCTGAACACAAATTTGATATTACTTTTTCATTTGACTATCAATTTTATTAGTTAATTAACAATTTGTTAATTAACAAATTGACAAAAAAATGAAAAAAATTTTAAGTAGAAATATAGAATAAAAAGTTATAAAATTTGTATTTAAAATAATTGTGTCACAAATTTTTTTCAAAAAACCTTTTACGTTTTTCCATATTCAAATCCTCATTTTTTTCAAAACAATGATTTATAACCAATTTATTGAAAATATTATCTTGAATTCTTTTCTCGGTGCTTTAGATTCTCCGGAAATGACAGCAATCTTAAATATTTTAATTTATCCATTTTCTTGTTAATATTTGGAACAAAAATTTGTTAATTAACTAATAAAATCAATAGTAAAATGAAAAAATAATATCAAATTTGTGTTCAGCGACCTCAAATTACCCAAAAATGACTCTAACCTTGGATATTTTCAGAATTTTTATCTTTTTGTCTATTTGTT
This sequence comes from Endomychus coccineus, assembly GCA_958510875.1. Taxonomy (NCBI): domain Eukaryota; kingdom Metazoa; phylum Arthropoda; class Insecta; order Coleoptera; family Endomychidae; genus Endomychus; species Endomychus coccineus. The sequence goes on along the minus strand of OY294068.1, from coordinate 24,594,580 downwards.
AATTAACAAATTGTTTATTAACTAATAAAATTGATAGTCGAATGAAAAAGTAATATCAAATTTGTGTTCAACGACCTCAAATTAGCTGAAAATGACTCTAATCTTGGATATTTTTAACAAATTGTTTATTAACAAATAGAAAACTAACAAATTGTTGAAAACACCAAAATTACACTTTTTATTGATTAAATAATTAAAAATTTTCATCTTACCCGCTTAAAATCGATGGAAAATAGCGTTTTCAATTTTTTTTTATTATGTCAAAAACATGCCATTTATTGGCCATTATTTATTGTTCATTAATAATAGGACAAATTTCCCCCTATGTAGCTGTGGCAGATTCTGATCTAGAGGTCAAAACGAATCGAATGAGCCCTCACACATCAAAATCGGCCTTTCACATCAAAATTTTTTTTTTCAAAACCTTTATTTCCTGGACCAGTAACTTCCTAAAGAAAAAAATGTTCTGTGGCCGATTTGGATCATTCGTGAGTGTTGATTCAAGTGGACACGGCCTCTCATTCACCCCTAAACGCTAGTTAACCCTCTTTTCACTCTCTTTTTCAAGATAACTTTGAATTTATTTTTTTTTAAATGGGTTTTCTGGGTCGCTGAACATAAATCCGGAGAAATTTTTGCGGAAAACTAATTCAATGGGCTGTAAATCAGGGAAGTTTCGTCATTCTCATACGAAATTGCTCATTTTTCACGCGATTATCGTTTTGTACACAAAAGATGTTGGCAGTCGTGTATTTCGATCTAAAGTAAACCAAAACTAGGGAAATTTGCGGGAAACTGTGGAAAACCTGAAAAGAAAATCTTTCCACATCATTGAAATTATCGTGTGATAAGTCGCTATAGGGATTTTTGTGGTCGTGATTACGAATTTCATAATAGAAAAATTGAAAAATATCATTTTCCGGAAAAACGATATAAAATTTTTTTTATGGAATATTATTTTTTCTAATGTAATTTTTTGAGTGTCGTTTTGATTAGTATTTGTGTTTTCGATGTGCGTGTTAAATTACAAAAATTGAAAGTGAGTAAATTGTTTGAAAATTCCGGAAAATCGAAGAAAATTACAAATTTCAATATTGTAGCTTTGAATGAACAGTTACAAAACTTGTATAATTTAGAACGAAGATGTTTGCATTTTTTTAATGTTCCTTCATTTTCCACATAATCCTGATGTTATTTTCAAACCATTTTGATGTCAAATTCGTAATTATCGACCACAAAAACCCCTTTAGCGACTTATCATACGATAATTTCAATGATGTGGAAAGTTTCTTCTCTCCAGGTTTTCCAAAGTTTCCCACAAATCTCCCTAGTTTTGGTCTACTTAGGATCGAAATACGCTACTGCCAACATCTTCCATGTATAAAATGATAATCGCGTGAAAAATGAGCTATTTGGAATGAAAATGACGAAATTTCCCCGATTTTCAGCCCATTGAATGAGTTTTCGGAGAAAATGATCTTGGATTCATGTTCTGAGACCCAAAAACCCAATTTTTCATGAATTTAAAGTTATCTTAAAAAAGAGGGTGGAATTGGGATAATTTAGCGTTTAGGGATGAATGGGAGGCCGTGTCCACTTACCTCAACCCTAACAAACGATTCAAATCGGCCACAGAACATTATACAAGGAGAATTTTCTTGATACGACCTCTTGCCCTTTTTAGAAAGTCGGTCAAAATCCCCAGCTTATAAACTAGACTAATGATAGAAGGGATGGCCGAAAGGCTAAAATCAATAAGGAAGGTAATAATACTATATTTTGGTGAAAGCTCTATATAAAAAATGGAATAGATCAATAGTTAAGCGTCATCTTACAGCGAATCAAATCGTGGAAATATGAATCAGAGTAGAAGTTCCAAATTAAATACCGTAGAATCAGAATGAATGTTCAAAGGTGTAGAATTAAAAGACAGTAAAACTAGACTAGTACCAAAAAATGTTTTTCCATGTCTTGATAAGATTTACATATACATGTGCAGTCGTCCCTAGAAGTAATCCAATTGGATCATGTGAGACAATCATTGTTCTATGTTCACTGTCGGAAATAGTGGATAATACATAATTCCAATTATTTCAATTATTCAAATCATGATATTTTCATATTAGACCGCTCTAATTATATAGCGGATTGGTTTCATTTCACCACAACATTATTTCGTAAGGCTTTAACAGCAAACTGCATTGTAAGCATAGCAGGTTTGTCGATACTGTGTTGTTAAAAAGCATCCACATCGTGTGTCATTACAACTGTTACTGGCAGGTAATCAATTTTCTTTATTTGAGATTAAATAGCAAGAAATAATTTCTGCCCTGGTACGGAAACTTTAGTTCTCACGTTAAATGTTTGCACACACTATTGCAGCTTTTTCTTTTTATAATTGTTGAATTTGTTCTACACGGTCTTTTCATATTCATTAAAACAATAGGATTACTGGCATTCGTTGACCATTTCCTGAGAACTGGAGGCTAGTGAAGTTGGGAACTTATTAAATCTATGAAGAAAATGAGCAGTCCATCATCAGGAAAATACGAAGGTAGATTCATAAGCCCTCCTCAATCTGATATATGAAGATGATGAGTACCTTATTTCAAGAGGCTGCTGTCAAATTTCCAGTCATATCTATTGGGTTCTTTCATTCTTACGATAGATTGAATCGAACAACCTTTGTCGTTCGAACAATTGTTAGAAACAATATTTGGGCACTTCTATTTGGAAGGTACAACACCAAAAGAAATCGAAGTCTGATTGGGAGCAACTCAGGGCACACCAACACCAGCGTTCAAGACAGTTTACAGATTTAATGATTATTGTTCGTGACGACCAATTGAAATGACTACGCCAGAAATGATGTACAAAATCCGTGATATGGTCTTGAGTGGGCCACGAGAGGGCAACCTATAATCATCGAAGAACATGGTGTAGGCCAGCGGTGGAATGTTGGGAGAGGAGATAGGCATTCGAATGTTCCTTGAAGGTTTGGAGTTCATAGACATAGAGAAAGACCTCAGTAGGTAGAGTTCCACAACTTGTCTGTTCGATAGAAGTCCGGTAGAAGAAGTTCGACATGTCTCGAGATTGACAACGAAGGAGTGACTAGTTTGAGCTCGTCTGGTTCACCTATCTGGAATCTCTCGTGGTGGAACAACAGACAAGATTTCTGATGAACACCCATCATGAAAATATCTCTACAAAACTGAGAGATCTTCCACCTTTCTACGATGTTGTAGAGAGGACAATGAACTCGTAAGTATGACTTCATCGATCAGACGAATAGCTCTGTTCTGGATATAATCCAAGAGCTTTAGCGTATGTTTGAGAGCCGAGCTCCAAACATGTGAAAAATGCTCCAGGACAGGTCGAATCTGGGCTTTGTAGATTATGAGGAGCTGCTGGGATGTAAAATAACTCTTGGCACGGAATAGAAAACCAAGTTTTTGTGGAGCGGTTTTCGCAATGGATCACATGATCTCATCATGAGAGGGGGTGTTTTTGGTGGTGATCCTGAGCATGAATATGGAAGAATTCATAGGAATAGTTATACCTGAAATCATCATATTAGGGACTGTGGAATTCGCATTGATTAGTCCAGCCTGCCTCTATCTCGCTCCTCAGGTTTCATTGGATGGCATAAGGGCTCCAGATGAAGAAACGGTATGAAGTGTACCATTATCGGCAAAGCTGTGAACGGTACAAATGATCACTTCCAGCAGATCGTCTATATGGAGCAGAAACAAAGTTGGTGCCAAAACAGATCCCTGTTAAACACAAGCGTTCATAGCCATGGTGTTGGAGGATACTCCATCAACCTCCACGTAGAGTGATCTCGCTCTCAGAGAAAACTCGATAGTAAGCAACAATGTTGCTACGGCAAACCGTATGACGGAAGTTTCCCAAGAAAGCTCTGATGCCGGACTCGGTCAAATTCTTTGGAGATACCCTATACTACAACTAGAGATTCCTCATGTTTTCTGCCACACATGTGTTACGTAGGCAAACAGGTCTTCTGTTGATCTCTGCTGACGAAAGTCATATTGCCGTTCAATTACGATTTTGGGTGAATTGGCTTGTGAAAAATAGCAAATGTATTTATTATACAGAGACCAAGTCATATTCGGTGGATGAAAGAACCGAAGAGGGAAAGATGTGGATTCTGAATTCTTATCAAATCCTGGAAAAATAAAATGAAAATAAGAAGGAGAAAAACCACAATGCTATCATATGATTCATTTGAGAGGATGAAGTATGGAAACATTGGTGGCCAGAAGAAATCTTCATATCCTGGAGAGTGAATCCAGTTTCTCCTGCTGAATTAATATGGATAATGCCCCAGCAAACTGTGGAACCAGTCACACAAATTACCAAATTGAAAATTGGGTACACGAAATTGTAAAAAAAAAGAATATATTGTCGGATGAAGTATTGTTGTGATGGATGAAAGAACCGAAGAGAAGTGAATTCAATTTCTAAATTTGGAATTGATTTACTATCAGTGTCAAATTGGTTTGGAATTTTTACAATAACTGGAAATGTTCCAATATCGACTAGGGATTGGTGAAGGAGATTTTTCCTATCATTTTCAGATATTTTGACCCGTTTGGGAGATATGACCAATTGTGATATTATCGAATTCAATCCCAATTATAACTTCCTCATTTTCTGTCATATAGTTCTGAAGTTATCGAATTCAATCCCAATTATAACTTCCTCATTTTCTGTCATATAGTTCTGAAGTTTTTGTACTGGCTAGAATTTTTCCAATATCGTCCGAAATTTTGAAATAGCTAGAATTTTTCAATATTCGAATCCAACCTCTAATACAAATACCTCATTTTTCGTAATGTCGGTCTGAAATTTTTGCACTAACTAGAATTTTTCAAATAATGAAACGGGTGTCAAGGGAGGATTTTTTCTTAGAGTTTTTCAAATAATGGCAAGAGTATCTAGGAGAGAATTTTTTGCACAAACTAGAATTTATCCAACAATAATGAGGGTGTCTAGTTCTCAACTACGAATCCTTACAGAGCTTCAAGTTCCTACGAATGTGAATACTCAACATTTCGTGTCGATAGAATCCTGTCGCATTTTCGTGTCTGATATTGCACTAGTACCTACAGCAAAAACGATATTCACTCAAAATCTGCTGTCATTTGATTCATTTGGAAGGAGAGTATGGAGATATTGATGACCGAAGAAAATCTCAATACATATCATCGTGAATAACGATGCATTTGCTCTTCGACTCCAGAATTTATATGATAGATTGCTCCTCATTCTTGGAGACATATCTGGACATGCTCGAGAAGATATTCTGATAAGACCATGCGACATAGCCATATAGTAAAATCTCTGGTAATAATCGATTGGATCTCGTTCTTGCAAGCCGGAAATATATTTCTCAAACACGTTCTGTACATTGTTCATTGGATGTTCTCATTCTGCATCAAAATTCTAAATTTCACTCTATCTATAATTTATAAATTTAGAAGACCATTCTTATGGAAGATGAGAAAATTCTTTTGTTGGCTTTATTGAAGAAATAATATGAATGCACTCAACGTACTTCCAATGCCGTGAAAAGTGCATTTCTTGCTTCCCCAAAAGCAATTTTAATATTATCGACCCGCGTCAAGACTGCTGTTTGCGGTTAGAGGCGTTCTTAATTCACTGGAATCCTTACGTCGGTTATTTTATTAATTTCTATAGGGTTCCGACAAATAAGACAAAATTTCGAGCTGTATAATAATGGAAAAGGAGTCGTGCAACCGCTGCTACGAACTGCACGTTCTGTTTATTGTTTGAATGGTTATTTCAGCGACTTCTGGAAAAGAATTCACACCTTCGGTTATTCGCCAATTTGGAAGTATTGCAGCGACAAATATATTATTTCACTACTGAATATTGGTTGAACTTATTCAATTCAATAGATTTCCGTTTCTAGAGGCTTAGATTTCCTCCTGAACAGAAAGAAATTACGAGGAAATGCATATCCTACAGTTGAGATCAAATTGCACGCTTAGAGCTATTGAGGCAAAAATATTTAACTATGTACACATGAACATACACACTCGATTTTTATAGTGGCGTCCAAGATAACGTTGCATTCAACTGTTCTCATGCAAGTAAAGTATGAAACTTTCAACTCTCACAGAATATTCAATTTATCCGAAATTAATAGGACAATATACATAAAATCAATATACTGAGACCACAATGTTATTTTGAAACTTAAGTGAGAATCGTGAGAATCAAATTATTTTTTTTTAATATTATCCAGATATTAACAATGGACTTCTGTCAATAGGACTGAGACATGAGAATGAATTGAATGCCATCACGATACATCATATATGTCGAGTCAAATTAGCAAAAAAGTTTGGAAAAGAACAGACTGAACCAATAAATTTAATTTTTTTTGCAAATCGTTCCTGGACGCATACAGGACGATATTGAACTACGAGATCTGGTCGTTTGGACATTTTTCAATTGTTAAACTGGAAATTTACAAATTTTCATGGTCAATTCATTGGAAAATTATTGGTATTGCCAAAATTGGCTGAAAAACTCCACTTGGGGGATTTTCGAGGTCGCTGATCACGATTCCGAAGTTAGATTTACAATTTTCGACCCCTTTAGCTAGAAATTGGTCAATTTTATGTCAGAAAAATGGACAAATTAGATCATTTCGCAATTTTATTAAAAATCGGTTGAAAAACTACACTCGGGGGTTTTCGAGGCTGCTGATAACGATTCCGAAGTTAGATTTACCATTTTTGACCACTTTTGCTATAGATTGTCCAATTTTATGTCAGAAAAATGGACAAATCAGATAATATCGCAATTTTTGAATAAATTTTGTGAATATATGATTTAATGAATAATTTTCAATCTACATTTTGTATATTTCCTTTTTTTTTACAATTTCTCACGATTACATAATCATTTTATTTCTACTTATTGACTGTTATCTACATCATTATAATCTAAAAAATTTTCTACTTCAAAAAATATTTTACGTATTAGATAAATCTATTTCATCACATTCTATATCATCATCATCGTCATTCTCATTATTTATTGCATCAATTGGAATCGTTACAAAAATCAAATTCGATATTTTGATCTGGTACAAAATCAGTTTCGTTAATATCTACATTATCAAAATTTTCATCATCTTCATCCATTCTCACCAAATCGCAATTATCACAATCATCACCTTGACATTGTTTACATGCTGGACAATAATGTAAACCCGCTTTTCTACAACTATAAGTTTTAAATGAACATAACAAAAACTCATTATCAAATTTACTTACTACCGAAATCGCGTATGTTCATTCAAAAGTACATCAGTTATTTGAAATGAAATTATAAACCAGAAAAAGGTGCATAGAAAACAAAAAAATCATTTTCAAAAAAGTTGAGGCTAAAAGAAACACCGAAAAGTCGCGCACACAGCGCCCTTCATCGCATTATCTGAAACTGACTGAACTGTCTGAACTGTACCCCCGAGTATCAGATTTCGACAGCATATCTGTTACTGCACAGGAGTTACGGCAAAATGTTGCTTAAAAAAATTAAATATAGCGCCCTGTATCTCCGAACGAAAGAGATTGGACCATAGTTTGTACGAAAAATTTGATTATTTTTGTAAAATCTACCATCCCCCGAGTATCAGATTTCGACAGCATATCTGTTACTGCACAGGAGTTACGGCAAAATGTTGCTTAAAAAAAATTAAATATAACGCCCTGTATCTCCGAACGAAAGAAGATAGGACCACAGTTTGTACGAAAAATTGGATTATTTTTGTAAAATCTACCATCCTTTGCATTCACGCATTCACGAGTAGTCTTTCTAAAACATCCTGTATATATACATTGAAAGATATAGAATTATATTTTCTGAATTTTGAAGATAACTTAGATAATTTAACATAGGATAATACACATGAATAAACGTATATATTACCTTATAATATCATTACTAATATAATCATCATCGAGACATGTAATCGTTAGTGAAAGAATTTGAAATTTAAATGAAATACTTGGGATAATATCCAAGCTTTGTAATAAACCTAATCGGACTGTTCAAAAAAGTACTACCCTTGACTCAATTAGCTTCAACAATATCAAGTTCACTCATCATCATCAGCTATCAGCTGAACTGTGCGTGGGAATAAAATAATCATACTTTGATATTATATTCATATCAATTAATTGGCGAAAGTTTGCAGCTCTAATTTAATTTCACTCTCGAACAAATGCATGACATATTTCCATAATTAATCAGTGAAATCTGCTTACTTGAAACGTATTTCACATAGAACTCTAATTAATATTTAGCAATTTTTGCATCCCCAGGTTTTAATTAAAGTCGATGAATAAACAAATAAACTAGAATTTCAACTCTAATGACTTGTTTGAAATCAATATGTTAATAAAGCAACCTGAATGTCAGTCCAACTGATTGTCTGATTACGTTTCGTTTTTTATATGCAGTTCACACGATTTATTCATACGCATTGCTGGAAATTTTATTTGTTTATCTGCTTGATAAATTTGCCCGTCGAATTAGATTTGGCTTCGCTTAATAGAGAATAAACGGATTATATGAATTCAACTACATTTACTTTGAAAATTATGCTGCTATTGAAGTTTTCCATTTAACATGACGAAACGTACAATGTTTGTAGGGTTAATTCTCTATCAAGTCAGATATATTGAAATTCATAATGAAGATATGCTGATTTCATCAACCAATTATACTTATGATTTTGGAAACTACGCAATTTTTTTTGATTGGGATAAAATGGAAAATGAGCAAATTGTTGCATTCGAGGAATAAATACCTGCAGATTGTGGAACATCAGTTGTGATGCTTGAATTCCTACATGATAATGACCTAGAGCCTTGCATCATAACTTATCATATTGATATAATAAAATGAAATCTCTACTTTGTTTTTTATCACATATATTATAGAAACAGAGTATCGTCTCGACACTAGTTTAGCTTGAGCTGCAGTACTTGCATTTTTCAAAAATTCAATGGTGGAAGACATTACTTTGTGATAATTTATCATATTGATATAATAAAATAAGACTTTTACTTTGTTCATCACACATGTTATAGAAACAAATCGTGAGTATGGTTTCGACACTAGCTTAGCTTGAGCTGCTGTACCTGCATTTTTCAAAAATTCAATGGTGAAAGACATTACTTTGTGATAATTTATCATATTGATATAATAAAATAAGACTTTTACTTTGTTTATCACATATATTATAGAAACAAATCGTGAGTATGGTTTCGACACTAGTTTAGCTTGAGTAGCTGTACTTGCATTCTCCAAAAATTTGATGGTGGAAGCCATTACTTTGTGATAATTTATCATATTGATATAATAAAATGAAACACTTTCAATTTGTTTTTTATCAAACATATCATAGAAACAAATCGTGACTATAGTTTCGACACTAGTTTGGCTTGAATAGCTGTAATTGCATTTTTCGAAAATTCAATGGTGGAAGCCATTACTTTATGATAATTTATCATATTGATATAATGAAATAAAACACTTTCAATTTGTTTTTTATCACACATATTATAGAAACAGATTGTGCCTAAAGTTTCGACACTAGTTTGGCTTGAGCTGTCGTACTTGCATTTTCCAAAAATGAATGGTGGAAGCTATTACTTTGTGATAATTTATCATTTTGATACTTTGTTCTTAATCACATTTATTATAAAAACAAATCTTGACTATAGTTTCCACACTAGTTTGACTTAAGTTGCAGTATTTTCATTTTTCAAAAATTACGTTGTGATAATCTATCATACTGATATTATAAAATGGAACTTTTACTTTGTTTTTCATCACTCATATTATAGAAACAAATCGTGGGTATCGTTTCGACACTAGTTTAGCTTGCGCTGTTGTACTTGCATTTTTCAAAAATTCAATGGTGAAAGCCATTACTCTGTGATAATTTATCATATTGTATAATAAATTAAAACACTTTCACTCTGTGTTTTTGATTACATATATTATAGAAACACACTATTTACGATGTTTCTCTGCTACACGTTGCATCATTGTAAATAATTCTTGCAGTGGAACATCTGTCTTGTGATAGATGTGTTTTGATCACTTGGTGCTTTAGCATTTTCAAATTGGGTGTGCTATACCTCTGGTAGAGATGGTCAAATTGTGACTTCATCGTTCTACTCGTTCCCCTGGTGGAGAATAGCGAAACGGCTGTCTGGGACACAAAGACGTGTTGTCTCAATTCGACCTAAAGCAACCTTGTGTATTGAATGCTAACACAAAAATGTGTTTGTTATTCATGTAATGCATAGCCAATAAAGTTGTGAACTGTTACAATTGCTCATTCATTCCTTGCTCATGGAAGCTGTTTTAATATACAGGTATAATTGGGTAAAATGTATTTGTTACTAAACTAATGCATTGTTTCGGGACTGGTGGGTGTATGTTCAACACTATTCAAGTTGTTTCTTTGATGTTGGTCGAATTGTGACTTCATCATCCTACTCGCTCCCCCGATAAGCTTATGAGAAAATCGAAACAGCTGTATGTGACTGAAACATGTTATCCCAATTCGACCTAAAGTAACCTTGTCTGTTGACTGCTAACACAAAAGTGTGTTTGTTATTCATCCAATGCATAGCCAATAAAGCTTTATTAAGTGTTACAATTGCTCATTCATTCCTTTCTCATGAACGAAACCCATGCGTCCAGTGGCTTCTTCCTTCACTACATCCTTCCAAAATATGTCCTTCCTTGCACTGAACATATCAACATATTCATGTTCTCTACGTGTAATTGAGTACCTATTATCAGATTTCTATGAATCGTAAAGTGTTGAATAGCGCTCAGTAAATATACTTCTAAGATTTGAAGCAGCTCGTTAAAAGTTTGTTCATATCAAAATATTGTGCAAATAAAGAATTACAAGACACTCAGATTATTATCCGAGAGCTAAACATCGATCAACGGGGCGGGGCCTCTGCGATAGTTATATAAATGCAGATATGGTACGTACCATGCAATTTGGACTTCGGGGAACTCAAGAGTTCTGAAACTGTAGAATAATAATACGCTAGTCTGCATCCCTTCGAACAGTCCCAAACTCCAGCATCGTGAAAGAAGTTGAAGAAACTTTCGAAGTACAATGCAATTACGAAAAAACCGTTTCCAATGAATGCGGGTAAATAGTAATCTGTTTTCTTTGGGAGCCCTAAGGTGTATTTTGAAATACATTAATGCAAGTTTCTTATTGACACCATTCGTCTGCTACAACGTATGTCTTGTAAGGATTAATGATGCAATTCTTTGAGTTTGGGAAGACTGCTCCAGTTTACTTGGGAACAATCGCCGCCCCCAGACTGAAACTGTTTTTGTTGTTCGACAAATAACTTATACGAACGTACACAGTCCATTGTGGTTTGCATCCAACTTGACTCGTTTATATAATTGGAGTTAATATTCCAGTGGGCATCTCATAAACTTGATGGAATATATAGTAATGAACGCTTCAATATATACACTTCAATCAGGCCCGTTCCGGAGAGTTTGAGCGCCTGCGTGCGATACATTTTTGGCGACATTCATTTTTTTAGTATTTTAAATGTTAATTTTGGCACCAATTAAATAAATCATCATTCATCAGAAGTTTATTTTTGATGGAGATAAAAATATAACAGTTCAAAACTTCGGGCAGTTTTTTTTATATTAAATCAAATAATTCATTTTGAACATGATTTCACAAATAATCAGGCATATGTTGATTGAGCTGTTTTAATAGATCAATGGTATCCACATGTTCCAGTATAACTGAATCAAATTTTTCCAACATTTCCAATTTTAGGAAATTCTCATCTCTCTACAAGCTGAATACTGTAAAATACAAATCATTCGTACAATAATTGAACGTCACCAATTTCGAAATATTTCAGTTGAGCCTTGTCAATAGTACATTTTTTGTCCAAGCGGAATTTTATTTCATGCCATTTTTGTGTGTTTTTTGAATGCTCCATACTATTTTCGTGAAGAGAGAAGCTAACGGGAAATTGTCTCCTATTTGAATAACCAAAAATTAATTTCTGACACTGTGAAGTGATTATTTGGAAAAAAATGCAGTAAACAGCATTTGTTTTTGGAAACTATTGGCTTCCGGATTGTTTCCGCCACACAATAGTACGACTTGATGCCGATGTTCCGTCAACCATTACAGGTTGCACCTTCAGGGCAGGCTTGGGGCTTGAACTGATTCTTCTGGTGGGTTCTGTAGGTGTAGTTATTGTCGGAAAAAAACTTCACGCTACACATTTCACTGCCTTTATGTTGGTGGGCAACTCCGTTGGTAGAGAAAATAGATAGGCTAAGAAAGTCAGATGTTGTATCCGTAGAGTTTTAATTCGAACTTTGGTTTCGATAGAGTTTAATTAACACTTAAGAGTAAAGTCAATTCAGTCTCTTAGACACATTCAAGTTCTTTAGTAAAAACCTTAAAATGGAGAAATTGATTCGCTTATATCAGATATAATTTCAGTTTATGATTCTTTCAATATTTCGGATCATTAATAAATTTTCTTCGTATATATTATATTCTAATAAATTAGTTATTGTTGAGTAAGTTGAAATTCAATTAATAATCAGCTTATGTACCCTTCCACCTATCTTGAATTGAGGTTATAAGTGACTAGGGAAATTGAAGAGTAGGTATTAATCTTTTTGCTTGTAGTTGGCTAAATTGAATCATTTTCTACGAAACAGAAATATCATAATTTGCTTGATTAATTAGAAATAGACCCTGTTATAGTTCACGAAATGTATCTAAGTCACTCACCCCTGTGCAGGTGGTGCGAGCAAGAAGACGAAACAGCAATGCACATTTGTGGCAGCTGAGAAGCACTAATTTCCTCAAGACACAGCTCTGTATCGCTATGGACACTGAAGAAATTCAAGAATGCTGGGATTTAATTGGAGAAAAGATACATTCAAGTTATTAACTTGATATTTCCTGCAATGATGCATATATTCTTTGTGATTCAAAGTATACCGAAGATCATCATGTAGGAGAGACCAATATTTTGAGTTCTTTTTTCTTTGACTTCACCGGAGAAAACCTTTCATTTCCTAGAACCTAATGTAAGCTAGCGGTGTAGTGTTGGGAAAGGAGGTAGGCATTGGTGTTTTGCTCTTAAAAGTCAATGTAATAATTTTAGGGCCAAATAATGTGTAGAGATCGACCGATAAGTTAGATACGTTGTCAGGCCGATATAACCAAAGTATATCGGCTCTTTTGCCAAAATATTTTACTTGAGAAAAAAGGTTGGTTTCGGTTAATGTTTTGCCGAAAAATGTTATTGAGATTCTTCAATACAAACAGAAAGTAAAATAAATCCTTTAATTAATACAAAAAAATTCTCGACGATGTTTCTTCTGCATGTATTATTGCAGATTTGAAGTATCTGCAGATTTTCCGACACCTAAAGAACTTGTTGCTTCCCACAGTTTGAATTTAGCACTAGATGCCTTATCTGCCGGAGTTACTTCATTTTTGATGAAATATTCCCAATAAATGCTTTTTCCTGTTTCTAGTGTTTCACGTAAGGGAGATAAGTATTTTAGGTTTTTTGTTTTTACAACACGAGAGGTAACCTATTATTTTCGTAGAATCTAATGTATGCCAGTGATGAAGTATCTTAAAAGTCAATTTAACAATTATAGAGCCAAATCCTATGTAGAGATCGACCGATACCGTTATATCAGCTGTTAGACCAATATAACCAATTGCTGTTCTAGTCTCTAGGTATTGCAGTCAAGTATTAGAAGCCGCAAGGATGAACCTGACAGTCTCCAAAAGCACCCCTGTGAAGCATAATAGAATATTCAAATTGCAGAAAAGAACATTGACAACCAGATTCAATGTAAATACTATGGAAAATATAAATTATATTTTAGAGGATACTTTGTATGGTATATTCATTTACGAAGCATGATGATTGGGAATTATTTGAGGACAGGTTAGGATCTTACATACGAAATAATTCATAGAATAGTGTTTGTATTTGCATCTATGACTCATATTCAAAGTAGTTTCTTATATACCTGATATTGCAATAAAATACGAATATGGATAAAACAAAAATGATAAAATTAATTTTTTCTCCTCTGGTGTGTAACATTTCCACGGAAATTCTGTAGTTGGTGTGGGTATATTTGCATTAATGTCAGTTATTTGCATAACGCTAGAGCCGACTAAAGTGGAGATTCGTGTAGAAACGACCACATTGTGTTGCCTTTACTCAGATGTGCTCAGATATATACACAGAGTCACAACCGTGGTTTAAAATACTTTCAGTAAACTTGTTTTAATCTTTTGCAGACTTTTTAACGAAAATCCAACTCGCACGGATTAACCCAAATGAAACACGCTTAATACTTCGGCAACGTTTCGCAAATAGAAAACTAAAACTTGTTTCTTGCATCATTAACTCCTTCAAGAAGCTAAACTTTTTCATTTATCGGTTTCATTACCCGTCACCAAAAATGATAAACGCACGAATTGTATTGAGGTGTTGTGCCTCGGATTCATTGATGGTCATTTTATTCCGTTTTTAAATAAATGAAAATCCAATCACTTTAACTTGAACAGTTAATTTTCACCAATATATAATGATTTTCACTGAATATTGGTGCTATTTTTGGACTGTATATTCTAGCTAATAGGGTGCCAAATTATTTGAACTTGTTTCCTATCTCATACGTAATTATTTTTTCCTACAAGCGTGCGTGATTCACCCTCTACCCGCACGCTATTCAGTTTGGAAAGTGTCATTTTCCCACAGTTGTGCGGGAAGAAGTTTTCCCACACTAGTGCGGGAAAAACATTTATATGATATCCTCGTAAAATATAAGTGGTGGGTGACAAAATATGAAAGTTCAAGCTTTGTTGTTGCAATACTAAGTGAGTTTGTTCAAAATCATCCATCATTTTGCACTATTTATTGAAAAAATGAACAAATATTGATAAATAAAAATGTATTGTTATGAAAATCACCTTGCCCGAGTTACTTTCTTCTTCAGGAAATCAGCCATCTTCAAAAAATATGCTGGCTTCCGCTATAAATTTGCATAATGCATCAAATTGTACATTTACAATAAATATTACGAATAATTAGTGGATAGAAAATGTTACTCTTGTTAGTTGTTTCCATTTGCATGAATAATTAATTGAAAAAATGAATTTGTTTCCTACGCTTGTAGAAAAAGTATTGTTCCTAACTCATGCGGAAAGTGTCTTTCCCGCACTCGACTGCTTACCCGAACTCCGCTCCGCGTCGTTCGGGTTAACGGCAGTCGCGTGCGGGAAAGCATCACTTTCCGCACTTGTTAGGAAAATTACTAAATCCTCTGAAAAGTAAGGTATAAAAATTAGAGTAAATTAAACGAAACTAAACTGGATTTTTTCTCGTTAAGTTTGAGATTACTTGAACGTATTGTTATTTCAATTTTGAAACATGATTTATATAAGAAACTGTAACTTCAAAAATTCAATGGTGGAAGACATTACAATTCTATTATACATAGAGCCTTTTCACTTCTCGTTCCTCCTGAGAACCTGAATGAAGAACTGGATATATTCAAGGTAATAGCCATTAACAATAGTTTTCATCCTCGAATTAAATCCAATTTAATTGACAGAAGAAAGCAAAAATTAACTTACTCAAGTATCTATCTATCTGATAATCCGGATCTCGATGGAGTAAAATGGCTTCCACCAATGAGAAAATATGACCATACACTCATCTACACGACCTATAATACTCCCCGAACCAATCTCCAACACCTCCATGCACGGTTTAGCATCACAACGCACCCTTTGCGTGTTTCCTTGGAAAAAAGTGTGTTTTGAATCTGAAAATCCTATGCAATGTATCGGAGAGATTTTTATAATCAACTCTCTGCGACCGTCGCTTTAAAACGCACAGCATACCACCATCGTCGCAAAGCCAGAACCGAAGATGTTGGGTTGAATATCTGCAAATCAATGAAAACACTGATCAAAAGAGGTATATCACTCCAAAATATGAATGAAGCTTATCGTCTACAACACCACAAAAAAACGCTCATGCTGGCGATGGGACCAAAGAGTCACCTTCAATATACCTCTCGACCAAATAATTCAAAAACATTACAAGGAAATGGTATATGTCAACCAACGCATCAGATGCGTAATTGCTGGGATTGAGCCGCATTTATACTGAATCGTTATGAAAAATTCTGCTAAGAGAATCATCATGTCAAGGGAGTCGTGGAGGGTATTTGGCTTTCATTTGTCTGAAATCTAATTTTATAAAATAACATGTTTTCATCCGGTTCATTGTTTAAAATGTATCCCTGATCTAACACGGAATCATAGTTATTCCTCCCACTAAGAGGAATGAATAGTCCTATTTGGATTTTGGAACAAAGCAGCAGCAGCAGCAAAACGCGATATAGCTTGTGGGAATTCAGTTCATAATCAATTCGAATTACACTCCTAATCTCAGGCTTCATCCTGATCAATATGCAATAGATAGTAGATAAGTGGTTAGTTATGAATGGGTTTCTACCCAATAATTGAGTTGTTGTCAAATGAGATATTGATGCTATTCAGAAACTCATGCGGTAAGTATCAGTTTATTGCGTCTTGTGAACATGTAGAACATATTATAGATATACGATGAGATTCATAATACCGATCTTAATCCGGATTATATATTAGCGTTATCTCTTTGTATCATACCTCCACTAAATTACACTAGGCATGTGGTAAACTATTTAAGATAAAATATATGTTCGATGCTGAAATTAGTTCATACGAACTTAGACAATTTGGGGAGATCTATATATTATTCTAGGTTGAATGTAATAAATTCGTATGATGAATTTGTTTTCGTGAAGTTTCCGATTTCACGTCATATTGGACTAACATGAAACTAGTTGTTATGAATCGCGAGAAAACTAGTGAACTACGTTACACAAGACACCAATCCTGCAGTGATAACTTGGAAGTAAATGAAAATATAATGCAACGTCTATCACAATTTATTACAGCAACTGCATTTCTTGTTATACGAGGGTGTATCGAAAAAGTTATTTTTGGTAGACACGAAGCTCGATGAAACTGTTCATTCTGACGCTGACAAATTGAACATTGTAAAGTCTCTTCCATATAAATATACAGAGAGCTTAGGAATCGGTGGCCTGCAAAGAAATTGGGCCGGCGAGCTTTTGATAACACCTCTTTCGAATCAATTGCACGAGCAACGCGATGGATTCACAGCATGCTCCGATGTAGCACAGTCATAGGAAATCTCAATGAGGTTGAGAAGGAGTTGTGGATCACTGGAGAATATCCGCAGGGAGGTTTACTGTCACCTTTGATGTGTAGTCTGGTGGCGGACGAACTTCTAATACTCCTTCAGAGTAAAAGATTCTGCGTAATCGGATAGACGGATGACATCGTCGTTATAGTACAAGGGGAGTTTGAGAGCACAATAGCATCTCTGATGTAGCAAGCACTGAACACCGTGGGAAAATGATGCAACAAGGAAGAACTCGAAATGGATCCCTCGAAAATAACCATTGTGCCCTTCACGAGGAGAAAGGACATTGGAAACAAACAAGACTCAGTTTTGTATGGGCAAACACACAGATGACGGACGCGGTCAAGTACCTTGGGGTGAGCCTAGATATAAGGCTGACCTTTGGGAAGCATCTGGAGAAAACTACTAATGAAGACACAAGAGCCCTGTGGACCTGTCGTCGTACCAGGGCGCGCCGTCCACGTGTGGAATGTGTCAGCGAACACAGGCGCCAGGAGGTACAGGGCGCCTTAAAAATGTATATAAATTCAAAATCTAAATACCAAGCAAAATGTCTGGGAGAAAAAATTTCTACAATTACATTTATTTGCTCCGTTAAAGTGTGGTACGATATTTTGAATCAAGTAAATTTTGTGAGTGAAATTTTTCAATCTCAAACTACAAATTTGCAACTTGCTTTGGATTGCATTAAACGAACTAAATACATTTTTATCTAAGTTTGACATAGAAACTGGATTTCGTAGGCTTTTAAGACGACGTAAAAAATTTACTCAATTTGATTATGAACATGAAGATCAACCTATAGTAAATTCTGAAAATTCATTCAAAGTAAATTTTTATTTCTGTATAATAGATCGAACTTTAATTTCGTTGCAAGACAGATTTTGTTTATTAAAAGAACATGGATTCATTCCAATTTTTATATTCATTAAATAATTTACAAAATAAAGAATCCTATTATCTTGCTGCAAAAAATTACAAGCGAAATTAACTCATGAAAATCAGTCCGATATTGAAGCAGATGATTTATGTGAAGGAATTTTACAATGTCGAGTATTTATTACGAATTCAAAAAAAGATATATCCCAAATAATTCAGTATATTTATTCAAATGATTTAGTAGGTGTTTATTCAAATTTTACTGTAGCACTCCGTATTCTTTTATCATTACCTGTGTCAGTTGCGTCCGCGGAGCGGTCTTTTTCGAAATTAAAAATCATAAAGAGTTATTTACGCTCCACAATGGAGCAAAATAGATAATAAATATTATATTTTTCATTCATTATTGTTGTTTATCTGTTTTCTTGTGTTTGTAATTTTGTATTTTGAATAAAAAAGTTTACACAGACTATTTAAATCTTTGTGTGTTCTTTATTCCAATGCGTTAAGAATATAACAAAAACTGTCATTCAAATGTTTCTAAACATAAGCCTGAAAATTCTCCATTTTTTTTGTATTCATGACGTATTACTTAAAAATGCTACTAGAGAATTAAAAATTGAAGTGTCCGAACCTATGGTTGTTGGGGCTCATATCACCTAAGCATGCAATTTATTTATAATATTAGTTTTTGATACAAATGTTTTTAAATAATGGGGCGACATCAAAAATTTTGACACAGGCGCCGCATGCTCCTGGCGCGCCCCTGCGTCGTACAGTCGAGATAACCTGAGGACTCTTACCACGGATGGTTCACAGGTGTACACCTCTATAGTGAGATCCATTATAACATACGCCGCCATCGTGTGGTGGCCAAAAACAAAAACGAGAGTAATCCAGTCTTCCCTGAACAGAGTTCAGAGGCTGGCGTACTCACGAACAACAGGTGCAATGTCGATCACCCCAACGACTGTGATTAGAAGGCTATTGTGATTGGAGCCACTCCACCTCGCCTTTCTGGCAGAAGCTATAAGAGGAGCGAATCGCTTTGATCTTATTGGACAATAAAAGGCCGTAGCATTCTTGGATTACTTGGATCACATGGGCCATTGGGGATAAGATCCGACAAGATCAAGGTTCAGAGCACTTCCGTACCGTTCACGATTCGAATCTCGAATGGGCGGAAGAATACTGGGGGCTATCCTCATATGATACCAAGGGATTCCGTATGGCTTACCGATTACATCATGACCGAAAAAAGTACAGGTACTGGAATAGTCGAGACAGCGGACCAAGGACAAATAGCACTTACGACAGGATTCCAAGCAAAAATATTAGCAATTGCAACATGTGCTCGAATCATCAGTGAGAGAGCCTATGAGAATGGACAAATCACAATCATAGCGAGCAAACTAACGGTGCCTAAGGAAGTACAATTAAAAATTAAATATTAAAATTTGAAATTTCCCCAAAGTAACATTATTAGAAAGAATATGTGATTCTCCATCATTTTGGTCAAGGGCTCATTGGTGTGCTAAACTTAATAAGAGTGACGGAAGCTATTGAAGGTTTAATTATTTGAATCGATGTATACCCCCGTTTTTGGAAATACCAAAGGGGGCAAAAGTGTCTTGAGAACCGTCCAATCTGGTCCAGTTCTATCCGGAATCCAGATCGGGTTGACCCTGTCTCCACTGGCCAGCCTGTTGAGAATCTCCTTGATATCATTGACAAGCCTCGAAGACACAGTCGGGCCTTTCAGTGTGTTGAGTGCCACTTGACTGTCTGAACAGATCCAGATGGTCTCATTTATATTACCATAGCCGAGCAGCTTCTCTGCACACCTATAGATGGCAAGCATTCAAGCTTGGAAGATCCCGAAAGCCTGCTGAGCAACTTTGTAACATTTATTTAGTCAATATAATATTGCACCAAACAACAAAGCATCCGACAGAGGAAGATTCAGACCTCATACTCATGTAAAATTTAATGTATCCAATTATATAACTAATTCTATATTTTGCAACAACATGAAAATTGTCTCAAAGTAGCCCGGGATTACGGTGAATCACATTTTCGTGCCTACCAAAATATACAAATTTCGATAACATTTGCTTTGGGATTCATTTAAAGGAGTCAGTTCAATCAGAGACATAGGAATTATCTTGTACTCCGTACTAAGTTATGGGAATCATATTTAGCTAATTACCGGCAAACCTAACGCAAAAGTTGTTGAATATTAATCTTATTGGTAAATATGAAACTCCACTATTTGCACGAAAATAACCATTTGCATTTCAGAGCTGTACAGAAATGCATACGCCAGTAGATTAATCATCAGAAAGCCAAAGCCGTAGATATCAATAAGTTCCTTCTTAGGCGATGGGAAGGAATAAATTTATTCATTGGTATTCGATTTGCCTTGAATTCCAAGAAACCTCCAGATTTCCATGAAAAGACGGTATTAAATTTTTGTCGTTCACGGTTGAGACATGATATACCAGTTAAATATCTTTAGCGAATTTTCTGAATTATCCAAGGTTTGATTGAAATGAAGATTTTTCTACATTAGAAAAGTCGACTGTCTTGCAAATTTAACTATTTAAATTATTCTTTGATATGATATAACTACATTCAATCTTTGAATCAGCAGTGCTTGATAATTGTAATACAGCATAATCACATAGAGGCCAGTCGACTGCATCATTCTTTCAACCAATAATGATTGTTTTCTGGAAGAAACTGAAATATACGAGGTAATTTAAATGATGAATTCGAACGAAAATATTGTCAAAATGGTGGTATGACTGAGGATAATCTTTGAAGGAGGATTAAATCATCATTATGGATGATCTTTCAGAATTGGACTTGTATAATTAGAATTGCATATGGTTATGCCGTACATTTTGAAAATTTGAGTGAGCTAGCCATAGATAACTCTACTACCGTAGAATGAAATGTTCCGTGTTAGGTACCGAAACCGCGACAAGAGCGCCGCGTGAGGATTGGAAGCGTACTAAATGATGGTTTGGAGGGAAATTCGAAGTTAGGCAGCACATAAATGCAAATGAAATGAAAGTCGATAGTTTTTACCTATAGTTTTTATTCAACAACAGAGTTAGAACAGAAATATATAAAATATACATATAAATACAATTAAACATCAAAAACAATAGAAAAATACATAAAATATACATATAAATACAATTAAATATGGAGACTAATTACAATGGGTTAAAACAAAAATACGTAAAATATACATATAAATACAATTAAATATAGAGACTAATTACAATAATAAGATTCTTGACCCAGTATGAATTATATATAAAAATTCTCGGGAAATAGGTCACAATAACACTTTGTTTTAACTATTCGTCTTTACGTACGTTTCGGTCTCACGACCATCATCAGAAGACTCACTATGTCTAAAAAGGGGGTTTATTAAAACTAATTATAGCACAAGCGTCCAAATCGCACAATTAAACTTCAATTAATAGAGCCCACGCCGTCGAAACGAACAGAACCACGAATAATCGAATTGTATCGTCAGAATTAATGTATAAAAAATTATTTTTTTGTAGTAAGAATCCGCTATTCAGTAATATTATTAAAATATATGAGTGCATATTGATTGGTATTCTCACAACAAATGAGAAGAACGAAGTTATTTGTCAAGTATCTACTTTCGAAACCAGATGTGTAGGATTTATGACAAGGCCCTTAAGAACGGTTTCAGGCCTTTACTGGGAAATAACTATTACGAATTCTTCCTAAAAACATTTTCTACACTTATAAAGACGTATGTAAGAATTTGCAAGAGATTATTTAATCAAATTAGTATAAATATGACTTAGATTTTGTGTGTCTACCCTATGATTTACAGATTTGGGGTCCCGTTTTATGTGAATCATCTCCAGGATAGATCTTTTATAATAATTGGTTTCCTTAGTTAAGATATTAACATTTTTGTAATCAAATTGATGGTTATAATCAAAGCAATGCTTAGCAAGGGCGGTGGAATTTTCTAAGTTGTTATTTCTTGTGCTATATTTATGGCCGTACATTCTTTTTTGTAAATATTGTTTAGAGATTCCAGTATAGGTTCCATCACAATCTAAACAATTCAATTTATACACTGTGTGGGTTTGTTTATCTTTGGGTATTAACGGTTTTAGATTTGAGAAATTTCTCAAATCTAAAACCGTTAATACCCAAAGATAAACAAACCCACACAGTGTATAAATTGAATTGTTTAGATTGTGATGGAACCTATACTGGAATCTCTAAACAATATTTACAAAAAAGAATGTACGGCCATAAATATAGCACAAGAAATAACAACTTAGAAAATTCCACCGCCCTTGCTAAGCATTGCTTTGATTATAACCATCAATTTGATTACAAAAATGTTAATATCTTAACTAAGGAAACCAATTATTATAAAAGATCTATCCTGGAGATGATTCACATAAAACGGGACCCCAAATCTGTAAATCATAGGGTAGACACACAAAATCTAAGTCATATTTATACTAATTTGATTAAATAATCTCTTGCAAATTCTTACATACGTCTTTATAAGTGTAGAAAATGTTTTTAGGAAGAATTCGTAATAGTTATTTCCCAGTAAAGGCCTGAAACCGTTCTTAAGGGCCTTGTCATAAATCCTACACATCTGGTTTCGAAAGTAGATACTTGACAAATAACTTCGTTCTTCTCATTTGTTGTGAGAATACCAATCAATATGCACTCATATATTTTAATAATATTACTGAATAGCGGATTCTTACTACAAAAAAATAATTTTTTATACATTAATTCTGACGATACAATTCGATTATTCGTGGTTCTGTTCGTTTCGACGGCGTGGGCTCTATTAATTGAAGTTTAATTGTGCGATTTGGACGCTTGTGCTATAATTAGTTTTAATAAACCCCCTTTTTAGACATAGTGAGTCTTCTGATGATGGTCGTGAGACCGAAACGTACGTAAAGACGAATAGTTAAAACAAAGTGTTATTGTGACCTATTTCCCGAGAATTTTTATATATGAGACTAATTACAATGTGTTGTTCTGCAATTTGAAGATTTTGATATACACTTATTTTATATAATATGACACAAATTAAACTTACCATTAATTGCCATAAGGTTAATAGTCGATGCAACAGTTCTACTCAAAACTTGAGCACATGTTGATACCTTCATTTTCTTCACTTTATTAGGAGTTACATGAAGTTCAGACGATTTTGGCATTGCTCTCAAGTATCCACTAGCATTATTTAGTTGCCATGCCTTTTGCATATCTTCCCATTTACCTTTTTTTGGAGTTCCGTTTAGCGTGTAATGAAGGGTTTTTGTTAGGAGCTTGTTTCTCACACCTTTCAGTAAATGTGGTGGATCATACAATGGAATAATTTGTTGTCCATCGACTTCAAATATGAAGTCATATAATTCTTTCCCTCCTCTTGCATACTCCTCTTTTATTTCCTTCACTAATTTGTTTATCGTACTGACATTATTTGTACCTTGATCGCAAATTGTGGCCACTACATTGAAACCAATTTCCCTGCAAGATCGTACAATGTTTTGAATTGAACATTCAATGATTTCAGCTTTTGCTGCTCCTTTAATAAATTGATACATAATTGGTTATTTCAATTTTCCCTCAATACCTTGCAGCATGAAAACCTGAAAGAGTG
Organism: Endomychus coccineus; assembly: GCA_958510875.1. Taxonomy (NCBI): domain Eukaryota; kingdom Metazoa; phylum Arthropoda; class Insecta; order Coleoptera; family Endomychidae; genus Endomychus; species Endomychus coccineus. The sequence continues at coordinate 24,570,577 of OY294068.1, read as the reverse complement.
TCAATGAGAGAAATTCAATTATTTTCATTCACCTATAGTTTACCTGTACATGATTAGCTATATATATATAACATATATTATAATATTGTAGAAATAGCGTGCATGATAGCAAGCAACAAGTCGTTATGGAAACAAAATCCACAAATGAATTAAACATGGCTACTATTGAAAAACAATAACAATCGCATGCGCATTATAATTTCTATTAAATTCTGACGCTTGACGCGCCCTCCCGTGATTTGGAAGCGTAAATACTTTCGCCGGCCATGACAGTGTTTGGTACCTTCCATAAGACATTTCATTCTACGGTAGTAGAGTTATCTATGGAGCTAGCAGTGAAATGTTGCGAGAGAAGATAGGCTTTTGGACTCTTCTTCAAGGTTTCGAGGTTACAGGCCTAATGAAAGACCGCACTGAGCAAAGAGTTCAACAACTTTGCCGTTCGGTAGAAAAATGAAGTCTGATAGGGATAAGTTCGCGAGGTCTCGAGATTGACAATCAACGGGGGAGTAGCTTGAGCTCGTCTAGTTCGCCTACCGAGAGTCTCTAGTGATGGAATAACAGACGAGATTTCTGATGAACACCTACCATGGAAATACATATACCAAATGCAGAGATCGTCCACCTTTCTGGGCTATTCTAAAGAGGACATTCAATTCGTAAGAGTGACTTCCCTAATCGGAAGAATAGCTCTCTTCCCGGTAGATTCTAAGAGCTTCATCGTATACTTTGGAATTGAACTCAAAACATCTGAAAAGTACCCCAAGAGAGGTTAAATCTGTGATTTTCAGATTATGAGGAGCTGCTGAGATCTAAAATAGCTCTTGGCACGGGATAGAAAACTAAGTTTTTGTTGAGCGGTTCTGGCAGTGGACTTCACATGATTTTCGCATGAGAGGCTGCTCTTGGTGGTGATACCGAGCTTGGATAAGGAACACTTCATAGCAATAGTTTCATCTGACATCATCGTATTGAAGATTGTGGGACCAGCCTTCATGGAAAAAATACAAGCTTGAGTTTTGGTTGCATTAAACTCTACTAGATCATCAGATCTCCATTTCAAAATCATTACCAGCTCTCTATCAGCTACGTCGTCCTGTGTATGTCCTGCTCTTCTGACTTCATCAGATGATATGGGGCCTAAGTGAGCACGCACCATGAAGTGTACCATCATCTGCAAATATGTAAACAAGACAAGAGGCCTCTTCGAACAGATTGTTGATATGGAGCAGAACAAAGTTGGTACCAAGGCAGATCCCGGTGGAACACCTGTGAGTTCATCGTATCAACAACTACTATCTGGAAAAACTCGATAGTGAGCGACAAAGTTGAGGCAGAAGTTTCTCAAGAAGGCCCTTGATGCCAGACTCGGTCAAATGCTTTGGAGATATCCAATGCTACAGCTATAGATTCTCTATATTTCCTCAACGATTTCTGCCATACATATGTCACGGAAGCAGCCAGATCTCCTATTCATCTATGCTGACGGAAATTATTTTACCGGTCATTCACGATTTTGGAGCTCCCCAGTTATTGGATGAGCTCGATGTTGATTGATTTTCCATCACTTTAGAGGTAACAGCTAATAGTGCAATAGGTCTATATATATTTATATAAGGAAAGTTCCTTCTTCCATTTTTTGCAATTTGTTGAACTGTCTTCCAGCTGGAAAGAAACACAAGTTTGTATGAACAGTTGAACAACCTGCAAAAAACTGGTTTCAAATCTGAGGCACATTCCTCAAAAACCACAGGCGGGATTACGTATGACCCCATTGCCTTTCTAGTATTAATATCTAAAAGCTTGCGCCTAATTGTGCGTTTCTACGTATAAGCAACATTAAAAACAAATAAGTATCTTGGGGACAAGATAACTAAATTTTTTGTAGAACCGATTGACGTTTTTGAGAAAACATTCTTTACTTTGAATACAACACAAAACTGCTGTTTAACAATGTCCAATTATGTACAACAAGAATCCATTCACGCATCAGATATCGATTCGGACAACAGAAATCCGACGTAGGTATTCAATAACTTTACATCCATCACGTATACGGGATTTTCATTCTAAAAATAGTGGCTGTACTATACTGGATTGAAACTGGAAGCCAAACGGACGGAAATATAGATATTGATTCACATCCAATGGTGATTAACGAGCTTGATTCCATCTGAATTTGATAATAATGATTTGCATGTATCATCAGCATTCATTCATAAAAGGTTGAGAAATTCCGCACGTTTTCTAGAGGGAAGAAAATTATAGAACTCTTTTCATTTCTCTCTCCCCTCTCTTTCTTTCTTTCTCTCTATCTCTCTCTCTCTCCCTCTCTCTCTTTAATTACATTATTCCTATTCCTCAATCTATTCATCAATTCAAAGTGTGACCATTTAGTTCAGAGAACCTTGTCAAGTTGTAGGTAGACACAACCATTGATGCGCCAGAACAAACGTGAAAAATATCGTTGACCTTTCATTTAACAACACAACATTCAACACACTGGAAGGTGAGTGGGAGGGCTAATGCTAATATTAATCAGATAAACTCATACTCAACAACAACAATCAAATTTAATTATGAAAATAACAATTGGAACAATGATTATGACCATTGATAATGAAAGAATATTATAATTCTGGTCATATCCATTATAGTGGAGTAAATCTGGTAAATGGTTGGCGAAAATCTTACGATGCATAGCGACCCAGTGGAAGAGTTTTTTTATGGTACCAACAACAACCTCCTGAAATTTTTATCTCCCAAAGTGGGTGCAACTCTTTTTTTCGGCCAAAAAGTTTTTTTTTTACATTTCTAAGGGTAGTTTAGCAACAAAAAATTAATATCTCTGGTTGTATTTAAAATTAAGAAACCAAAGTGGTACCCTTTCATTAACAATGTCCAAGGAACTCCCAGTACAAATTTCAAGTTGATCCGATCCCCATCCTCCCCGTAATAGATATATATGTATACTCATATATGCAAGGAATCTTGCGTAACGACTAACTTGGTCATTTTTCAACCGATTTGACTGAAATTTCAACTAAAGATTGGTATTATGATCTCAAAACTACCATCTGAGTTTCAAATGATAATATTGAATATTTTTCCAGAAATTTAACTTTAAGTCAATTTTTTAGTTATTTTTCAAATTAAGATATCTCATGTCATTTACATCCGATCGGGATCTGCTTTGCGGGAAAATGTAGCTATTTGCATATAGTTTTATGTCCTGGAACTCATTTTCCAATTATTTTTTTTTCCTGCCTATATTGGCCATTTTGGTTAATTTGAGATAAATCGAATAACGTTCACGTGAGGAGCGTGTAGCTGGCGAGTTAGAGAAGTACAAATTGGTTGTATCTGATACGGCTTTACGACGACTTTTCGCGTGCCATTTTCGCTTCATGTAGTTAGATTAGGTATCGGACCGTGCCCGAAGGCCCTTCTTTTTTCCGATAAATGTTCATTAAATAGAAAACTTTAATTAAAACAGAAACAGGTACTCTCAGGTCTCAGCTACGCGCGACGTACAAAAGGGAATTTTCTAGCTATTAAAATATACCCGAAGTGGGTGAAAGCTAGCGGCTCACAACCGAAAATAGTTTATCATAGCTGGCGCCGCCCGCACGGGACACGAAACGGTCCCAACATAACAAGACCGAGGTGAAATGTATAAACTCTAACTGACGAGTAGCGAGCTTCTCGAGGGAAATGTCAAAATGATTACGTTCGTAGCTAATTACATAGGACGTCTAGCGTTCATGCAATTGTGTTTTTATACAATTTGAACCTTCTAATTTCGAAATCCCGGAGCCCAAAGTGCTATCAACTTCTGAGCCTCACAATATTCTTATAAAATTGCGAAATTTCGCACTTTTAGAAACTTCAAATTAATTAATTTGACACAAGTTTTGGGGATATTAATACCAGAAATAAAATGGCCAATATAGGCCGGAAAGAAAATGGGTTCCATGACATAAAACTATATGCAAATACCTACATTTTCCCGCAGAGCAGATCTAGATCGGATGTAAATGACATGAGATATCTTAATTTGAAAAATAACTAAAAAATAGACTTAAAGTTGAATCTCTGGAAAACTGTTCAATATTTCCACTAGAAATAGTTTTGAGACCATAACATCTAACTCCAGTCCAAATTTCAGCCGAATCGGTTGAAAAATGACCGAGTTAGCCGTTACGCAAGATTCCTTGCATATATGAGTATACATATATCTATTAGAGGGTAGAGGTCGGATCAACTTGAAATTTGGACTTGAAGTTTCTTGGACATTGACAATGAAAGGGTACTACTTTGGTTTCTTAATTTTGAATACAACCAGAGATATTAATTTTTTGTTGCTAAACTACCCTTAAAAATGTCAAAAAAAACTTTTTGGCCAAAAAAAGAGGGTTGCACTCACTTTGGGAAATAAAAATTTCAGGAGTTTGGTGTTGGAACCTTAAAAAAGCTTTTCCACCGGGTCGCTATGCATCGTAAAATTTTCGCCAACCTTGCTTATTTTCTCGCCAGATTTACTCCACTATTATAACAAAGAATATTAACTGACTTTATATAACGTTTCATGTGATTCATCTCTAGGATAGATCTTTTATAATAATTGGTTTCTTTGGCTAAAATATTAACATTTTATAATCAATCTGAGGGTTATAATCAAAACAAGTCGCCTATTTCCCAAGAATGTACATATACCTCATCATTTTGTATTCATATATCAGCACCTAACCATCCGAGAAGTTTGAAATGAAGATACGATGAGCAATGATTGTAGGGTCGTATTCATCGGGCAGACTGATAATGTTATCGATAGTTATTTGATCAACAAACAGCAACGGAAATAAGCAAAACAGTTGGTAAAATTTAATCTTGATATAACCTCCATTCACGATATTATGTTCCACAGTTTTGGGAATGAATATTTATCTCAGCCAAAATTTCAAGGGAAAGTGGAAATTAATTTACTGTTTCTCAGGATTGATCCTATGAACATAAGATTCATATGACAATGACAAGTTAAAACGGTTAGTTCTGCTTTGCTATTTCTGGATTGGCAGAAATGAATAAATAAGTAGTTAGACACTTCCGCTTTCAGTTCAGTTAAAATCAGCCCTTCTCCGTTGTTACTGATCATACCAATCTTTTCATTATTAGAGAGCTTTACTGTGCGCTTTGTGCGTTTTTAGCGATTCGATAGTCGAACGAATCTCCACCGTTTTTGATAATTCATCCAGATGAATCGGACGAATCTGAATTTCACGTTATTTATAATTTACGCAACCTTTCACACCCACAACTTTCTATTTTCAACTTTTCAACTTGATAGATCAAGCCATTCCTCCATTATTGCATGTCCGTTGTCCCTGTTCAATAAATTGTTGAATATTTCACAATAGCAGAGCCCGAATTATGAGGGTTTATAGGACATTCTAATAATAAAATCATGAAATACCGATTGATATTTTGACATTTACAGATCGCTAAATTAATAAAATTGTTACAACGATCACTTCTGGAGTTAATTACGCCACCATGTCTGAGTTGATTCCAATTTGTATGGAAATTGAACAGACGCAAATATTTCACAGGAAGTGGAGTTGACCCAACCACCATTCGATTCAGTCTGTTTCATGTTTCTGATCACATGGATTGGTTATCATGGGAAAATTATATTCATTGAAGCTATTAGACAAATTTTGATAAAATAAAATAACGTTAACATGATTAGCAGTATTTCAAACGCTGTAACGTGTCTAATCAACATTTATTGTTAAAACTTACATTAGAATCAAATTTCTCAATATGGAAAACGTAATTTAAAGCTCAAACCTTTCTCTGTGCGATCTCGAAGGGTTTCCAATATGAATTTTGAGTGTATATTTCCCTTATTACATGATTATATTACGATAAGTATGTATAACTAACAATATAATAAGATTCTTGACCCAGTATGAATTATATAAAAAAAGTATAGATTTTTTTGTAACAAGAAACCACTGTTAAGTAATATTCTCATAATGTACAAACGCATATTGCTATGGTCTCAAAGCAGCTGGAGTTCGAAGCTATTTGTTTGTAATAACTCGACCCAGATGTAGATTTATGACGTACTTGGAAAGGTTTTAGACCTGCATTGGAATTTACTTTACTTTAAGCGTTCTTCCTAAAATATACTTTTAACCTTATAAAGACGCATGTAGGAATTTGCAAGAGATTTAATTAATCAAGTTAGTATAAATCTGACTCAATCCCTGAATATCATTCCTATGGTTCACAGAATTGGTATCCCGTTTTATGTGAATCATCTCCAGGATAGATCTTTTATAATAATTGGTTTCTTTAGATAAAATATTAACATTTTTGTAATCAAACTAATGGTTATAATCAAAGCAGTGTTTAGCAAGGACGGTGGAATTTTCTAAGTTATTATTTCTTGTGCTATACTTATGGCCGTACATTCTTTTTTGTAAATATTGTTCAGAGATTCCAGTATAAGTTCCATCACAATCTAAACAATTCAATTTATATACTGTGTGGGTTTGTTTATCTTTAGGTATTACAGGTTTTAGATTTGAGAAATATTTCCCAACACAGTTAGTAGGTTTATGCGCAACATTTATATCGTACTTTTTCAAACATTTCTTAATTTTTTCTGAGGTCTTCGGAATGTATGGTAAAGTTATATAATTGTCTGTATTATATCGCAATTTTTCCAAAATCAGCAAAACAATTTCGAAAAAAATTTCAACAAAATCAAAGCCATTCAATCTAGAAAGATAAACAATTTGATGAAAGGTGTAGCTTATGAAAAACAAAATATCAATGAACAATGGTTGAAAAATCTAACTGACACAAAAATTCCGAATGAGGTGCAGCACACGTCAAGCTTAGGTCCGAAGTTTGCATTGCCTAATAATATTAAAAAACTGCCTATTGACAATATTATTGCAAATTTAGAATGCGGAATCAGGAATAAAAATTTAGAAGAAAAAAATTAAATTAGAAACAAAGTTTGTAACATCTTGATAAACAAGAAGAACAAACAGAAAGCAGAAATAGGTATTGCAAAGAATCGTTTTAACTATCATACAAAAATAACAAAAGAGTTCTTAGATGCTAACCCTCAAATTTTAGTTTTGAACGCGGATAAATGTAATAAAACCGTCATAGTGCATAGAAATGACTATGAAAACAGAATGGGAAACCTTTTAAATGATGAAACAACTTATAAAAACTAAAATCTGACCCTACTTCATCAGTACAAGATAACATGAATAAATTGATAAATAAATGGTATAAAAATAAGATAATCCCTATTGAATAAAAAAATAAATTAATTTGCCATAATGAGCTTGCACCTTATATCTATGGGCTTCCGAAATTACATAATAATGATATACCCCTAAGATCCATTGTAAGTAATATTGGAGCGCCTACTTACAATTTATCAAAATTTCTATCAAAATCTATCAATAATATAATGAGAAAAAATTAATTTTATGTGAAAGACTCATGGCATTTTAATGAATTTATAAAAAATCAATCCGTACCAGTAAACCATCAACTAATTTCCTTGGATGTTGTTTCTTTATTTACAAATATACCTGTCGTTTTGGCATTGAATTGCATCAAAAAACGTTGGCCAGAGATTAAAAACCACACACCTCATGATCAATCGGATTTTATAAATGCGGTAAAGTTTTGTTTAGAATGGACTTATTTTCAGTACGGTGAGCAATATTTTGGACAAATTTTCTGCCCAGCAATGGGATCTCCTATTTCAGCTACCATTGCTAACCTCGTTATGGAATGCCTAGAGGAATCTGTTACAAATTCATTAGATTTTCAGCCTGTATTCTTTAAACGGTATGTAGATGATTGCCTTATGTGTATTCCCAACGATAAACTTCTTGGTTTACTAAAGAAGTCTGGTCTTAACGTTATCTTCATTTCAATTCAGTTGCACCAGCTTGTTATGAAAAAAAAGTGTCATAAACAGCCTCACAGACCGCGCGGTAAAATTATCCCACGCAGAGGACCGTCCCAAAAATTTAAAAATTGTTCGTAATGCATTGGAAATGAATGGCTACCCAAAAACTTTCTTCAATCCTATCATTAAAAAGAGAATAAACAAAATCTATAATGGTTCTTCTTATAAAAATAACAACAGGTAATACAGACAATTATATAACTTTACCATACATTCCGGAGACCTCAGAAAAAATTAAGAAATGTTTGAAAAAGTACCATATAAATGTTGCGCATAAACCTACTAACTGTGTTGGGAAATATTTCTCGAATCTAAAACCTGTAATACCTAAAGATAAACAAACTCACACAGTATATAAATTGAATTGTTTAGATTGTGATGGAACTATACTGGAATCACTGAACAATATTTACAAAAAAGAATGTACTGCCATAAGTATAGCACAAGAAATAATAACTTAGAAAATTCCACCGCCCTTGCTAAGTACTGTTTTGATTATAACCATCAATTTGATTACAAAAATGTTAATATTTTAACTAAAGAAACCAATTATTATAAAAGATCTATCCTGGAGATGATTCACATAAAAAGGGATTCAAATTCTGTAAATCATAGGAATGATATTCAGGGATTGAGTCAGATTTATACTAACTTGATTAATTAAAACTCTTGCAAATTCCTGCATACGTCTTTATAATGTTAAAAGTATATTTTAGGAAGAACGCTTAAAGTAAAGTAAATTCCAATGCAGGTCTAAAACCTTTTCAAGTACGTCATAAATCTACATCTGGGTCGAGTTATTACAAACAAATAGCTTCGAACTCCAGTTGCTTTGAGACCATAGCAATATGCGTTTGTACATTATGAGAATATTACTTAACAGTGGTTTCTTGTTACAAAAAAATCTATACTTTAATATTAACGATACAATTTTCGATTATTCGTGGTTCTGTTCGTTTCGACGGCGTGAGCTTTTTGTTTGAAAATTGTGCGATATGGACGCTTGTGCTAATTAGTTTTAGTTAACCCCTTTTTGACAAAATAAGTCTTCTGATGATGGTCGTGAGACCGAAACGTACGTAAAGACGAACATTTATAACAGAGTGTTAATGTGACCTAATGCCCGAGAATTTTTTATATAATGTATAACTAACTAGTAACTATATGATGAGCAGAATTCAGGATTTCGAAACACTGTAACGTGGTTAATTATCGTCTAAGGTTAATACTGAAGTAAATTTGTAAGTCGCTGAACATTTTTTTTGCGATTTCAGAAGGTTTTCAATATAAATATTGAGTTTATAGTCCCGCTGTAACATCATTTTATGACGGATTAGTGCCTATACGAAAAACAGAGTTCATGGTTTCGAAACACTGTAACGTGGTTAAGCGTCATCTAAAGTTAAAACTAACAGAATCGAATTTCTGAGTTTGGAAAACGTAAGTTGACATTCATAAGGATCAATATGGCCGACAAAAAAAATCGCTGGACCTTTTTCTATGTGATTTCAGAAGGTTTTTAATATCGATTACAGAAATCTTAGTATGTTACTAGATATCTAATTCAATTGTCATAATTTTTTTCTCTCGACTTTATCATTGATTTGCGGCGGAATGTGGAACATTATAGCTCCAGGTTAGTTTTCGGGCTCCTGTTGTCTTATGTAAGAAATTCCACGATTTTTTATCCTGGGTTCCTCTCCAATGATTTGCTTGGAGTCACTTTTCTTAATGCTTTGGGGCTTTGGGATAAAATTTCTCGCCTACCTACGTCGCCCGAACTAAACACAGGATCAGGAAGCGGTCACTATCAGTGACTATTCAAAATCGACTCAATACTGTTAAAGTACTCGTTTAGAAACTCCGGACTCGACTCGTTTCTCGCCTCGTCCGTTAACATCTAAGCTTGTACTTGTAATAATAAAAATGCATTTCCCGTTCTTGTAACGTAAATCAACTATTATCACTCTTATTTCACTATATAACATCATAATACTTCCCCGTATTCCTTCAATAAATAAACCTAACCTTAAACGTCAATGTCGATTATGTGCAAGCTGACGGAGAATTTACAAGCGTCAGTAGCTATTGATAGACCCTATTACACGTTGATATATCTGCTATAATTTCATCTGTATTATCTTACCGCTCACCACCAATTTAATCAAAAAACAATATTGATATAGGTACCGTTATACTAGATAAGATGGATGTTTTAAATTGTACCTCCTAGACTGCAAAGATAATATTTGATTAATGCACCGCTCCAAAAGCAACACCAGTTACAGCTTTCAGGAGAAATCAAAACTGGCATGTAATACGGAACGTCTGTATATAGTGAACTGGAAAGTTGGGATCAAACAGGAAACGTATTTAAAGCTTGTCCCAAGTAGCACATATTTCAATCTATGTCCATTATTCCGTTATACTCAGATGTGCATATTTCATGCAAAATGCTCTGCAATCCTTTTAGGAAGGCATACATCAGAATTCCTTGCATTTCCTGGATTTCTACTGCCACTCTATACTCTCTAGAATGCGTTTGACGTTTCAATTACTACATGTTCACAAATCCCACGAAACTATGAGCTAGAGATGATGTTCAATAAAGAGAATACCTGCTGGAAACAATCCCAACTGACTATGATGGAAAATTTAAGTGCGCACTGTTTCAGAACAAAGGTTTCAACGTGATAATTGGACTTTTTAATTATATCAGGAACATGTTGAACGAAAGTAAGTTACTTGCCGACCCATAGAGAATTCCAGCCAAATGATAAACTGAGGGAGAGAAAATGGCCTTTCTAGAATAATTGCACTTCGAAAAATGCCGAGAATTGAAATAAAATGTGGACTGAATATGTTTACTACAGTCCATATTTTTACCAAATCTTCCTTCCCGCAAGTTCGAATGTTCCTCACATTATTAGAGTAACATCGATAATTGTCTGATAACGCATAAGCCTGATTAGGGATTTATTCAGAAGATTAGTTATGTTGTATGGTATTAATAACACGAGTGTAGATTACGAACTGATTTATTCTATTATCACACGTGGTGATATACATATGTTATAAATATCATAAGTTGCCTACACAATACATATGCGACAAGGTAGATACTGAAAAATTCAAGAAATCTATCTCAGTCGATGTCTTACATTGTTTGCGAAGCAGCTATCTAGAACTAACAGTTTGTAATGTTACTGATCGATAGTCTAGAGAGATATTATCACTGTTCAATGACAAAAGCCAACAAGTGGTAAATGAATATATTTCTACGTTTTTGAAGATGAACTAATTTCGAAATTGCAATCGAGAGGCTCTAGAAATTATATTGAGAGGTTCTTTCTACGCTCACCTTCAGTTTTTCAAATACAATCCTCAACACTTTTTGTATCATTATGACAACAGTGTTTTCTTGGCTATGAATATATTGTTGTGATGTCAGGAAAAATCACAAAAGGAAAGCATTGTTGTCACACCTGTTAGGGTCTCTATAGAGGTAAATATTTATAGATTCAAATCTCCCATGACGCCATTTACAATCTAAGTAACCTTAAGATTCAGAGCTGTAAAGGAAAATAGACCTCGAGGACGTAGATTGGAATTCAATGAAAAAGACCAGTATAGAATGGAAGAGAGACTAATCAGCGCAAAGTAAAGCGCAATGTTGAGTAGAAATAAATGGGTTTAAGTTTATTAGATAATTAAGATTCGAAAGAATTAAAAGTATAGAAGGAAACATACTTCTTTGTGAATAAGGTATAAGTCTGATAAACAGTATGAAGTGAAGTAGGGGAAAGAGTTTAAGAATGATAGAAAGAATTAAAAATAAAGTAGCTAGACTGAATTTCAAAGTGAAGTAATATTAAATAAGAATCAAATATTTGGAAATATCAAGAACATTATAAGTCAGTTTGAGAATGCAAAAAAATAGTTAGAGAAACATATCATTTATCACAATGAAGGTGAGGATCTGAGAAACAATCATATGAAGTCAATCTAACTACAGATAGCAACAGGTAAAGCTAAATTTGATGAAGGGGCCAACTTTTAGAAATGTTGTAATTTGATTGGTCGAAATCGTTGAGTCGTGCACGGAATTTCCTTGGCGTAAGAATATGTCAAACACAGCATGCATTGCCATAGCATTATAAGTTAATAATCACAATATCACCTTCAATTCCGATATTTTACAAATGCAGAAAGAAATATTCCAGAATCCATAGATATTTTGAAACATTCAAAAAACAATAGTAACGTAATATTTAATCCCCTAATCGATACCGTGAAATGGCTATATAAGAATCGATTTTCAAACATTTTCGTTAATAAATAGCTATTCCATTTGTTGTGATTTATTATTAATGAAATATTGGAGGTTGGCTTATCTGTTCTAATGATGTTACATGATTGATTATGTGTTCAGCTTTGTTAGGATAATGAGGTTCCCGATAAAGGTATCACATGACACCGCCTTTCTCTCCTGATGTTATTGTTATAATACATTATCGTTCAACGATGTAGCTCCACTCCATATCTCGCCACTTATTTACTTTCTATTACAATATGCTACAAAATACGATGTAGCATATTACACCTTGATGTTGACTCGGAGTATTTCATGTATCAATTCGATTTAGACTCAATGTTAGGAAAAGATGTTTGTATAGACTTTCGTATCTTCATGGATAGATATGGATTAACATCAAGTTCAAGTTGTATGTCCGACCGTAAATCAATATCGACTATAAAAATAAATAAAACATTTTCGTTCTAGTAATAAGTTGTGTGATATTCAATTGTCCAATATAATCATGAGGAGTAATAATTACAAATAAAACTAGATAGTTTTATTTGTAATTATTACTCCTCATGATTATATTTCAGATGAAACAAATTATAATTTCACCGAAACGTGATACTACTAGAGTAGTTTCCATTAAAAAAAAGATAACTTCCATTTAGGATTAAACAAAATCATAGATTTTGCTAGAAATAATGTTTATGGTGCCGAGATAATAAATAAACTACTTATCCGCAGCTTAAATGAAACCAGAACGTCGCCTTCAAGACAACAAATAATCAATACCAATAAAAATATGATTCAAAGTATAAAAAAGATAAATTGAAGAAAAAAAAAGGATAACAAAAATATGACAAACTGGACGCAGTATCAGTGTAATGCGTATCATTTGTGAAGACTCAAAAAAGAGGACTCTGATTACATGAATCACCCTCAATTTCGATATGTTACAAATTCAGGAAAAAGGACATGAGAATCCATAAATATTTTGAAATAAGTAAGATTTTCATGTTGACAACTGCGTCTATAAATGCACTTATTACTAAGCATTGAAAAATAATATTATGGCCGAATGGAGCTTTTTTTCTCTAAGAACTTCTGTTTCGTAAAACACTCATTTTGAGTATATGCGGAACGTTGAAATCCTTGTTATGAAAATACATGGGAATTTGAATCTGTTTAGTATCACATGTTTGTATTGTTAAACCGAGGAAGTCAAAAAAATAACAGTTTTCATTACGGCAATAATCTAAAATGATTATGAAAAGTGTTACAGAGAGAAGAGTTATTTGCCTTCGTAATCATGTTGATTTTGTATGTTTTTTGTGAATATTTATAACAAACTCACCGCTACAAACAAACACCTGTCACGAGCACATATGAACTATTTATAACTAATATTATATGAATATTTCACAGTTTGCATAGTAAAAATGAAACGGTGACCTTCATGGAAGATTTGAAGGGGGTGGTTCATAGGATAATTTTGGGACTCCCATGAGAAGTTATGTTCTTTCAAAGATGGCAGCTGAAATGTAGGTTTTATTGATTATCTATGAAATGATTCAACTTAAAAAAAATGTTGTGGCCAATTAGTGATCCTTTTTATACTTTGACTACACGAGAGGGAAACTTATAATTTTCGGAAAGCATCGTGTGAGCCAGCAGTGAAATATTTGGAGAGGAGATAGTCATTATATTCATTCTTGAAGGTTTGGAATAATAATATCAATAACCAATGGTAAAGACCTCACTAGGTAAAGAGTTCCAAAACTTTGCCGTTCGATAGAAAACTGAAGTCTGGTAGGAAGAAGTTAGATAGATAGATAGATAGATAGTACTTTATTGCTGTAAATTCATACAATAAATGAACATGAGCATAGTCAATACTTAATACTAAGACATTGATAATAAATATAATAAAATAATAAAATAATATAATGATAGAAATAATACTAAGATACCAAGTATCAGTATATTTAATTAAAATTAAAAACTCATGTTAAAATTAGAATCAGTACTACCAGCATATTAAAGTTAAAAAAGTTCATCAAGTGAATAAAAACATTTCTTTAGTACATAAGACTTTAGCTGACATTTAAATCCATTATAGTCAACAATTGAAGTCAAAAAATCGGGTAGTGCATGTTAGATTTTTATTGCTCTATAGTAAGGTCCTTTTTCATATCTCGCAGTACTATGACATGGTACACTTAGGGACGTGCAATGCCTGGTTTTCATATTATGAACGTTAAAGTCTTCATTTTTAGTAAATAAACTAATATTCCTATGTGTAAATAAAGCTAATCTGTATATGTATAAAGATGGTAAGGGCATGATGTTATAATTAATAAACAGTGGTTTACAAGAAGTTTGTCGGGATACTTGTGCCATTATGCGTAAAATTCTCTCCTGAGTTATGAAAACATTATGTAGGTAAGGTGACGAACCCCAGAAAATAATTCCATAACTGAGCAGAGAGTTTACGTAGGCGTAATAAAAGGTACGTAGCTGGTTAATTGATATATAATTCTTTACATATCTAAGAAGATATCATGCAGAGTTCAGTTTTTTCATCAAGTCACTAATATGATATTTCCAATTTAGATTAGTGTCTAGTAAGATTCCCAAGAATTTCACATTGTCCAATTCAGGAATAGAGACATTATATTGTCGTACGTATGTAGACTCCATTTTTTGGGAGAAACTGAAAGTTATTAATTTTGTCTTGTTTGAATTAAGTGTTAAGTAGTTATTATTACACCAGTCAGTCATTTTTGAAATCAGATCTGTACCAATTCTAGATAGATTACAGATGGAGCTAGAGCGAAATACCCAGGATGTATCGTCTGCATATTGATATGGTGAGCACGATTTCAGATTCGCTGGTAAGTCGTTGACATACAGTATAAACAAAAGAGGGCCTAATATAGAACCCTGTGGTACACCTTGGGATGAATATGTTGGTTTAGAATAAACATTTATCTTCATGTTATTTTTCATAGATGTTAAGCATATTCTTTGGGTTCTATTACTGAGGTATGAATTTAATAATTCACCAGTTACTCCTCTCATGCCATATTCCTCCAGTTTCGCAAGTAAGATGCTATGATTTAAATTATCGAAGGCCTTAGAAAGATCAAAATAAATGCCTCCTGCTTTTTCTTTCCTGTCAAGTCCTCCAATTATATTAGAAAGGGAGTTGAAAATAGCCAATTCAGTTGATGAGTTAGGAATAAATCCATATTGATTTTTTGATAGAATAGAGTGCGTATTTATAAATGAGGTTAGTCTATTATAAATAACTTTCTCGAATATCTTCGAAAAGGCTGGTAAAAGTGACACTGGTCTATAATTATTACAATCAAATTTACAACCTTTCTTTAAAATTGGTACAACTTTTGCAGATTTTAATTGGTCAGGAAATATTCCATTTATTAGGCATT
The DNA here is from genome assembly GCA_958510875.1 of Endomychus coccineus. Lineage (NCBI taxonomy): Eukaryota > Metazoa > Arthropoda > Insecta > Coleoptera > Endomychidae > Endomychus > Endomychus coccineus. The sequence continues at coordinate 24,554,811 of OY294068.1, read as the reverse complement.
CGTCTACAATCGTTGACAAAGGTTCTGCTATAAAGTATGTTACTTTTTTGATTATGAACATTGAAATTTCATCCAGACCTGTAGAATGTTTAGGCTCAAGTGAATTTATAATTGCAGAAATTTCTTCTGGATATATAGGCATTAAAAAATAAGTGGGATATTTATGGCTGTTGATGATAATATTTCTAGTAGTCGAATTAGTTTCTGGTTTTTTACAGGTAAACTTTTCACTAAACGTTTCGGCTGCTAAAGTTGGATTCTCAATTGGTGCTCCATCCACCTTAATAGTAATAGTGTCCGCACTTTTTTATTTTTTTTTTGTCACTTCATTGAATATACTCCAAAGAGCATTATTTTTATTTTGGGCACATTCAATTTTTTTGTCGTTAATATTTCTTTTGTATTGCAGTATATATTTTCTATAAGCTTTTTTTTCTAAATTATAAGTTTTTTTAAATATTGGGGCAATGTGTAGCCTTATATAGCTGATATAGATCATTTATGCGAATTGACCAGTTTTTTATTGCAGGTGTTACCCAATACTTACTCTTTTTAGACGAATTCCTAACTAGCGGAGAAGAAATATCAAAATAATAAAAGAAAATATTGAAAAACGTGTTATATTTACTGTTGGCACTTTTTTCATTTATAACATCAGACCATGTTTCCGTAGAGATAAAATGGACAAATTTGTTTATATTTGTTTCACTTGTTAGTCTTCTAAATGAGAATATCGTTTCGTGTTCGTAAGTGATCAGAGAAATCTGTATGTAATATTTCACAATTCTCAATAAGGTTTGCAAGATTACTAAAAATGTTGTCTATACAAGAACCAGACATTCCACCTGCCCTAGTAATACCTTTGACATGTTGTTTCAACCCATAACTTGCGAATAAATCTGTAAGAGCTACAGATACTGTTGTTGTACTAGAGAGATTTATATTGAAATCACCGCAAATTATAATGTATTTAGTTTTATGAATTACCTCTTCTATGACGTCGGTTAAGGTTTCCATATATAGATCAATGTCCCCTGTAGGGGATCTATATACACAAATTAAAATGCATTGTTGTTTATTTTTTAATGTAAAAATTGTTAATGCGAATTCGCAGTGCTTTTCCATTGGATTTTTTTAACTTTAATATTGTGATACTTAAGCCTATCATTACAATATATAACTGTCCCACCCCCATTAAAATCCTGGCGACAACAATAATTTGCTACGGTATAATTTGTAAATTTGTAATACAAGCTCGGCAGGTCTCGAGCTTGACAATGGAGGGGTGACTATTTTAAGCTCGAAACAACAACTGATCGTGGAGGAGGACTATTGGCCACAATTGGGGCCTCAGTGCAAACACCATAGTGTGGATCTTCGAAGCCATTCTTGAACCGAGGTTCACATACGCTTTGGTGGTGTGGTATAAAAGAACAGAGCTCAAGAAGACCAAATCAATCCTGGAGCATCTGAAACAATCATCCTAGGTGTTGCCTCGGGAGCGCATTCGAGCACTGAATATTGATGAAGCTAGAAATCATGGGCAGGCGGGAGCAGGGATATACTGCAAGCGCCCAAGTGAAAGTATTCCCATACCTCTGGGCAAACACGCCAATATTCTCCAAGCTGAAATACTGGCAATAACGCACTGTGTCCAAATATAGCTGGAAGAAATAATGCAAACTCACATCAGTATATGCAAGGATAGCAAGACAGCCCTTGCTGCGCTGAAAAGCCTAAGAATAAGATCGAACCTGGTATGGAAGTGCATCAACACGCTGAACAATCTTGGCGGAGACGATGGCAAGCTCACCTTATTCTGGGTCTCCAGTCACTTTGAAGTGAGGGAGGCTATAGAACCCCTAATATACCCCAAATCGGCGCTGGGCATCTCGAGAAGTATCATCAAAGAGACAATCCACTGCTGGGTCAGAACCCAACAACATAAAGTTTCACAGGATGAACCTTAGCGATCCCCTTTTGTGCAGGTGATGCAAACAGAAACACGGAACACTCCGTGGAGATGCGTAACACTGATCCCCCCAAAACGCAGAGCACTCTCGGTAGAGTTATGCGACACTAAGGATATCCAGAAACTTGATACGAAGATAGTGCGAAACCCCTTCGGGGCTTTAACCACCTTCCCGGTCCCAGCTGAGAGGTAAGTAGGTGGCTGTTTGTCCATCTCGGTTACCCGGTGAGACTCTGGTGTGGGAATCGATGCCGTCCACCTCTGAAGACAGGTGAATACCCTCGTAGGGGAACCGCTTCACTAGAACGACGTTCAAATCATGTATGACGAAGTTGGTGTTATCCTCTTTAGGAATCTGAACCTGAGGGAGAATGGTGAGTACTCTAAGGCGGTAACCGCACCTCTAGTAGATGAGCAAAGTATTGTGAGCTCCACTAGGTGACACGTTAATCGTCAACCTGGGGAGCAGAGTGAACACTCGTCGTTGTATACTTCTTCACTACGTGACACTTGATACGTGGTGCAGAGGGCTTTGTCCTGAGCATTAACGGACTTCAATGCCCTTCCCCACAATTGATAATAATAATAGTGATACTAATGTGTCTACAGTTTCGATAAATAGAGTTTCATCTTCGACGTTGGAGTTTCTATAATGGGTTTTCCAATAGGGACGGGTAGATTTGGACAATTCATGGCAGCCATATTATTTAGGCTGTATCTGTCAAATCTATTGTTTATTATTCACTCAGTCAAGACAAATCACAATGGCAAGTTACAGTGTGAAGCAACGCGTTCAAATGTTAAGACTTCGTTATCAAAATGGCATCACCGATCTATGTTAATCAATTTCTTTGGTCCAAATTGGATCATATGGATGAGGACGATATATCGTTTCAGCAAGACGGCGCCACGTGCCACACAGCTGATGTCACAATGGACATTCTGCTCGAGCGATTTGAGGGCAGGGTTAGCTCACGCAGAGGCGACGTGAACTGGCCACCGAGATCGTGCGATTTGACCACGTCAGATTTTTGTTGTGGGGTTTCCTCAAGTCGCAGGTCTATGCCAATAGGCCGCAAACTACTGGTGTATTCAAAGTCAACATAACCCGTGCCATTGCTCAAATTCAACCTGATCTATGCGCCAGAATCGTCTAAATTGTACCTCTCGAATGCACGCCACCCACCGAAGCGGCCATTTAAACGATGTAATATTTCACACATAATGCCATTAATAGGCCTTTCAAATGAAACAAAAAATTCGTTGATATCTCACACACAACTTGTTTTATTCAATTTACCCAGCCTTAATGGAGACCCCATTATAAGTGATAAGCAAAAGAGTGTTCTAATACATTAATGTAAAACACGTAGTATATTGTCAATAATGCAAATAAACGTTCAATGTCATGACATAGAGTATATTTCGACGTCTTCCCTCGGCTCTTGCTGTTTATAGTCATTTGCAATATATTAGTTACCTGTTCTTACAGTTTACGAAATTGTTAATTCTACAATGGGAGATTCAGTATACACGAAAAAGATTCTTCCAAGGCTATTGTTTCCAAACCTTCTGGAATAGAACGAATGAAAAATTGAATTTGAGAATGCAATTAAAAGAAACTGATATTTTAGCGTCAAGATCTTAAAATTTCTCAAGTTGAAAGTATTACTTGAAAAGAATTTTGTTATCGAATTCTGAAAAGGCTTACCGATTATGAGAGCGTTCAATGAAATTCGGCTCAATTTCGAAGTAATTCAAACAATGTGATGTTATGCTTCAGAAGTGCCCAGGATGTCGAATGATCTGAACCGTAAAAATCACTCTGTACCAAAATTTAAGCAACCCTCCGGATTCCTACCTCATACCTAATTTATAAAATCGATTTTTCCGCAATTATTAATAAACAGATGAGAAAAGTTAATAATTGAACAATTAGTATACTACAGTTCTCTCTTGATCGATCAGTGAAGCTATTTTGCCTCTTCTCGCTCATCCCTAGAACGAGTGAGGTCTCAGCATTTTCTGTTGATGCATAATATATACCTCAGCAGAGATATCTATCGGTGAGAAAACAGCTCTTATTTCATTGAGCCAGAGAAGGCAAAATAACTGTGGTGTCACTGATCGATCTGGAGAAACATGTTGACATTAGTTTATACCTCTATATTTTATATACGATATGTACTGTATGTTGCTGTCAGGTAGACTGTCAAAATCATTGATATGAAGGACTATGTAAGCATTGCTTTCATGATACAGCCAATTATTTAATCTATTGCAAACTTATTATGTAGCAATAGGTCAATGACCTATGTATTATACATTGGCAGAGAACGGCTATATAGGAGAGGAAATAAAGCAGAAGAAAGGCTAAAGTTAAAAAAAATCGGATGAACCGATTTTGATAAAGAAAAACCTAATCGATTCACGAAGTCATTTAAAAAAAATGTTACCATTTTTTTTTCTTCTAATGTGCATTTTAGCATTTCCACAGAGGAAAATGCATCTCTCTGAATGCACTTTCAGGAGATTATATCAAAAACGTTGGAAACATGTCCGAATATAGCCAAAATTTCTCACCCGGGAATTTTTGGGGTCGCTGATCACGATTCGGTGCCAGATTTCAACTACAACTCACCTGAGGCTCAGTACATCCGGATAATATCGTCGCCTCCAGGGAATTCGGAAAAATCTCTTTTGCAATGAAGTGCAGCTTATTGGAGAGGTTCTTTTGTGGTTGCCGGTCATGACCAAGACTTTCAATAGTCACCTGGTGCTCAGGATACCCTGATGACCTAGGTCATCTCCATGGATTGTTTTTTAATATGCTTTGAAACGCAACCAAATTCGTATCTCGGAAGTTCTTTGGGATCGCTGAACACGATTTCGTTGCCGGATTTGAAATACGGCGCACCTGGGGATCAGGACATCCTGGTACTATTGTCGGCCCCAGGGAATTCGTGAAATTATCTTTTGGAATGGGATGAAACCTGCTAGGGAGGTTCTCTTGAGCATACGGGTCGTGACCAAGACTTTCAATAGTCACTCGGTGGTCAGGATACCCTGATAACCTAGGTCAACTCCATTGTTTTTTTCAAGTGCGAAAAAAATAATAGTGAAAAATTTTTGAATTTGAACGTTGTAAATTTTAATGATTAGGATTGATTTTTTAAGAATCAATCTACAATAGATAAGTTTACAGGAAAAAACAACAAAAAGAATATCTTAAAACACGAACTTCAACTTCAACTTTTCGAATTATTTATTGAAAATATTGTATAAGTTAGAATCCCGTAGTTTTTGTTATCATTATTATTTTTATTACTTCTGATTCCGACTCCAGAATCGTGTTCAGCCATCCTAAAAACCCCGGAGATACGAATTAGGTTTTATTTCAGGGCATATTAAAAAACAATCCATGGAGATGACTTAGGTCATCAAGGTATCCTGACAACCAGGTGACTATTGAAGGTCATGGTCACAACCAGCAACCTCAAAAAAACCTCCCTCACAAGTTTCATCCCATTCCAAAAGATAATTTCACGAATTCCCTGGAGACGACGACAGTACCAGGATGTTTTCTGATTCCCAGGTGCGCCGTAGTTCAAATCCGGCACCGGAATCGTGTTCAGCGATCCCAAAAACCTCCGAGATATGAATTTTTTAGCGTTTCAAAGTATATTAAAAATCAATCCATGGAGATGACCTAGGTCATCAGGGTATCCTGTGCACCAGGTGACTATTGAAAGTCTTGGTCACAGCCGGCAACCACAAGATAACCTTCCCACTAAGTATCAGTCCATTGCAAAAGATATTTTCCCGAATTCCCTGGAGACGACGATATTACCCGGATGTACTGAGCCCCAGGTGCGTTTTAGTTGGAATCTGGCACCGGAATCGTGATCAGCGATCCCAAAAACCCCCGAGTGAAAAATTTTGCCTATATTTGGACATGTTTTCAACATTTTTAATATTATCTCCTGAATATTATTGAATTATTGTGACTGTGGTAGAAAAGTGAATCCGTTTTCTAGACTTGTTTGCAAAGTATGATGTAAAAGGCAGTGGTACGTTTTTTGTGTCTTATTTGGCGAAAGACAAAATAATAACGGTACGTAAACGTCGTTTTTGTAAATATGCACAGCATACATCTGGACAAAATATGTTGGGCAATAATTGAAGTTCCAACCATAAGAATGACGTTGCTGTTGCATAAGTTGATCGAATTAGTTCGTGTCTGGACAAATAACAATATTTTTAATTTGATCACGTACCAGCAGAACTAATTCGTCCTTCCCAGGCTTAATCTCAATTTCGTTGAGGGAAATCTGCTTATCTTCTTGTGTTTGAGGTAGTTTTGGAAGTTATTGAAAACTTTGACGCCCAATGGAGTTCATTATAATCGTCTAGGTACTCGTAACTAAATACGAACTAAAAAAAGGTTCCAATGGTGAATTATAGAAATTTGAGTTTCCTAGAAAGTTTCCAATAGGGGATAATAGAAATTTTAGTTTCCTAAAAAGTTTCCAATAGGGGATTATAGAAATTAGGGTATCCTGGAATCGGCTAGGTACTAGTAACTAAATACGAACCTAAAAATTTGAGTTTGCTAGAAAGTTTCCAATAGGGGATGATAGAAATTTGAGTTTCCTAGAAAGTGACCAATAGGGGATTGTAGAAAAATTGGATTTCCAAGGTTATGTACGTACTTATCGGTTAAGAAGTAGTAGTATAGGTACTTGTAACTAAATACGAAATAAAGAAAGTTTCCAATGGGGATTATAGAAATTTGAGTTTGCTAGAAAGTTTCCAATAGGGGATAATAGAAATTTGAGTTTCCTAGAAAGTCACCAATAGGGGATTGTAGAAAAATTGGATTTCCAAGGTTATGTACGTACTTATCGGTTAAGAAGTAGTAGTATAGGTACTTGTAACTAAATACGAAATAAAGAAAGTTTCCAATGGTGAATTATAGAAATTTGAGTTTCCTAGAAAGTTTCCAATAAGGGATAATAGAAATTTTAGTTTCCTAAAAAGTTTCCAATAGGGGATTATAGGAATTAGGGTTTCCTGGAATCGGCTAGGTACTAGTAACTAAATACGAACCAAAAAATTTGAGTTTGCTAGAAAGTTTCCAATAGGGGATAATAGAAATTTGAGTTTCCTAGAAAGTCACCAATAGGGGATTGTAGAAAAATTGGATTTCCAAGGTTATGTACGTACTTATCGGTTGAGAAGTAGTAGTATAGGTACTTGTAACTTAATACGAAATAAAGAAAGTTTCCAATGGGGATTATAGAAATTTGAGTTTCCTAGAAAGTCACCAATAGGGGATTGTAGAAAAATTGGATTTCCAAGGTTATGTACGTACTTATCGGTTAAGAAGTAGTAGTATAGGTACTTGTAACTAAATACGAAATAAAGAAAGTTTCCAATGGGGATTACAGAAATTTGAGTTTCCTAGAAAGTGTCCAATGGAAGATCATAGAAAATCGGGTTTACCAGTACTTATCGGTTAGGAAGTAGTAGTTTGGTACTTCTAACTAAATACTAATTAAAAGAAATTCCCAATAGGGGATTATAGAAGTTTGGGTTTCCCAGAATCAGCTAAGTAGATACTTGTAATTAAATACAAAATAAAGAAAGTTTCCAATAGGGGATCATAGAAATTCCAGTTTCCTAGAAATTTTCTAATAGAGGACAATAGGGGATTATAGAAATGTGAACTTACTTCAATCGGTTAGATAGGTACTTATCGATTAGGGAGTAGTAGTATAGGTAGTTGTAACTGAATACGAAATAGAGAAAGTTTCAGATAGGGTATTATAGAAGATTGGGTTACCTTCATTCGGGTAAGTAGATACTTGTACCTGAATACGAAATAAAGAAAGTTAACATTGTTCTGAGAATGTCACTGTGAGATGAAACAATAATGATTGTCGATAAAGTATGAAAGGATATTTTATTCGAACTTTATTATTGAATTTTAATTATTTCGAAACACGTAGTTCACGGGAAAACTGAATAAATTATTATCTAAAACAAATCTATCTGATCACACAGAATGAAATATAAAAGAGTTCACACTGTGGATACACTATAACACTATAAATTAGAAAATATCACCCTTATCCACTAAAAATACCAAGTAGCCATCATCAGAGATTACTTTGTACTTTTGGTAGATAAGGTTGACTTTTTCATATTCATATATGCGGTTTCGAATCAAATATAACGCCAGTTCGACGGCAGGTCAACGATTTGTAATGCATGCTTTAAATTCATCATGCAGAACAATATGAGGTGGTAGGTGTTGCATTCCTGTTAATTGTTGCTAAGGTCTAGTGGTCACAATTGTAGGGTAATTAGATTCATGAGAGTGTGCATGCAAGGCCCATCCGGCATTGCTTGATACCCTATGAGATATTGCATCCCCTATTCAATTACGTCAACCCCTAATAACACATACTGATAACATCTGTTTCACAGATTATAGTGCGCAACTTGTACGCAAATATTTCTTCACTTAAGGCTATGCAATTTGCTACTGTCCACATAGGATGGAATAATTCCAAGTTTCTGAATTATGAAGTTAATAACATAGATACGAATGAAAATATGATATACGAGTGGTATATGTTTAGCTCTGTTCTACTACATATATCGAGAATTATACGCCAGCTTTTCTCAACGATGTGTGATCTTATCAATGGCGTTTATAAATTATTCAATATTTCGCAATCAATTTAGAATGAATAGATATTTTGAAAAAAAAGTTGAGGAATTATTAAGCAACTGAGCAAATATGAATATCACTAATAAATACGAAATAATCTCCGTTATCCATTGAAAATGTTATTATATATACAGAATGTCCAGAAATGACGTGTACAACGGGAGACTACAAGTTTCTTGGCCGAAAGATGATGGTTTAACTCAACTTACCTATATATGAAGCTGCTTAGTTTAGGCACTAGAGGGCTTCAAAAATGATTAATTTCTTTTATTTTTTCAAATAAGTCAAAAAATCTTTGTTAGATTTCATTAATTTATTAGCCACGCGTTTGTACCTACAAATTACAGGTTTTCATGGAAGAAATCCTAATTTCTGAAATCACAGGGTGTTTAAAAACTGGGTAACAATAAATTATCCTCCCATATAAATACTACCAATTTTTTTTCTATATAGTTACTTTTATGTAGTACCTATTTACTCTCTCACAAGATTTTAGTTGGGTAAACAATTCAGAAACTAAAAATATTTTCTAAATCCCTACAAGCCTGAATCAGTAATTGTAACTAAACACACTGTTCTTATTAAAAGTTGCCTATGATTAATTTGAGAAATGGAAAAGAGCGTATTATTCTAATATCATTTAAGCTGAACTGCGTTTAAAACTTCGTATTTTTCTTTTTAAGGTTTGTCTCTGAGTCATCATGAATTTTGATTATTCATATGCCGAACAAGTAGATATGTTGTTAAGATTGTGGGTATAGTGAATGCAATGGTCGCCAGAGTGTTCTACAGGGAATAGTTTCCTAAGTATATAGTGTCATATCACCAAACCTTTGCAATTATTGTTAGACGTGTTCGTCAAAATGGTAATTTGAAGCCACGAACTCTTGATTATGAACGTCAGCATACTACAATAGCAGTAGGTACGGAGGAACATATTTAAGACGGAGTTGAGGAAAACCCAAAATTAAGTACGAGACACCTGGTGAAGTTCAACTCATCTGGGTTCCTGGACACATTAGAGCTGGAGGAAATGAAATGGCTGACTCCCTGGCCACTGTCTTGCGAAGCCAACTGGATAAAGATTGGTCTGAACTGAGGCTAGTATTAACACGCATGAGGCAGGTCAGGAACTCCTCGCAGATTATCCTGTATGTAGGAAGTGTAGAGAGGCTGAAGATACTTCTTCTCACCTCCTGTTGGAATGCTCAGCATTAGCATCTCTCAAGCACCGACACTTCGGAGGAGCAAACCTGCTCCCAGAAAAACGAATGGAAGCCAGCGCTGGCAATATTCTGGGTTTCTGGTGGGTCACAAACCTGCTAGAATAGAAGCTTCTGACCATGGGGCACACAATGGGCCCAACTAAGTGGCCTGTGTACATTTGGAGACCAGACCTCCTTTCCTCAAACGGAGATGATGAAAATGACCATAAAGAGTTTCAAGTACCTCTTAAAAAAATTGTGTCACTTTGGCAGAATCCCTCAACTTTTTTTAGACTCCTCTCTCAGGTTCCTATTAGTTGACCTCGCCTCAGAGTGGGCCTGCTGTTATGTACCAGGTAAGTTGGTTGTAGAAGCATCGATCTTCTAATCACCATAGCTTCCGGTCCCGGGTTTCATATCTCAGCGACTGCGGAATTTTGCCGATGGCCCAAAAAAGTAGTGAGGCATGATACAATGAGATGTCGGGCCTAAGTGTCATCGAGACTACCCTGGTCGCAGAGCACGAGGTGGACTGTTCAGTGAATATATCTGAGGTGATTAAAATTCGGACTCAGGAACTCAGCACTACCTTATGTGATGTTGCAGGTCCATAAGATGCACATAAAGGGTTTAAGCCACCTCCCAACAAGAAAAAGACCTGCTGCTGGTTGACCGCCTTGGGGCCCCCCCACCACGAGCTTCCATTGGTTGTCAGCTAGTGTAGGCCGAGAGGATATGGAATCTTCGCTGGTGTAGGTGGCTCTATAGCATGAGGCATCTATGAACTCTCATGGCAGCTACCTTTTGTGGTTATTATGTTATTTAGCCAGGGAATGAACTATCATGAAGACTATATGCCTTGGGTACATATTTGAACGGTGCAATAAAGTGTCTGGCATGATGTTCTAGTATGTATCTCTCGGCTGATCATATAGTCTATGAACTATGTATGGTTACACGTGAATCTATGAAATGTCATCTGCTTATCATTGATCTATGTGACCTATCTTCTGTTGTCGTATGCTTCGACATATGCCTCCATACGTACTTAGACACATTCTCATTCCTCTACAATGTAAAGGAAGAATGCGAGACGTTGTTTATTTTTCTTTTTCTCTACTATACCTACGTACTACCCCTAACGCAATCAAATATGTATGAAATTCGTTAGACATGGAGTTTAGAATGGAAAGGTAACAAGGCTTTATCTCCAATAAGTCCTGAATCAGGTGAATTCCAAACATTACTATATTTGTTTAATTGTTCACATATTATATCAGCAAGTTATACAATGAGGTCGATATAACATACAAAGTGGACTTTATGTGTGATAATGCACCGTAAGCAAGATGAGCTTACTGTTGATACATCATCCATGTCAACACCGATATGAATGAATGATATGGAATGACGTATCAACATCAATGTATGAGGAAGGAGAAGTATTTATGAATTAGTAAAGAGTTATCAATAATTTTAGAATCATAATTAATGAATAGAGAAGCTAAGATTATGCAGTTCAGAATTAGTATTATATTATGATTCGTTGTTACACATGTAAGTGTTATTGCAATAAGCTCCCTATAGAACCAGACACCTGGCAATCTAGGGTTATTATATGGCGATCTTTTTGCCATAACATCACAGGTTATCATATGGGGATCCTTGACCAGTTCCTCCTTAAAGGAAGGCATATTGTATGGTGTATAACGGTAAAAGTTTTGGCAACTTTTATTGAAATTGAAATGCAAGTAAGTTAATGTCTAAATGATATATGAACTATGTGCTGCAATATGGGAAACACAAGCGACTGAAGGGAAGAAGCCCAGGCAGTTACACTCTCCTACACCAACACTGTATTAGTGAAAATGTATTATGTACAATTGCTTACGGAAAATGTAGAACAATGCAGTGCAGAGAAGCGCGTAAATCAGCGCAGCTGAATATATTGTAATAAGGGCTTAGTTCAGGTTATTTCCAATATTGAAAAAACGAAATCATATTTAGGAAATTAGAATTTCATGTAAAATCGAAATATCTCACAGCAAAGTAACAAGAACACATAGGGGTTGCCAGATGTTTTCTGTTTAGTATCAAAAACAAATGTTAGCGTGAGAAATAGTAAATGAATTTCTAAAATAAACACAAGAGAGAAAAATTCTTTTGCATTACGTTCAATTTTTGTAATTTAACATGGACTTCGGAAACGTAAACGTAAATCAACAGGACACTCAAAAAATGTCATTCAAAACAAGAAGAATTCATCGTTTTTCCGGAAAATTATATTTTTAAGCTTTTTAATTGTCAAATTCGAAATCAGTGACCAAAACAACCACAATAGGTTCCTATCAAACGATAATTTTAATAACATGAAAAGATTTTCTTTTCAGGTTTTCCAGTCTTCCGTAAATTTTCCTACTTCGGATCGAAATACGCGACTACTGTCATTCTCTATTATGTATGGAACGAACAAATCTCCCTGATTTTCTTTACATTGAATGAATTATCCTGGAAAATTACCTCGGAATCGTGTTCAGCTAGCCAAAAAATCTCCCACTTTGGAGGTTTACTCCACATTTTTTGATAAGTTTAGAATTATCCTAAAAGGTTGTTTCAATAGGATAAACTTAGGGTATAGGGGTGAATTGGGGGAGATTGAAGAGTCACTCAGTAGTCGCGAGAGACCTTCATGGTGTATAGAACATCATGCAGAAATAATTTTTACGATTTGACTTACTGCAAAAACTTAGATATTCCCCCAGCTTACAGACTGGACTAACAGGTTACATAAAGTGTCGAGAGCAATTTTCTCTCTTCAAAATATAGAAATGGTATAATTACTAGACACAAAGTAATTCTTGGTATTCACAATGCTTCAGAAATTAGCCTAATTCGGTGCGATTCCGTTTAAGGTGTTGGGCAGTTTATCTTCACCAACCGAAATGTTAATTTTACGAAACAACAATTACCGAATTAACACATCAAAGAGGTGCGTGCGAGAAACCTGTTAAAATCTTACATTTTTCATGATTGATTGATTGCTAACGATGTGTTGTCGAGCATTCTTAAATTCCTAAAATAGTAATGGAATTTATAGATTGTGTTTCGGCATAAGGATAACGACATAGGGGTAGTGTTTGAAAATCATTTTGAATTGAAAATCTGTGCTCTATATATCTATTTGCGAATGAAAAAAACAATCCAAATTTGTACCACTTTGTGGTTTGTAAATTTTCCTGAAGGGTAATAATAAATTACTGAGTTTCATTAGCCTCAAATGTTTCTTGTGAAAATGAACACGTTTTTGCATAACAATCTCTTGTTATTGCCTGCTTTTTCTTTCACAAGAGTTTAATTTGCTTTTTTGTTGGAACTGCTGTTCCAGAATACAATTTATTGCCTAATACCTGAATCGTTAAATTTGTTATTTACTCTTTTTATGATCCCTGCTCAACAATAAACCTAACTAGTATATGGTTATTTCATGCCATTCGTTGGGGGTAATAGCGTTAATAATGTATTATACGAACAAAAACAAACCGAGTTTGACGTAATAAATATGAAGATGTTCCATACTTAAACTATTTTACGGCTAGATATTATTCACAAGTTATGACTGCCAGCATGTGCTAGACCAAAACTGTTTTATTCCAAGACTGGGATTCAGTAAACTCACTTCAATATATATCTTGTGATAGGTATATTGCAGGTGAAATAATGAGAACTATCAACGAATGAGACATATGAAAAGTTCTTGTTAGCTTGCAATTACCCAGATATTCTGTACAAGATCAATTTCATTTATCTCAACTAAGTGTTAGCGTATTTGTTGTGCTTAATATAAAAACAGATAATGCAGTTTTAAAAACTCAAATACTTAGATCAGAATGATTGGAGATAGTCAAAGGTGAACCAAATTTTACTTCATAGTAGTTCCTCGAACAGTTTTCAATAACCATAGACGAGTCATATAGGTATTAAAACAGGCCGACTTACGAAAATCGAACGATATGGATCGATTTTGATGAAACAAAATGCATTCGATTCGGGATGACGTCTAGAAAAAAGCTTCCCAGTTAGTTTTCTGTTCAAATTTGTTATTATGTTCTTAACCGGAAAACATTTTTATTAATTTGCAGCGTGAATGCTTTATTAAAGCAATGTTTTATTTATTGAACAATATGTATTTGAATTATTAAAAAAATGTTTCTGATAATATTCACTGAACCACAGAACAAAATAATTTTCACATAAAACGAATGAGAAACGTTACTAATCTGAACAATAGCAGCATCCAATAGTAAGTGACACGTGGTGATCATTTATTATGTATCTACATTACAATAGCAGCGTGGCCCACGTATATGTTGCCGCGTCTTTATTTTGGGGGGATGGGAGGGAGGACCGGTTTAGATAAACAGCTGCTCTATGAAGCGGTGGATGCCATAGAGATCTTATTATATGATAGATGCTGTGTTATAGTATAGTGTGGACTCCATAGTTTAAGAAAAATACCTACCTGCTACTCCCGCCCGGTTTTTATTACGTATATGTCCATAGCATATAAAAAAAGATGCTGTGTGCAATATAAAAAGACTGAGTAGAGAAGATAGAAAAAAATTTCAGATGAGCGGGAATTTATTTCAAATTAAAAAATTAAAAAATTAGAATTCGAGTTTGTTTTTGATTTAAATTAGTAACGACCCCCTTTTAACAAATTTTTAAACATTCAACATAAAAAAACAACCTCCACAACCCCTAACTGTTGCCAGACCTCCATTAATTGCTCCAATCTGTCTCTGTCTCGCTCCTCTGGCTTACTTGGATGATATAGAGGCTCCAGATTGTTGACATGGAGCAGGTACAAAGTTGGTGCCAAGAGAGATCACTGTGGACTACCAACATTTGCGAATGATACCCATCATTTTGGAGGATACGCTGTCAAACACCACATGGAGTGATCTGAAAGAAAACTCAGTAGTGAGCGAAGTTGAGGCCGTAAACCATACAGTCAGAGATTCTCCATGTTTCAAACGATTTCTGCCATATGTGTTACGTAGGCATGCAGGTCCATATCACTGGTCATTTACGATTTTGGAACTCTCTACGTATTGGATGATGATTGGTGTTGATTGCTTTCTCCATCACTTAGGGATCACAG
This sequence comes from Endomychus coccineus, assembly GCA_958510875.1. NCBI lineage: Eukaryota > Metazoa > Arthropoda > Insecta > Coleoptera > Endomychidae > Endomychus > Endomychus coccineus. The sequence continues at coordinate 24,539,734 of OY294068.1, read as the reverse complement.
ATGATGTTGATTCAGGTCTACATTCCTTAAGAACGACAGGTAGAATATCGCCTGGCCCCACAGCCTTTTTGGTAATGATCAAGAGTTTCAATATATTGGCTTATGATTGGATACTCGGCGAAGCGGATGCCCCTATGTGTTCCTACGGGTATTGCCTATTCTTGTTAGGGAAGCCCGCAAGCTATTATTGTATAAATCTACAACATGTTATAAAAACTGAATATAAATCCATAACTGTGAAGTGGATTCAATATTTAACTTAGGTCAAATATTGTTGAAATAAATTGAATGTATAACCTTCGAGGTCCAGCCGAAAGTAAACAACAGAATAATGAATATTCAACTGAATATTAGAGCTACAAACGGCCACTTGATTTCAGTCAAACCGCCCAGAATGGAGGTACATCACTCCCTCCCAATTGTTCGACCGTAATTTAAGATTATTTCACTATAATTATGGAATAATTGGATCGTGAATCATCATATCAACTGAAGAACATTTTATGATGGATGTCGAATAACAACTAATTCAGTTACATTGACGGTTTAAGCTATCGTGTAATATTACTTCACAAATCTATATCACTCGTCTAGTTTGATCATATAGTATCTATTCATCATTCTATTCAGCATCATAGGGATCTTATTCATACATCATTCATTGATCAATTGGAATGGATGTGTCTGTATTATATATTTTATGCATCTATAATTACTTTTTGATTAACTAATCTACACAGATCAATTATTACTACTCCAGTTACTCGAGATTTTAGTACGTTGGATGAAATCAGTAAATTTAATCTGGATCAACTTTTGTCCCGATGAATACGCTACTCAAACATATCTGAGGGACAAAACTTTTATTTCCAACATACTTTTTCGAACAATTCCTAGAAAATTATAAATGCTAAGGAACTACTATATACGGACTACAAAAGAATCATTTGTTACAGTGAATGCCATATGGCATAATGTCTAATAGGATGGGATAGAGAATCGAAAACTCACATGCATCCATCAAATATGCAAAGAAGCATTTTTGAATCAATGCTGAATGGAACGCTACATTAGCAATGTGGTATATGAAGGGACAGGAATATTACAAAATATTTATCTTAAATCTAAGTAACAAAATTAATAAACGCAATAGACCATGCTTGAGTATACTACACTCTGTAACGTTTTGGGATGTTAATAATTTTATTTAATGGTCATTAATTATTCCGATGAATGTTGTCAGATGTTTACTCTTAGATAGAGGCAGCTTCGACCTCTTCAGTTTGATAGTCCAAGCCAATTATGTCAATTGGGTGGCGGGTCACCGGGGAAACAGGAGACTGATGGTAGAGGTCACACGCTTAGCGAGACATTTAGAGAGAGGTTGAATGCGGATGTAAGACCGACATCTTGAGTGGACAAGGTAAAATCGATAAAAATCAATTTTGTTAATTCATAGTTATTCCGCTAACTTCAAAGTTTACATAGTTGGATAGTACTCATCATGATATTTTGATCATTCTAATTACATAAAATCAATGTGATATTCTCTATTTGAACTTTCAAATTTTCGTTTATAGAATTTATCGTTGCCACATACCATGTTCATTATTGTTGTATCTTTCCATATTGCTGTATAGTGTTGTTTGAATAAATTATTATAGTGATTATTATTATTGTTATTATCATTATTATTATTATTATGGTATATTCTTTACTTCACTTATTTAATAACATGTTTTCATCATCAACAAATACACGCAACTTCTAACTTCTGTAGCTTCAGTGGTTTTCATGATATTGATGCTGTAATTTCCTCTATCTAGTTGCAAATGAATGTTATTACTATTACAATAAACTGATGCACCACAGAACCTGGCATATTAGTTCCATCTGTCAACTTGAATAAATTTCGTTTCGTCTTACTGCAAGAACAACAAATTCCAGTTATGGAGCGGCCAGATCTTAGTCCAGATCTCAATCCCATTGAGAACTATTGGCATCCGCTGGATCAAAAAATCAAAACCTATCTGTGGCCCCAGAAACTCTTCAACAGCTTTTGATGGTTCGTCAATAAAAATTAGTTAACATACTTCAGAAGGATGATTGAAAATATGCGAAGGTGCCAGGCCGTCATACAATCTTGTGCAGCGTTACTAGCCTTAATTTAGAATTGCACCAATTCTAGTTTTGTGAACCTAAATTTCATGGTTTTGAAACTGTATTTAACCTCTGTATTGAGGAAGAATAAAGTTAACAGTTTACTGAGTTTCTACATTTAATTACTACTTTATATACAACCATTTCTGGCTAATTTATTGACTTAGGGTGTATGAAGAGCGACAAACATTATTCTAACCTATGTTCACTGGAATCACGTTTCAATACAACCGCTACGATGAAACCTAATACTCGATTACCTCCTCCTTGCCGCTCTAGCGAACTCTAATGTCTCGCACTATAAATTCTTAGCCTAGAACCTAAATGCGCATTTTCGGCATATGGAAAATTATGCAGGTTGAGTTTAGGAAGGTGATACGGTGTGCGTGATTCAATTATATATGATTCCGGCGTTTCTACTCAGAGACTGCGCACCCATTTTTTCAGTACCCCTCACTCACCTATTCAATAGGTGTCTTACGTCCTGTACTTTCCCACTAGTATGGAAGCAGACGAAAGTTTGTCCGATCTTCAAAAGTGGTGATAGAACAGATGTGCATAATTGTAGACCTATAAGCATCTCTTCAAATTTTGCTAAGGCCTTGGAGATTCTTATCTACGATAAAGTATATTTTAAAGTCCATTCACGCCTTCTTAATATACAACACGGTTTTGTAAGGGGTCGTTTCACATCCACCAACCTGGCATCTGTCACACAATACATCGCTGAAAATATGGATTCCGGCTTCCAAGTCGATGTCATATATACCGATCTATTCAAGGTCTTCGATAGGCTTGACCACAGACTTCTGCTAGGTAAACTTGATGATATTGGTTTCTCTGTGGAACTCTTATCTTTCATCGCCTCATATCTTAGTGATAGGTGGCAATTTGTCGTGGTAAATGGGCAGAGAAGGGTGGAATATCTTGCTTCTTCAGGAGTCCCCCAAGGATCAATTTTGGGACCACTATTGTTTAACATCTTTGTCAATGATATTTCAATAGGTCTAAGTGTACTCAGTCTTTTATATGCCGATGATTTTAAAATGTTCTTTGTCATCAAATCCACATTGGATTGTTATCTACTCCAGAGAAATCTTGATATGATGGTTGTATTGTGTTTAGCGAACAAGCTGTCTCTTAATGTTAACAAGTGCTGCGTTATGTCTTACACAATTAAGACCAACTTGGTTATATTTGATTACAACGTGGACGGTACTATCCTTAAGAGGCCAGCAACCTATAAAGACCTCGGCGTAATTTTCGATCTCAAACTATCCTTCATTTCTCATATGGAGTATGTGATGGAGGCTGCTAACAGACTACTTAGGTTCATTGTGCGAAGCTGTCGTGATTTTTCGGATATAGACATTCTCAAATTGATGTTCGTAACATTTGTGTAATCGCGGCTTGAGTATGCATCCCTGATTTGGTTTCCTGGTTATGCTGTTCATATAGATGTCCTGGTATCTGTTCAGCGCCGCTTTTTGAAGTACCTGTCCTTCAGGATAGACGGTTTTTATCCTATCAGGGGCATTCCTAATTCTTTCCTGTTAGATAGATTCAATATGGCCTCCCTTTCTCGCAGAAATAATTATTTACTCCAGGCCAGTTTGTACAAGTTGCTCAACAACCTAATTGACTGCCCCATGCTGCTGGAAAGAATCAATTCCCTAGTTCCTCGGCTGAACTCTCGGTCTGTAAATACTTTCTTCCTCCAAACTCCTCGTACTAACATACTTAAATTATCTCCATTATTTTGCATGTGCCATGCCTATAACATCAATGACACTCGCACTGAATATGATATTCTCAATTCCAGCCTAAAACAGATTGCTCGTCCACTGCGATGAAACAATATTCATACTTTTCAGCTCTTTCTTTCTTCTTTTTCTCTTTGTACATTGCTGTGTTAAATATTTTTGGCTATTTCTTCTTTTTCTTCTTGATTTTGTCTTCTCTCGGACTAGTGTATGATTTGTGATCTCCAATTGGGTTTATACCTGTTGATCAGTGTAAGATTAAATAAATGAATAAATAATGCGTCTGTCGTCAGTATCTTGCAATCGATTGATTCATTCCACTTGAAGCGTTTGTGGTGAGCCTAAATAATAATAAATGAAATATGAATCAAGCTTCATTCAACTATAGGTAGAATGATTGTTGTTCAAGAAATGTTAGGTTTTATAAATTCAAATTCTCATTCCTCACAATGCATTGGTTCGGTAATATCGAAGAGAGTTTCCAAACACGGCGAGCATTCAGGCAGTAAATTTATTACGTTAGGTGGTGACAAGGGCTAAGGCAAGAAGACGTATCACGATAAGAAAAATACAATGACCGGGTAGTGCGAAATACAGTCAGCCATCGTCCTTTACCGAATGAATAGGATTACGACGAGAGGCAGACGACGCTCCAACCAAATAGAATACAGCAAACTGCTTTTCTAAACCTTCTTGATTTTATATTTTATATATGGGTCATGCTTTGTCACTTTTTCTCCACCGGCGAATCAGAACCTGCACGAGATGCTATTGAATTCAAAATACTGAAATACGCTTCTAATAAAGCAGCTTTGTGATTATTAGATTCAGGAGCGTTCGACGATCTAAGACGATTCGCACTCAAAATGTTGGTGGATTGAATCAAACGAAATCAAGGGATATTATAACAGGAGCTCTGGAAGTCTGCATGTTTTTGTATCTCATAAAAACGTGTTGTTGATTTAAACATTTTGTGGAATGAAAGATTTGCAGAGCCAAATTTTTGATTTTCAATCAAAATACTCACTGAAAATTGTTCAGGTCCCTTGTAATTACTTGTCAAGAAATTTCGAAATAACTATAAATTCAGATCAAATAGTGTGTCATATGTAGATGATAATAAAGTTTCGTCCAGTAACAAGAATCAAACTTGAGGCACATTCATAAGAAAATTAGAGACTTCTCATAGATATGTTACTCAATTTAACAGATTCCATTTCTCTTTAGCTCAATGTTCAGGTACCTATTGGTTAGAATTAATTATACTTCTTCAAGCATTTTGACGGATCATTCTGCTGGATAACCCGAAAACGGCTTGAGGTACGACATTGAATTTTCTTGCCAGTAAATTTCTATCTAGTTTATATAAAATATCTATTGTATTGTATATTGCATTTATTATTTACCCGCTACATGACAATATACTGTGTCGAATCACCCTTATCTAGTAAAATTACTGTTAAAGTACTGAGGTCTTTTCAGCTATCATGTAGCCGTCATCAGAGAAAACAAGGTAGTTAACTATGATGGAAGCTACTTGGTAGCTGAAAGGTACTCAGTACTTTAACAGTGATTTTATTGGGTAAGGGGAATTTTTCTTATTTATTGTGTTATACGGTACTCACGGTGTGAACTACCGGGATATCAAAAATTATCTTGGTCAAGGGTGGTTGTGGAATCTGAAACGTGTGTCTTACTTTACGTTTGGAATAATTATGTCACTGTCACACTGACATCATCAATAACCTACAAATTTCATACCTATTTATTTCAGTTGTAAAACAATAATGAACTACAAATTATGAAATAACGGTTTTAGTAACAAGAAAATCTAAATTACAGTAATTGTTGGAAATGTCCCCCGTTTTGTTCGATGCACAAGTTGACGCGCATCCTCATGCTGTGAAAACCGTTTTGCAGCATGTTAAAATAGGTATGAAATTTGTAGGTTATTGATGATGTCAGTGTGACAGCGACATAATTATTTCAAACGTAAAGTAAGACACACGTTTTAGATTTCACAACCAGCCTTGACCAAGATAATTTTTAATATCCCGGTATTTCATAGTTTATTGCATAATATGAAATTTGTTTTGACCATAACTTTCAATTACATGAAGGGAAAATCTCTAATGTCTCGGAACATCGTATCAGCCAGTGGTGAAATGTAGGGGAGGAGATAACATTTTTCAAAAGTTTGGAGGTTATAAGTCCAAGAAAGACTCCATTGGTGGTAATAATTTAACATATTTCATTTCTCTCTGGCTCAACGCCCTGGTACCTATTGGCTAGAGGATTAAACTTCTTTTTATAGTAATTACGATATCAAGGGTATTATAGGATAATAATATTTCTTGGTCGGTGGTCATCAGGCCTATGACCTAAAGGAATCTACGACGACCGAGAGCTTATCGTGTTTATAACACTCGTGGACCTACTAGACGGTTATTTAATTTGTAAGATCCAGGATTTTCAAGAAGAAACGAAATTTTGACATCACGATTTATATGAATTCTACAAAACTACAGAGTGTGGATTCAGGTCCATAGTATGGTTCGACAGAGGGTTCGTAGCTATAGGTAGTATAGTAATAACACAGTGATTGGTTATGGTTTATTATAAGACCTATACATGTGGATAACTGCACTATTTCGAATCGTAGAATATTAATTACAGGTTTGTTACATTATCCCTTGATATTTCATAATACATACTAAGTTATCCTAATTCACTTTGTTCTCTATATAGAAAGCATCAAGGTGGAGCCTTGTCATTTTACGAAGTTCTAAACATTCTTGCGAAGATTAAAGTTGACTCCTCAGCTTGCTGACCTGATGTTTATGTTGCATATTTATAAGCATGACACTCATATTTGCTATATCGATAGCGTGCCTAGGTCACGGTATCGATTCCTTTAGGAAAGTAGAGCAATTTATTGAATAGAGTAATTTTTTGAAATCGAACAAAATCAAAGGATATTATAACAGAAGCTCTGGAAGTCTTCCTCTCTTTGTATCTCATAAAAACATATTGTTGATTCATACAGTTTGAGGAATGAAGATGATAACCTATCCTAATGCTCTTTGTTCGCTATATACAAAGCACCAAGGGGGGACCTTGTCATTTTACGAAGTTCTAAGTATTCTTACAAAGATTGACGTTGAGTCTTCACCTTGCTGACCTATTGTTTATGTTGCATATTCACTAGCATAACATTCATATTTACTATATCGATAGCGTACCTAGGTCACGGTAACGATTCCCTTGAGAAAGTGGAACAATTTATTAAATTAGGTAAATTTATGAAATCTAGTGAAATAATCTCTATTATTCCATTGCAAGAGAACCATTTGACATTGAATAGAGTGAATACTTAGTCTACGAGAATCATGGCAATCATGCAACATAATATTTTGTTATTGTCAATAACGCTGTACCAATCAGCCGTTTTGTGTTAGCTTATAGTGAAAATATTCGGAAACGAGAATCTTTCTGAAGATGTATTTATTATTCAAGGCTGCGAAAGCGATCGATGCACTTGTGCATCATAAAAGTAAAAAGGGAAATCGAAAATAATACTTTTAACATTACAAAATAGGTGATATGACATTTATACGAAATTTCATTCATATTGAGATGTTAATAAAGGTTACCTATAACTCTATGTTGAAATGCACTCATTGCTATGTGATGCATTATGAATACATCATGCCCAAGGGTTATATAAATGTTCATAATGCCATAGGGCATCATTTCTAATATAATGTATCTCAAAAGAGGATTTTATTTAAAACATACTTGTATGACACTATAAACTAGGAAATGGATCTGTACATTGTTTAACACGAACAGTTGATCGATTTTTCCTCTGAAAAATCACTCTCGAAGAATCGAGCATAGCATCCGGCTGACCCTTAACCTCTAAATTTCCCAATTTAGGCTATATTAGTGAATTTAGACCGCATAAAGTCTCCTTTCATGCAACATAGGCGGTCTATGGAGTATAAAAGAGGTCTGCCTCTTGTGTTGCGTAAGAGAAATACCGACGTCATCTTTTCAGTGCGAATAACTAGCCTACAGTATACTGCTTTCACGGCACAGCCCATCCAGTTCAGTTCTCTCTACAATTGACCAGATAATTAGTCCATCGAACAGTGCGCGAAACAAAGGAAATAGCGAGTATTTTGACTCTGCTCGATAACCCGGAAAGGACATTAAATTTTCTTGCCAGTAAATTGCATCATATCTAGTGTATTTCATTCATTATTTCATCGCTTCACGAGAATATACCTTGTGTCATATAAGCTGATTCAAGTAGTGCATCCATTCGGCTACGCCTCACTCAATTTTGGATGTCAGACAAGGAAAAAATTCTTAGGAATGTTGATTAGAGTGTATTATTGGAAGTGTAAAAATTGTGAGTTGAGCTGGCACGACGAGAAAATGTGCATTCTAATGTTTGCCCGTGAATAACTCATTAGTTATTGAGTTTGATGAGGAGATACCTTCTATGAAATTCGAAAAACAATAAATTCTATATGAAAAAGATTTAATTTTGTAATATAGCATAAATTAATAAATGGCAAACAAACCGTCCACTCGGAATATGATTAAATACCAGTACACAACTCAAATTGGACAGAGAATACAAAAAGAAGGACATAGCGAACATTGCCGACAGTCAAGCAGCCAGAAAAGTGCTGAGCTCAAAATTCATTACCTCAAGGATGATTATTATACCTGCAAAACCAAACTCAACACCTGAGGATTGCAGTATACTGATATTGATAGCATTAGAAAAGTTTGACCTATATAAACTCACTCGAAATTAGTCAAGTTGTGAAATCATTGATTAATCAAAATCATAGTGAAGCTCAAGCCTAGGATTCATTACAGTCGAGGAATAACTGAAACAATCTGATTATTATCCGATGTTCTTTGCATAAAGAAAACCGCTTCCAGTAGGAAGTGGAATGTAGGCCAAGCTAGTAATTAATGGTGGCATGTTGTTTCAATACAATTACGTCTCAATATGCTATTAGAAATCCACTTAGACCGCTCTGGAAAGTGCTTCCCTCCCGATATCTACTAGAGGTAGGGATTTTTTGTCCCTGAAAGAGATCAGTTAATGAAAATCTTGCCGGATCAACGAAAATCTAGACAGGTATAACGATCTGATAAACTTCGCATCCATTATTATCTAGTTCGAAGAGACCAATGGCAATGATAAAACAACACAGTTCCCTCCTTGAAATTACCAGAAACTGTCTGAATATGATGAAGGCGGGAGCTTTGTAGGTATTGAATTCACTTGATTACTCATTGTAGAATTGAAGGCCCACCTAACGTGTCTTTACTATAAGTGTGGAGACGATGATGCAACATTTGTACTTCCCCCACTATACGTAATATATGGTGTAAGGGGAATATTGTAATTGGGCCAAAGCGCTTTTTTCCGGGTTTTCACGGGGTAGTTTTGAGCATTTCTGAATCGATTTAGACTATTTTTGACATGCTGTCTGTGCGTGTGAATAACACATTGTTGAGACGATTGTACCTTTCCTCTGGAAAAAGAACTTTTCTTGCGCTTATTGATAGGTAGTAGCTTCAGCAAGCAACGCCTTATACGCGGGTCTCGAGATAATCAACCCTTCCGGCGAAACTAACAGCTACCACTGCAAAAGATCCGATGAACTGAACACCACATACATTTCACCTCTAAAACCACGAACCGTGCCTCTTTATCCCAGAATGCTGGTTGAATCGGATTCACGGACGTGGTGGACACATTCAGAAGGCCGAACTCGTACGAGGCCAGCGATGACTCGTAAACGTAGCGTTTAGCTTAGTTTAACAAGAGTAGGCGAGTGTACTATACCTAGCGAAAGGATCGAGATAGTCAGCAAGCACGGTGCCTCACTGCGGCAGCCTCTATGTAGGTTCTAGCTGAAAGTAGCCTTTGCAAGACAAACGGAGCGAAACATTAGGTGAACAGAGCACCACATAACGTTTACCCATAAAAACCACGGTGCAGTGCCTTCCTACGGATTCACGATCGTGGTAGACTTTTGCGGTAGGCTATTCGAAAGAAGCCGAACGGTAACACGTCCACGTTCGTGGTAAAACAAATAATACGGGGGAGATGAGAGTTGGCTATAGTCCAGAAAGGGTAATAATATAGTCTAGCAAGCAGCGCCCTTAGGAGGATCCACCTAAAGTAGTCTCCCAACGAGGGCGAAAAAACAGCTGCCTCTGCGTGGGTAAATGCTGCTTCACATGGCTTTACTCCTATAGTAAGGTGTCTGTGCTCTCTATTTCAGGTTTCTGGGTAATGGATTCGCGGCCAGAGCAATAATATGTGGTTGATGACACGAGGTCGATGACTACTCGTCGAACAGAAGCTGTTTTAACACTACACGAGTAGCCAAGGGGAGGTGCCCAGATGGTTCAAAAGACCGCATCCTCTCCAATCAAGGCGTTGATCTCTACCGGGCAGTGGCATGCTGTTGGAAGTGGGTAAGGGCGAATCAGATGCTTAGAGTCTACTGGGCGGGCAAACAGGGGTGTAGACCCCCCAAGTTATTATAGATATGAATCTAGATATAGATAGATATAGACATACATTTGGAAATTTGCAGATCGCTTAAATGATGAAAACATTAACTGTATTGTTTTTAGGAGCCCCGTTCCGAGTGATATTTCTGGGGATCCATCTTCATTTCTTCACATGGAACTATGACATCTTATTGAATCGTAAGAACAGCCATGTTTTTAATATTTAATCAATACAGAGGTGTCCAAAATTCTCATTTTAAGATTCATGTGACGTCATCGATGTGACGTTACGATCACAGAACTACTATAGATACACTACTATAGAAAAGATCTATTTTATGGCTTTATTTTGTGGAAGAAGTCTTGACTTCTTGATTCTGTGGTGCATTTTCATAGTTCATGTATAAAAGGTGGTTATAGTGTGAATAATTGCGAAAGTCAACCTGACAGCGGTGTCATTATAAAACATAGAGTGTAGACCATTTGAATAAAATGTTAGTGTAACATAGAGTATAATATAACGTCCTCCATTAGTGGTTTCTCAATCAATCCCAATATATTTCCTATAATCCTGCAATCACATTTAAGTTTGATACGCAGGACTTTCCGGAAGCTATTTTATTGAACCATGATGTGAAAGGTGTTACTCTGGCGATAAATATATATCACACACATATATTAACATTTACGTCATGTACAGAGTACACTGTGAAAATGGTATCCTTTACACTGAATTACTATCGATAGGAACGTGAAAATTGAGGTTCATATCTTTCCATATCACTGCCGTTAGAGACAGAGCTGTTGCAGTTTTATAACTCAATAGTTATAAAACAGGTAAACGGATCGAAGTGAAGCACTCACAAAGTCTAGTAAGGAAACGACAATGGGCTAAAGTGGTTATAATTGTGCAAGATTTTGGAATAAGTGTAGAGTAGTATTCGTAGTTTGATCTAAATATAATATTTCATTAGGAAATTTGGTAAGAGTGATAAGGAAATGTGTTTTGGTTGAGTTGAATGTTGTAGTCACTTACTTGATAATTCACCTTTTATTTTGTTAGTTTAAATGCAATATTCAAATTAACATACGGATTTCATTTTCATTTTTAAGAAGGCTTAGGTCATTTATTTTACAAACATTGAAAGCTCGGTCAACTTGACAACAATGTATCACATGCTGCTATGGCGTCATTAGTTTCTCAGTGAACAGACTTTAGTTCTTCGTGATCTAAAACAATTGAAAAACATTAATTTGCCTCAAATCGAATTTTACTGAATAACAAGTAATGTAATAATAGCTTGAAATCTGAACGCTCATTACTATGGAAGCTTTGAAACGGTATTGGTGTAATTATAATGATGCAGTCAAATTAAGAGGGACGCTTTGGATTCATCTTGCATTAATGTGGTTAACCGCTTTCACCTCTGAATGCTGGCGTTGTATAATGTGCACGTGCATTTGCTGGCTCAATGCCTTTTATCACTGCTAAAACTTTGTATTAACCCTTGTCACTCCTACGACTAGCTTATATTAAAGTAAATATAGGTAGAATACAATGTACAAACACACCATAAAACCCCTACGGCATCACTCGCTGCAATTACCTGCACCAGCGAAATTATTGTACATTGAAACATTCTGACGCATTGTATCGCTTGACTGTTACTAGAGGCAGTCCATCGTATAACAACACACATATGGAGTTCTAATACGTGAGGCTTGCAATAAGACTGATAATTCACTAATGAAATATATTGTGAGAGTAATTGGAATGATTAAATTGTAATGCATAGTTCTGACGAGTCAGTAGTTCAAAACAGTGCCAACTTCCAACAACTTGGTGTAAGAGACTTTAGTATTTTTGATTCTATCATTATCATTATTTGTACGAATGTGGTCGCGTCACTTAGAAGTCTGTTGCGATCTCTATTTCTATTCCCATGGAACCCTCAGCTCCACTCTAGGATGCCAGTTATTTTCCAAACACCTAGCACCACAATAGAAGAGGAGCTCAGTATACGATTCCAAAGTTTGTACTTGGCATTTGTTTTCACATAACGAATAATATCAAAATGATTGCGTGGAAGTCACATTTCAGGTTATGTTTGGATCGACGTAACTTCTGCCTGATAACATTGTTTAACTCCTGGAATTTGCTCCTGCTTTGCTATTGAAACTGAATATTCACTATTTGTTTGTAGGATCTTTTTAGCCAAACATTTTTTTTCTCACATTCATTATTTGCCGTGATCTCCGACTAACTGCGCTTCTCGTCAAAATCTCTCGTTATGCTGTCAACTATTTGGAGTTGTTTTTTTCAATGGACAATGATTCTTGATCCAGCTATGATTATATATGAACTCTCGAGAAATAGGTCACAAACCTATTTATATTTAACCTAACCTTTTTTTTTTTTCTGTTGAGAGGAAATGCTTGATGCACACCGTCAGCTTTTGTCTATCACTTCAGGTAGTGCAGGACTCACTCAATGATGTTAGAGCATATCTGCTAAAACCTCTCATATCTTCATCCATATCCCCCGGGACCGTTTATCACATTGCTTCAGGATATGGACTGCGTCTTTCTCTTTGTTTGTCGATGCTAAATCGAACTAAGTTTCATTTGTTGTTTAATGGTGACAATTACGTTGGTTAAACGTAATTATCTACATTCGTTGTATACGTAGATATTCACGTTTTGTTTATACCGTAATATGGTTGATACCCAATTTTACGGTATTTTGTCTTAGTGATTTATCCTCTGTGGATGAATTTCTATATGTTTCGTTTTTACCGATGTTACGGCTTCTGGATTCCAGTACTCGAACACGTTATGGATCTTTCCTGTATGTATCTGTACCGAAATATTGCTTTTCCACAATATTAAGGTACCCTGAGTCTCAGTACTCTATCGGTTCGTTGATATTTCCTGACTGTTTCGTTTTAACCATGTTTTTCTGGTTTCTGGGTTTCCAGTACTCCATCACGCTATGGATGTTTCCTGTGGTGTCTCGTTTTGTACCAAAATATTGTTTTTCCCCAATATTGAGGTACCTGTGTTTCAGTACTGAATCCGTTTGTCGATCTTTCCTGTTTGTTTCAGTAAGTTATCTATGATAGGATAACTTACTCCTCCGGAACAAATGGTTCTCATTATCAGCCACAATCTATTCGTCACCCTCTTGTCAGGAACATGTGACTGGGAGTCCCACATTCTATCCGGGGTCTGGGTGCCTGTTGATCCGCGGGAGCATGTCTACTCCTACCCTTGACCCTGCTGGCAACAGGGCCATGAGCATTCCCCTATCCGCCACCTGGGGACGCGCCTGGTTGCGGTTTTCAGGCTCCGCGCAAAAGAAGAGGCTCCTGCTTACCAGGATATTTAACCTAACCTAACCTAACTTAACCTAACCTAGCCTTCACCTAGCCTAACCTAGGCTAACCTAACCTATTTCTCGAGAATTTATTCATAGTTGTTATTTTGTCAGCCAATAACTTGGCTGATGGCTTACTTATTCAGCGAGAGTATCTCACTAGCCCTTGAGTCTATTCAATTGACAAGCAGCTTTTTGGCAGTTCAGCAGCCATCAATACTTGTCTATGTTGAGCCATGTTGATCTCTCCAATGGTTCCTCAAGATCTGCATACCCAGCTGTAGGGGATAGTAGCAACGAATTTTTGAGGACCATCCAATATATTCCCATCTGCTCAGTTTTGATCGCTCTCTCATTCCATATTCAACCAGTTGCGGCTCCTCGAAGGAGGCTAAGGAGGCTCAGCCTCCTCACGAATTTATCTTGTTGATCATTCTTCATTTTATTTCCTGTTTCTCTAATAATTTTTTAAATTTTACAATTAATTCCCCGTTCCAAGTAGTTATTTTTAATCTGGCAACAGTGCCCTGAGGCTAGACTCTCTATATATCTCAAACGCTGAGCATGTGTTGTTCAACACAGTTGCCGTTTTTCCGACCAGTCAATCGCCAAATAGCGTGAAACAGCGGAAATGGCAACACCGTCTGGAGGCTAGCCTGCCGCCCACCTTTAAGTTCAGTACAGTCGGTGTGGTACGGAATACGACACATGCGTGTTGCGTCAGTGCTTGTTTTGTTTTATGCGGGTATAATGGTTGAGTGACACCACGCGAAATAAGGTTAGATTAGAATTCGTTTGTTCGGTAATTGTAAAAATGGACAACTAGTGGAAAGTTTTTTAGGGTTCTACGATGTTAGTTCGGGAAGAACAGCGGTCACTTTATTCAATTTTTTAATGGAAACATTTCAAAGATTCGACTTTGCGAATAAATCAGACTTACGACGGCATCTGTAATGGCGGGACATTTAAACGGTCTTCAAACAAATGAACGTAAGTTTTAAATAACATAGTAGGAAACAGAATTCCCTGTAATGCTCGAACTCGATGGAATTTTACATCACGTGCAATGTTTAGTTTACCATCCATAGAAATAAAGACAAATTAATTGAAACATTTGATTTTATATTAAACAGTGATGACTTTTCAACAGATCAGATTTCATTAAATGCTGCTGTTGGTTTAAAATCTTATTCAGAGAATTTTTGTTTTTTCTTGATACTTTTAAATTAATATTTGAACAAACTGATCTTATTTTCCAAATTTTACAACATAAATTCACTAATATAATTCATTCAAGAGATCGTTTGAAACATCTCATTGATAAAATTTCAAGTTTCCGTTATACAGAATTTCATTTTAATATTTTATTTGGAAATTATTCAACTGATGAGGCTTCTGCCGTGAAAAGGAGGAAAACATATAATTTGGTAGACAAGAAACTACATTATAAACAACTTTTTTATGAAATTTTAGATACTATTAAAGGTCAAATATTGAGATTCGATTTTCCGATTTACATGAATTGAAGTTTTTCGATTTGACGAATAGAAGATTTTTCGAATCTTTTTCAAAAGAGATTCTCAATACACTTTCAGATAACTTAGTTCTAAAATATAATTTTCTTTATAAAATAGCGCTGCACAATGAATTATGCGTTGTATACTGGGATAAAGATATTTTAGGCCAGTACGACAGTCACGCCGATATGATAAAATATATGATAGATAATGATTTGCAACAAGTCTTACCTCAGTTTTATAAACTACTTTGTTTGACAGTCACCATTCCTGTCATGTCGGCATCGGTGGAGAGAACATTTTCTACTCTCAAACGAATTAAAACATACATGCGAAATACAATGGGCCAAAATCGTTTATACAATGTTAGTTTAATATCTATTGAAAAAGATTCAGTAAAACACTTAAAACATAATGATACATTTTATGATAATATTATTGATAATTTTTCGCAAATTAAACCGTAGAATTTCGTTAGTATATAAAAAAGTTGATAAAATTAATAAAAAGAAACAAAATATGAAAAATTCCAAAAAAAAAAAGAAAAAAAATTAAAAATCCAAAAAAATGAAAAACAAAAAACGAACGAAAAAAAATTGTGGGCAAGAGAAACTCTATACCTCCACGTTGGTTCTTGCTGGGTAACAGTTAATTTTGTCACTGAAGTAGCTGGTACGATCGCTGTGCGAAGGTTAAATTAATTGACTGAATATAGTATATTTTTACAAAAACGTTTTATGTCCAGCCTCTCTCTCACGAGCCGCCACTGTATTCAACCTGAGTAACCCCGGATCCAGCTCAGGTCAAGTCTGTTGCTAAAGCTAGCCTGTTAAGATATTCATTGGTACCACTGACAAGCATTGAGGACAAGTCGGTCTTTTCAGTGCGTTGAGTGCTACTTGCCTCGATATGCACGGAGTAACCATCAATATATCTGGGACTACAAAAGCCTGCTCCGAATCTTGCGTATGTTGTACTCATCCATATACCAAATTTTGCCGTGCTTTTTTCCTATTTATCTATTACCGGCAAGACAAACCTGAAATTCTGCTTCCCGAACCACAGGGCTTGATTCTCTTCTGCGGTTCTAGTCAAAATCTTTCAGGCTTGTAAACCACCATCATTGCAAGATTCCTCATCGTCTGCGATAGGGGTAGTGTAGGGGTCGGCTTTTAATTCTTTGTTAGTTTTTTCATCATTTAATAGATTTCGTATTTTGTTTTCGTAGTTATTTCTATGCATTATGACGGTTTTATTACATTTATCATCAGTCAAAACTAATATTCAAGGGTTAGCATCTCTTTTGTGTGATAGCTAAAACGATTTTTTGCTATGCCTTTTTCTCCTTTCTGTTTATTCTTCTCATTTGTCTGCTACCATTATATTTTCACTCCAAAAATTACTCGAATAAATATAATTGGTGAACTGTTAGCCTCAATAACTTCTAATGTAACTTTATGCTTCATCCGCAAATAGAATATATATCAGTGTGATTAGTAGCGTCTGACTAATATCGCAACAATTTTAATAATGAATATTCACTTTCAGATATCAATCATCAACAAATAGGAAATTCATCATCGGTGAATGAGGAATGAATATCTAATAGAGAGAAAGGCTGTCGCGCTCGAGTTATTTTCAGCTGCTGTAATACATTTTGATCAAGATGTAATATATAATTTATGATTGTGAGAATACTCAGTTGTGCGTCAAAAGCAAAACCTCGAATTCAAGGCGGCAACAAGAGCTATCTCACGGTTTCTTGGAATTAATTTGAATAGTGTTCGCATTAGAGTGAGCATAGCAGTGTGCTTGTAGATTATTGAAATCTATTGGTGCTGCAAGACATGTGTGCGGCGTAAGTGAATTAGGCCCTAATTGATATATTCAAATAGCAGATAGTGATGGCACTCGCATACAGATCGCGATCCCCCGCCTACAAATATCACGGAACAGAGGCACGTGCGCTGCATTACGCACCATCCGACGCCGCGTGATTGACTGAAATAAAATGGAGATAAAAAGGGAATTTCAATTATATTATTAATACATGTATACGAAGGACATGTCGAGCTATTATGGTAAATGGATATGTCAGATCCCGGAATAATAATAAAGACTCGTTCACCAGCATACAATAATTATAATAGATACACAGTAAAAAATTAACAGGAAAATTTTCACTTTTATTCTCCTTAGTGCTCAAATTATTGCTGGAAATTTTTTCAAAATTTCCGCTGCAGCTAAATCATTAAATATTATAAATTATGGTTATAAATGAAAATTCCTTCAGATAGATTTTAATCAATTATTTACAGTAGAAACAATACAAAGACCTTCTTTAGTTTAAGGGTTCAGAGTGTAAAAATGTTTTTACCAGTTACAAAACAAGATTTTAACGTTAATTTTGTTAATTTTTTCTTATATGACGCAATGGAGTTTAAAAATTAAATTACTTATTATAATTGTGAAATCAAAAGAACATTGAATCGTGAAGAAAAATTCAACAATCTAGCTTGTAGCAACATTATAAATAATCATAATGGATTTAACAATATTTTCTTTTGATATCATACATTTTATTGGTTTCTAAAATCTCAAAAAAAGTCTCTTTGCCCTGAACATGATAAAAAAAGTGAGAATATGAAATTTTTTCTCCCAATTTTGTTTTAAAAAGTTGCTAAATGATGTTAAATTGACCAATAACTGCCAAAGTTCTCAATTTCGGATGTTTGAAGAAAACATTTTGGTCAGACAATTAATTGGGTAACTATTGTATTTAGCTAAAGATTTAGATATGCGTTCTCATTACTTCAACTGTATTGAATAAATGTGTTTACTATACCATTGAGAGTCCCCTTCCTTGAGAAACGTTGAAAAATATTGGCACAGCCAAAAAAAAAGTGATATTATCCCTGCTTTATTAACTATTTTTTTACTCTGAAAAAATAAAATCCTAATGAGTATTGATACAGTGAAGAAATTCAAAATGCCCTATCAGCTTTTCCTGTTTTGTTAACTTTTGACCTTGACCATTGAAAAGTCACCTGAAGAGATTCAGTTTGGGTAATATTTTTATTACACATCAGTTATCATTATTTATTTCAAGACAATATTTGTTCAACTGATGTAATTCAAACACGGTTCTTAGTTATCTGTCTTTCTAGCGTGGAAGAAATGCAATGAAACACCTCATAAGATTCTAATGAGTAAAGTGAGGAATTAATGAAATTTTCGTATTTGGCATATTTTTCATATCATATGAAATTTTTCCGAATTTTCATATTTTTGACTATTTTTTAATTTTTAGCATATCTGTAACAATTTTACAAGCAATTCCTTCCTATACAATTTAACCAAAACATTCTATTATTCTTGCGAGAAAAGTAAATTTAAAAGCTTTCAATTTGTGTTGCTTGACTGGTTTCCTTTTAATCGCGTCTCTAAATATTATTCATGAATGAATTTTATTTTGTATAATTCTGCTTCCTTCTTCATTATGGAGTAATTCAACGAATTTAACGTTGACATAAAATTTATTCGCAGGTGAAAAAAAATTTTGCCGAATATTAATTTGAGCTCGTGGGAGCTAACATTTTTAGGAAGTAGAATTAAATTGGTGACAGACAAACTTATGTAAGGGACATCATAGTAGGCTGTTGTTAGTGTTACATAGGAATGGTAAACTAATTGGTATTCTGACATTTTGCCTGATAAGTTTTAAAAGCACAATCGCGTTTTATTTATTATATTAGACACAGAAAGAAAATGTCACGTTTGGAACAGAAAATAGAGAGACGATAATTTTTTTCATTCGTCCTTCATAAATAAATAAATAAATAAATAAATATCGGTGGCCCCTTTTCATGAATTGCGGTTTTGATGTCAAATATTTTAATTTGCCTTCGTTCCAGTAGAACAAGGATTAGATATTCGAATAGAGTAGGAAACATTCTACTCACTTCATACAACATTATAGTACTAGAAAGAAAAGAAGAAAATACAAAACTTTATTGTAAAAAATAATGGGTACTATATTTTGGTAAATCAGAATGAATGAAGATATAAATAGTTTTGATGAAGTAACAAAAATAATGCACTATTGCTTTTCAGGGTTCCTCTAACAATTGCTGCATCAACGAAAAAATGGATGAGAATTGTGCGACGTTAAAACTTTATTCTAACTACAGCTGACCGTTTCTGTAGTTATAACTTTACAAGTAACGATTATTCATGCCATGGTCTGGAAACATATAGCTAAAACCTGACAGTTGGTGATCGAAAAGTATAATTCTGCAAAGCAAATTGCGATATCATGAACTTTACATTTACGAGGGTGGTTCAAATATGATCGAGACAAATACTCTGACAAGTTTATTTATTATCGAAAAAATTTACAACAATTTACAGTTTTTCTGGGTACTCCCCCTCACTAGCTACGCATTTTGCCCACCTTTCCGGAAGTTTTTTGATGCCGGTATCGAAGAATTCCTCGGGCAACTCGAACAGCCACGTGCGCACGATCTCCTCTACCTCGTCGTCGGTGTTGAATCTTTGACCTCCGAGGGCTTCTTTCAGTGGTCCAAACATGTGGTAGTCGCAGGGTGATAAATCTGGACTGTAGGGGGGGGGTGTTCCAGTACCTCCCACCTCAATTCCGATATTGTATCGAGCGTGAGACGCGCGGTATGAGGGCGCGCGTTATCCTGGAGAAGAATCGCACTTCGTGCTGGAATGCTCCTCTGTTTCGAGCGATAAGCGGGTTTTACGTGTGTTTTCAGAAGGTTAGAGTAGTATGCAGCATTGATGGTACGTTGGGTGCGCAGGAAATCGACGTACAACACGCCCCGTCGGTCCCAGAACACAGTACACATAACCTTACCCGCGGACCTGGTTGTCTTCGCTTTGACTGGCGCCCCTTCCTCCTTCTTCCTCCACTCTTTAGACGATACCTTGCTTTCGGGAGTGTAATAGTGTACCCATGTCTCATCTGTAGTGAAGATTCGCGTTAAAAAACCGTCTCCCTCCGCCTCGTATCGCGTCAGCAAGCGGCGACAAACTTCCCACCGTGTGAATTTTTGCTCGAAGTTCAACAGTTTAGGAACCCATCGCGCTGTTACTTTGCGATATTGAAGGTGTTCGTGGATGATAGACTCTACACTACCAATACTGATGCCGAGTTCAGCCGAAATGTTTCGAACATTCATCCTACGGTCCTCCAAAATCATTTGTTCTACGCGGCGAATGTTGTCTGGTGTGATGCTGGTTCGCGGTCGACGATCATGCGGCTCATTCTCGACGGTTTCGCGGCCATCCTTGAATGCTTTGGCCCATTTAAACACGGCACTCACTACCGAACTGATTTCGCAAACGCAGAAAAATTTCCATGTTTTTAATACCTTCCCACACTAAAAAACGAATGACAATACGTTGCGCAACGGCAGTCGGCACTTGACGTTCACTCATGGTCTTAGCACGCGCGTGAAACATGCGCTCCCGACGAAAACTATGTTCGTAAGGGACCCAGCTATCACATACTCAAGCCACGACCTTCAAAACATACATGCGCGCCATCTACAGAATTTGTCTCGATCATATTTGAACCACCCTCGTATCTAATGATTACTTATATCTCAACTTCGAATGATCATTATATCAAAAAGTTAATAGAATCTGCCATTAGATAGCACAGCAGCTTCTTCGAAGAAATATTACAAAGTACTAACTCACAACAAAAGAACTGACCTAATATATAACTTTATTGATAATCTTAGGATATGTGGTTATTGGAATTTTACCCAATTTGGCTTAACTCATGAAGGGATTAAACGATAAACTGGTAGAAAAACGGAGCATCTATTTACACAAACTTAATAAGGGAAAATTTATTGAGTTTTACTTTTACTATGAATCTCAAAATTATCATCAAAGTTATGGTTTTCCATAATAAAACATTCTGCAAAGGTTGGCATAGATTTATTATTAATGAATGTTCAGGTTCTTTGATCCATTTTTTGAAAGTTCTGCCTGTTTGACCTATGTATACCTTAGGGCAACACCCACATGTCAGGTTGAACACCACACATTTCTCTTTATGGAATGATTCATCTTTATTACTTTTGATTTAGCTAATCTATTCTACGTTTTATACGCTACCTAAATTGGGAGTCAAAGCTGCCATTGCATGTCCTAATCATATGCTATTTCTAAAGCAGAATTCCTTGCCAGATAAAAGTTTGTATTTCTCGAAATACATGCCTATAGAAATTGCCTCTTTTTCAACTAGTTTTATATGCTGTTATAAGTCAAAACTTGCATACTGCATAAAATGAATACAGAATTTCCATGGAAGCAATTCTCCAATCACTCATACAATAGAGAGTGCATCTCTCTATTCCCATTTGAGTGGATATATTTGAGAAGATGATTTCATAAAGATACGCATAACCAACCAAACTGAATTAATCTTAAGTTGAATCAAGCTGAAGTAGGAAATTCGCTTCACTTTTCTCAATAGCTTTCCTATACATTATAAAGGTACCTTTAACTTTCCTAGTATTTTCAATGAGAATTATACCGATTTCATGAAGTGTTGTTCAAATTGGCAAGATATAATCAGGGAAGTAACGAAAGCGCTAACAAAATTAAATACCAATTTAATATGATTCTGAAGTTGCTAAACAATAAATCTATATTTTCCTAAGATAACATCAATTTCTCCGGGAATAGGTAATTAACGGAGGAGATTGGGGGAATTGTAAAGTTTGGAATCAGGATAATTAAAAAGGAATGGTATGTAATAAATTGAAATAATCTCATAATAGTTGCCAAGAGTCGCAATTAAGAATGACTAGTAAAATATCCGAATCCGCGCTATTAGGTTGGGTAATATCTTCATTAAAGTCTTGCCGAGCAATTAATAACTCAGCCGGGCTATAGAATCAATGGCGCATAAAGTACGGAAGTTAATTTAATTCAAATAAATAAATTAGGTTATAGTATTTCTGTAGATTCCGCAGAATATCTATTTGAGATAAACAGTGGTCGAGATGGTTGCGCTTGGTAATTAGCTCGCATTAATTGCAGACTCGGCAACTTCCGATTCATAGCACAAAAGCAGGCAAAAAATACATCATAAAACACTCTGGAGGATTTCAATTTACCAAATAACTGATGATGTATTGCTCTCGGACCGCTTTAGCTCCTCTTACTTACAGTTGGAATTAAATTCGGTTATGCAAAGATTTATACAGCCGGTATTCCTACAAGATATTTTTCGGAATGTTTCCTACTTCTAAGGAGTAGTTCTGTTGTTTTTATCAACTCTTTCAATTAAATTTCGCTCATGCAATTCCGTCGCAGATGTTTGCTAATATATTCGTGCACTTTGGGGTTGTTTTAGCTTGGAATTTTATGAGCTGACGTAATATTATTCTAAGTACAATTTTGAATGCCGTCTCACTGAGAGCATTGTAAGAATGAGATGATTTGAATAGTATTTCTTGGTTTGTTTTCAACAACAGATACACATAAACCGTTTTCGTGACCAGAGGTTCGCTTCGAACAGAATGTGTTCAATTATTAAACTAATGTATTACTCGAAACCTAGCACTTCAAAACCGCTGTCATATTTTAGTAAATTGGTCATAATTCGGTTTTGAACCGCAGGGAATAAAAGTTGAACTTCACTTACTCATTTTAAGGACTGGAGTACCACATTTACTAGGAGGCTGAGTAGCTCAGAGAAGCATCGACCTTCCAATCACTGTGGCTGTCAGTCGCGGGTTCGAATACCAGCGACTGCAGAATTTTTCCGATGACCCAAAAAAGTGGTGAGGCAAGGTAGGTGTGAAGTATTTGGTTGGGTATATCTGAGGTGATTATATTCGGACTCAGGAACTCCCACACTCACTACGTTATGTGATGTTACAGGCTCATAAAGTGCCCATAAAGGGTTTCGACCACCTCCCAACAAAACAAAAACACATTTACTCCTTAGGGCTTGTAGTATAGTTTTGTTGCTTGTCGTCTTACAGAGAAAATGATTTCATCCAATTCTGCGTTCATACATGTATACTTTGGTGTCCGGTAAATTCTACGGAAACAATTCTCCGAAAGCAGTTCTTCGAAAGATATTTTCTTAGAAAAACAGTTCTTCGGAAACCATTTCTTTGGATAACACTTTCATAAAATTGGTCATATTATCCATATTATTCATATTTTGGGGGGGGTGGTTTTTTTTAGTTTTAGGGGGTTGAAGTAAGCAGGAATGATGGTAATAATTTTAAATCTTTATTTGACCTCCTATGAAGATATTTAACAAGGTGCCATCATGTTACCTTGTAATCCGCAAGGTTCAGCCACAAAATGAGAAAAAAAAACATTTTTGATGCATATAATGGCCAATTACTCGGAAATGGACCGATAACTTTCGATGGCATAGGGTATCTTAACAATTGCCAACACCAATGAACATTTTCTAACCGGTTTGAGAGGGCTAACTCGCAGTCCATTTTCGGTCCATTTTTAACTGGTCAGCCTGATAAACGGAAACGATAAAAAATGATGGCACATGGTGTAAGTGTATAAGAATGGCATGCTTTTCGAGTAACCGCAACTTGAAAAGAGTGAACCTCCAGTCGAAAAATAAACAATTTGCGGAGGCTGTATCTCGAGATCTAGCAGATGGCAAAAATTCGGTCTGTGAGATGAATTGGTCATTGAACCGTCCTCTAACGATAAACCATAGTGCCATCGGGAAAATGCTTAGACCATCAATATTGCTCTGGCTCCTATGCTTATTATTATTTTTTATTAGTTGAGCTAGTGTGACTTTTCCCGGGAATTTATTTATATAATTGATACCTGGGTTAAGAATCATTATCAACTATATACACTCATGATGTATTTCAACAACAGTTATAAGCCTAAACCTATTGATTTTGTGGAATTTTTGTTCATAAAAACATTCCATTGTTGAGTATTAATTAAAGTCAGCATGACAAAGGAGTAATTGGGATAACTTTCCTATCCATTACTAAATTTAGAAAGCTTGTAAATGGTGTTCAGAGTCAAGTTCTGTCTTTTTGTAAAGTTCGAGAGTTTTCATAATATTTAACAAATTCTAACCCAAAGAGGGAATAATAAAAATACCAAAAGATGGAATTCAATGTGAAGTTAGTTATGCTATCCAATTATGAGGAAAAACCAAAGTTATCAAGAAAATTAATCCAATTACGTACTACTTTTAAGTTGATATACTTCGATTATTGAGAAAATATTCGTAGTTATTAATTAGTGTCGACAAGCAAGAGCAGATAATTAGGAAACTTTCTTCTCCCTCCAACGAACACCCTTGGCGAGGTTATGGATGCCATATACATTCAAGTGTTATTGCGTTATAAACTTTGCGATATATTCAGCAGTAATCAAAAGGTAATGTTTATTATAGGGTTACCCAAGAGGGAAAAACTTCAGACCCATACATGTTCAGTAATTAAATTCAGCAGCATAATAAATGTTTTGCACTCCTTTCATATTAAAGCATTTTATGACATAACACACCGCTTAGAACTGCAATTTCTCTACTTTATCGTCTTACGGACCTTTGCTATACTTGCGTACGGGTTCATTTTCCTAATAATTCACCAGACATTCAAATTTCTTGCAACCACAATTCACAATCTTTTGCACAAATGAATTTTACTTATTTAGTTGGGAGAAAATGCAGACCATTTTTCTCACATTATACAATTCATTCCGTGGAATATTTTCTCAGCAGAGGGATTGTAAATAAATCTAAAACCACTATACTTCCTTGGAATAACAGAATATATGTTCATCACTGGAAAGAGTTATTGCGAACCATCGAAACCATTACTCGATGATAATAATGTATCAACATGATAGAATGAAATACAATGATTATGAAATTATTAACACTAAAACAAAAAAATGCCCCATTATAGCATCTATCCAATGATGAAGATTATATCATAAATGAACACTACACAGTGTAATGAACTGTAGAACAACTCTAAAATGAACTTTTATTACCAAAATAAAAGAAAACATCACATTTCGCCACACAGTTACTTCTTCAGGTGAACAAACTTTAAATCTATGTACGTTTTTTTTTCAAGCAAGTTATTATAAAGAAGCATTTTGAAGTACCAACCGAAAATTGAACCCTCCATTTTCCCTACTTCAAATAGTCTGTCCGTTTGAAAATGGGGCTACCTTAATGAATGCCGCGTGAAGTTAATATAAGAAAGATTTCTTCTTCTCTCAATAATTGAAGAAAAAATTTCCCTCTTCATAAAGAAGAATATACCTTTCAAAACCAAAAAAATTTATTTGAAGTTTTTTGCAAAAGGTTCGTTAATCTTTCAGAACCTCGGAGTCTTGAACAGCGACCTCCAAAACACATGAGATGATACTTCGAAACTTATTGCTAATTAACAAATATAAGGTTCATTAATATTTTGAACCTCGGATTCGTTATCAGCTACCACAATAACTTCAGAGATGATATGTTGGAGCCAAAAAAATTATCTTAGAGTGTTTCACAAATTTTGTTTATGAAATAAAAGCTCATTACTATTTTTCACCCCTGATCCGTTATTAGCAACCTCGAAAACCAACAAGATGTTATTTTGTTGTTTATTAACATATTTATTAACGAATAAAATGTTTTAATTTTTTTCAGCTTAAATTCATAGCTAGTGACCCGAAAATACCCTTAGAAAGTATTTATATCCGGAATAAATGAATTTTGACTTCATCAATTGATGTTAATTTATTATTCATTCATAAGAAGGGGTTCCAGCATTTTCTAGTGAATTCTGTATTGTACACCAAACCAAAGAAAATGCAAAAAGAACTTTTCAGAATCCACCTATAACTGCCACATCAGAAGTTGGGCCTGTTTTTTCTGTGCCATTTTCGACTAGACTATATGCTTCTTTTTAGTTTACACAAAATGTTATTATTTATTTATTCAATTTTTTTTCAAAATTTTTCTGTTTCAATTTTCAATTGCCATTGTATTGAATTTTATGTTTACTTCTGAAATTCTTGCCCATTACAAATGACGAACGCGTCTTTGCATCAGTCATTTTGCAAAAGGACAAAGGATAGTTTTTCATGATCGTCACAAATATCTAGGGTATGCTTTGAAAAATACCATCATCCCTTCATTCATTCAATATCCTCGTGAATACACGTTAACAATGAACTTTGTAATCTTGATCAGAAAACCGTACGGGACATAACATTCTTTGCAATTGTTATCGAGAAACAATTGTAGAAGGAAACGAGGTTCAGGCAGAAAATAATCAAAATATCAAAGAAGTATAGTGCACATTAATGTTTTCTATGATTAACTGTGAGCTATAATTAAATGAAAATACAAAATGTGATAATACGCATTTGATATAAAACAAATTTTTCCTTTGAATTCTCGAACGGATCCAATATATGATCAGAGAAAATCAAATACAAATTATTTAAATTTCCAAATATTCCAACTACTCTTCTAATTTGTACCGAAAGGCTTTGAAGTGAATATGAATTATATGATAGTATTGAACACACATTTTGGTATGTATAGCAGTGCAATATTGTTCAATGCCTAGTGGTTAAACAAAACACCAGTGAAGCTATTTTATTTAATGATCAGAATTCAGACGCAGTAGTGAAACTATCATTTTTTCATTTATCTAGAATGTTAGGTACGTTTAGTTATAATATGATTCACGGGAAAAACTAAGTAGCTTATGGGAAAATTTTTCGAAAATATCCTGCTGCTACACAAATATCTGAAGGTGAGACTAATAGTTGGAAGGAAGTTGACTTCGATTTATATGACCTTTTTTTAAATAATATATTTGACACAAGCTTTCAATTATTAGGGAATGCATTTCAAACGTAAGGATTTGAACGTACAATGGTATTGCCAGCTATTTATACATATCCACAATTTAACTAATATACTCCAGATTTCACTCCTTTCTCTTAATTATATTTATTGTTCCTTACATGGAATATAATATAATAAATTCTTTATATTTTCAACCCATATTCTTTAAATGGTATGTAGATGATTATACCCATCAATTCGATTTAAAAATTTTAATATTTTAACTAGGTAAACCAATTATTATAAAACATCCATTCCAGGGGTGATTCACATAAAACGTGACTCCAAGTCTGTAAATGATAGAACGGATATCCAATCATAAGTCAGATTTATACTAATTTAATTAATTAAGACCCTTGCAAGTTCCTACATGCATCTCTATAATGTTAAAAGTATATTCCAAGTAGAATGCTTATATAGCAATAGTTCTAATAAGATCTGGCAACCGTTTTACATACTATGATCCGTTATGACTATAGAGTTTATAATAATATTGCTTAGGAACGGATTCTTAATTCATGTACTCAAAACATTAATGTGTTATAATTTCGATTATTCGTGTTTCTGTTTTTTTTTAGCGACAAGGGCATTTTAAATTGAAATTAGTGTGGTGAAACAATTAATTTTTAAAAATCACGTTTTATACATTGATACGTCTTCTGATCATGATCGTAAGACCGAAACGTATGTAAAGACGAAAATAATAAGCATTTGTGTTAGTGTGGCCTATTCCCCGAGAATTGTATAGTAAGTAAGTAAGTAAGTAAGTAAGTAATTTATTCATGCTAATATACAATGGTATTTGCACAAGTCTCACAACAAGGAATAAAAATTGGGACATAAATACAAGAAAATATTGTTCAAACCATGAAACAGATACTTCAAAATAATTGTGTTATAAAAACTACATATTGAACACTAATTACATGTAAATTAAAATGTAAAATTATAAAACAAAATCACGTACCTATTTATGATTAAAAAACATTTGTTAAGAGGATTTAAATCACTATTTTTGTATATTATTACACTCCTCCACAGAATAAAAAGATTTTTCAATAAAGTATTCTTTTAATTTATCTCTAAAATATCTATATGACAGGGCTTTGATATGTAGAGGCAGCTTATTAAAAAATTTGAAACATAAATAGTTTGGACCGTTTTGGGATTTCCAAAGTCTGATGTATGGAACCCTTTTATCTCCAGACTGCCGTGTTTGATATTCGTGAATGTCCCTGTTGAAGGTAACGTTCCTAAGCTATATATAATTGTTGCTAAATACCTACGCCACTGGACGTAATACAGGTCTGAACTTATGTGCTAATTTGGTGAACTATCTACGCATCCACAGTACCAAATGTCATTGCGACATCTCAATTATCTTCATAGATACAGAGACAATTATAAAATGCCTGTATCTCAAAAATTAAGCGTCTGTGCATATATGTTAATAGGAACTTTTTTCCTCAAAACCAAATTTTCTATCGACGGTTAAAGTTCTACTACGAAAACCTGGAACAATCTGTATATTTATAACCAAAAGATGGTTCCCTTATGTTTCGACTCAGTTGAGAACAATACAATACAATTTTATTCTTATTATCGTAAGTAAGTTAACATGAAAGTAAAAATGATTCGAAAACACTTTTCCGGAGTCGAAAGTTCAGGTGGAATTTGAATTTCGATGTTCTGACCTGCGGCAACAACTTTTCTGGGGAAGTTAATAAGAATTTCGTATATTTTAAACGATGAAAGAATTTTACTTTGTTGAAATTGTTGCGGTAATACTTAATGGATTACAAGACGTTGAGATATTGCGGTTGAATAATTACCGTCGCTTTGTTCGGTAAGAGGAGGCTAAAGCACAACTTAGAAGTGTATTAATCTATATAAACAAAGTAATATTTTCTAATGATGGTGGCAGTTTTTAGGAACGTTTAACTAAATGCACTTTTCTCGTCTGCTTGGCATCTCGTAATTCTTTATAAAAGAGTGATAAATGTATCATCCGTAGAAAAACAATTCCTTAGCCTACTCTTTCGGCGGCGCTTAATTTTTCAGAAGCATTCCTATAGTGGTTAAATTGGTGAAACATGCTCGTATAAAAAGAGTTTCTATTCGATTGTACGGGGTGCTTGTTTCCGAATCAGTAGCTCGTCCGCTATTTTTGATAGCTAGTATTGGCTATTACTTTTAATTTGATTGGTTTCGATGAACGACTTCCAAAGAGATAATTTCTTTATTCATTTCGCTACAACGATTCGAATGGATTCATTTATAAAACCACTCTTGCGTGTGGCATCAATAGGTATTCGAGAAAAACTGAAATAGAGCACAATATTCAGGAATGGTTGGTAGACATGGTACATTGGTACCAAGTAGTGTAAAGTAGTAATATATTCTTAGCTATAATATTATACGGTACTTACATTACAGAATTTTGAATTATATAGAGGAGGATGAGATATTCGAGTAGTCATTATAAATCACCTTTAATTCGCTAATATGCAGAAGTTGTTCGATAAGATTTTAGTATTACAAGATTAAACTAATGCTCATAATCACGATTCGATATTTGAGGAAAAAATTTTAGAACTTTCTTTTTCTTGCTTTTGAAGAGATAAATTGTTCAATGACTTTATCGAAATCAATTGTGACTCTCAGATTTTCGATTGATAACAATGATAAGTTGCTCAGCCTTTCTTGTTGCATCGAGCTCCGCAAGTAACTTTTGATTAATTTTAATTTGGAAAACGATCTTTCAGCTTTTGCCGTAGTGACTGGGACTATCAGAAACATGAGAAGGGCTGTACAAACATCTGGGTAGCTGGAAGACAGTAACTCATTTTCAATTATCAAAAATGAGCTGTAACGTTTTTTTTTTCCAAGCTCAAGATTTGTACAGAATCTTATAGGTTTAGAGGTAATTGTTACTCTATTTTTATTCTGTTGATATGTTTGTCTAATTTCTTGACTCTGAATGTTATGTATGTATGATTTGAATTAACGTCATTAATGACACTTGATGACAGTCGATGAGTTAATAAAGAAGTAAACAGTTTTTAGTTCAATTTTCTTCAGTAACCCAGCAAATTATTAATCTTTTCGAAGACATCGACGAGGTTTAGCCAGCAGACAGCTACATTGGTCCTTCGAATCGGATACGGAGGAAATTTGTCGAGAAATTTGTTCATCTCAATCTTCAAAGATGAGCAGCGAAAAAGCAAAAGGAGCTGTAAGAAAAATCCACGATACCAGACTTCGGAGACGAGCGAAAACGTTAGAAAAGTTATCTGATGAAGTTCAGTTCGTAGCCTGCAGCATTCAACACATTCCTAAGCTCGAATCCAGATAATGTGCCCGAATTATCAATATCGTACAGAACAAAGGCTTTCTCCCATAAGTTTATGCATTGCCATAATTCCTTGAATTCCTCCAAACCCAATTTCCCGGAATAATCTTCATCCAACATCGCTTCTGCAGGAGTCTTTCGAAAAATGGTTATCCTTCAAGATCTTAGCGAAAGAAACGTCCAAAATTTGCTTCAGATTCAAGTAATCGATTTCTCCAACGTCTCCTGCAACTCTCATGAACATTTCGCAAGCTTCGTTTGCCGAAGCCAGGTCTTCATCGGTAGGTGGCCCTGCAATCTTTCCTTTCTGTATTTCTGCATGTACTTGTTTCACCTGAGTGAGACCACCAACCCTTTCGTCAACAGCACGATATCCAATTTTTTGATCATGTTCTGCCATGTTACTGCGCTTCTCGGAGAACACTCGGACTAGGAAATCTCCTTCTTGGTTAGGCTCGTAAGTGGAAGGCACAATGCAATAGGTCCCCTTGGGAAACTTGAATCGACAACTGACTTCTCGCAAGTTTACAAATGTCGGCGATCTTCCCACTGATGCATTGAATTTGAAAAAGTTTTAGTCTAGAGGTGTGGGAACCTTGTCAGGCCGCGGAAGATAATATATAGCAAAATCCATGGTCAGCAATTCGGCACCAGAAGAAGCTCTTAATAATCTTCTGTTTTTCTGCATTAAAGCAATAATTAGAGTACATTTATTTTCCTCATCGTCTTCATCAACGTCAGTCAATGTAATACGGTACTGGGGATTATCCCAAATGTTTCTAAGAAATTTCTACATCCTCCTGCAGTTATACCACGAACCCAGGCACCTTCGAACATGGACATTTCCCACTTTTTCTTGCCACGTAATTCTATCGTTGACAGTGAATCGGGATTCAAATTACAAATCTCCAAGCGGTCGAAATGAGCTTGGAAATCTTTGAATGACATCCAAAATTCCCCGTCATCATCGAATACGAGTCCAAGATCTTTTTTTTCAGCTTCGGAAATATACTTCCACTCCGGTGAGTTATCACTCCACGCATCGTTCCATTCCGTTTAATTGCCCCAGGGATTCCTCAATCTCAGCAATGGAATTTTTCCTGTCATGTTTGGCGTTTTAATATCGAGGAATTTAACCTTTGTTATACTGTATGCATGTCCTCGTACCAACCCTTGAGGGGTCTGCGCTTCAAATTTTTTGGGATCGGGCTCGATTGAACAACTTAACAATGAAGATCGCTCATATGCTTTCTGTAATATTTTGAATAGATGTGGTGGTGCACTGTTCAATTCATACATTTCTGTGACACCGCCTGTGAAGTCTTCCATGGCTTCGCAAGTAGATCCACCTTTGAGGGCTTCATAAGAGCCATGTAATTTGGCATAGGCCTTCTCCAAAAGAGCACTCCAGAATTCATTCTTTTCGGTGGAATGTGAATAAACGAGTTCTCCCTTTTCAGTTGGAAGTTTGTCGTCTACAACCACATCGACCCATACAGGCGGGGAAGTCAAGAAATTAGACAAAACATATCAACAGAATAAAAATAGAGTAACAGTAATTTTATTGAATAGATTTTTCGCAATAGCTTTTATTATTCTAAATAAATAAATTAATCAGTTAATAAATTTTCACATAATGAAGAACAATGAGAGCGCTAAAAATGCTTGCACTTCGAAACCTTTTTTGCTGTTTTTGTCCTTCGCTCAGGGGGCCCCCGAGCCCGGGGGCCCCGGGGCATTGCACCGGTTGCGTTATTGTAGTTCCGGCCCTGAATTCAATAGTTGGTAGACAGACAGAACAAATGAATGTACCGAAGCGTCTCGTTGGTGAAATTGGTATCAATGTGGTACTTCAACAATTCTTTGTGTGATAAGGTCTCTCTAGGAGTTCATCAGCTGAGCGATCTGCTGATGAGATATCTGAGAAAGCTGCTAGACAGCAGTCCGGAATTTTTGATTTATAATGATCAAGACGAGCGAGACCTAATTATTGTGGTCTGGCAAGAGCTAACAAGTCTTCAACTATTTCTCATTGGTTAAATTAATTGTCTGTCATTGGGAATGTTCTGAGTAAGTATAAACAAGTTCAAATTTTGCCTAGTTGACCACAATTTGGTGTAAGTACATTAGTAGATATAGAATTAAATGTTCTGAATTATGAAGATAACGTAGAACATTGAACCATAGGCGCCACTCGAACCCACATTTCTGGATATCTAGTCCAGGGTGTTCACCAATTTCAGCACTTTGATCCCGTCAGAGTCTTATATTTTTGAAAATATAAACCTCTGAAAGGATAGTATATCATTGATGAACATAATGCGATTCGATGCTGCGCTATCGATCAACTATTCACGCACATTCTCCTGAAGTTCAATCGTTTTGAATTGATGAGTGTAGGTTAGAGTATTACTATGATTGGCAATTACTTTGATATTACTCATTCAATGACAGCAACCGGGTTCTTATATATTTCAATAGAACTAACTGAGAAATGTTCTGGGTAAGTATAAACAAGTTTAAAGATTCTTTGCCTATTTGGCCATAATTTCGTGTGAATAAATTAATAGATGTATAATCAAATTTTCTAAATTATGAAGGTAACTCAGATGATTTAACATGGGATTCAACTAGTAGATCATTGATGAACACAATGCGATTCGATGCTCCGCTATAGATCAACTATTCACACACACGCGTTTCGAATAGAGGAGTGTAGGTTAGAGTATCACTATGATTTGCAATTACTATGACATTTTTCATGCAATGGCAGCATCCCGGTTCCTATATATTTCAATAGAACTGACTGAGAAATGTTCTGAGTAAGTATAAACAAGCTTAAGGTTGCTTTGCCCTAAAGACCACAATTCGTAAGTACATTAAGAGATATAGAACTGAATTTTCTGAATTATGAAAAAGTTTTTCCATATTACATGAATATCTTGTAAATGAAAAAACGGAATTGTGTCCGACTTTATTAAACTTTCATGTTACTTGATAAGTTAGGTTCTCCTGTTAACCATGCAGATATTAGTGATTCCGCATACAATTCATGTGAATGAGTCATATTAACCCCAAAAATGTGACCGAAAATATTGTTTATCGGCCTCATGGCCTCAGGACTCATAACAACACGTTTTTGTAGTTTCTCATAAAATACACGCTTAGGATTTTCATTTGCGATACTTTGACGTTTCACTTGATTTTTGATCAGAATCCAAATTTGGAATAACAACATACTACAACGAAGTTAATTTTCTATCTAGTGGTGGGCGTAGAGCTGTTGTGCGCCACAAATGCACAAAACGCGTCAACAGCTATTAGCTATCAACTGCCCTCGCTCTTATATTGCAACACAATATAATAGTATGTAACGCCAAAATGTAACGCCCTAAATGTAACGCCCTAAATGTTGGGTACAAAATTGTAAGGGTTACACTTTGCTCTTACTAAGGATAAACTAAAAGGCTCTATTTTATCACTTGGTTGCCGACAGCTACAGTGGAGGTGGTCGTAGGTTATATTTTCGATATTAAAAATTCGGGCGCCAGAGTATTTCAACCAACCAATTAATTCGTATATAACTAGGGGATGCAAATACTCAAGTCCCCCAGGTTAAATTACCCTGAAAGAAGGAAAATAAAAAGACTTGTACCCAGAATGATTGAAATTTACTCGACACACTAATATTGATACGATTTTTAACAGGTCTTATACTAATGAGGTATGAAGCGAATGATAAAAATATATGGATGAAATAAGTTACTTTAAAACATTTAAACAAGTGAACAGTTGATTGAATTTACATAATATACAATCCTCAATGTTATTAAAATTGACACACAAACCACAATCAAAAATCTGACCTGGTGAAAGTTAATGTTATTAAAAATTGTTACACAAACCACAATAGATAATCTGACCTGGTGAGAGTTGATGTTATTATTTGCTTGGTGATGATTTATTACTGCTACATCATGTAGGGGTCCCTGCCACAATTATGATACCGTTTCCACGATCGTACAGCACAGATAAATCAACGACTCCTAGTGATCTTTCCACAGTAGATGCAAGCCAATCCTTCAACACACTTCTTGTTGAATTTCCGCAACATAAACACAAAATAAGAGGAAGAAGAAGCAATAGGTAGAAGTGGAAATAGAACCCTGAAATCACGAAATGTTCAAACTATATTGTTCTGTTGTCGTCAGCAGACAGACATGAACGAAATACATAACAAATGCTAACAAATTAGGACTAGCCTATGTTTTATCAGATTTCACCTATGAAGGCAAATCAGTTCCTGAAGTCAGTAAATAAATCAAATGGAATTACAAGATATTTTCCTCTATCACGATAGGGTTTTTTCCTTCTAATATGACAACTTTATTCCCGTTCACATTCGGATTAGTCGAAACTAAGTTTAGATCCCCTAAGGCACATTATTTATCAGCTCAATTCCAAATATTCCAATCCAAATCGATAAATGATGTTTTGGTTTTCAACCGAAGAAATATTCCCATAATTTGGTTCCAAACCCACGCTTGGTATCACCTCCCTGTTGAATAACCTATCAATCGACTTTCCACTCGAACGAACTGACCAGAAGTGCCTTTTCTCTTCCTTTCCGGTGTCTCACAGAACACCCTCGAAAAGAAGCGGTAGCTGACACCGAGCAACCAAGACCCTTAGAATATAGGTACGGTCCATGACTCTTAGAATATATGGATCATGACTCTTAGAATATACCGAATATACGGTCTAGCATAGCTGACGTCACAGGAGTTAACCGATTGTCCTACAGCGGCCATTTCTAAGCCGTAAAGTGGAATTTACACGTTACAAGTATGTATGGCTGTTGTGGCATCAACCTATTGAAAGTCTGCATTTCGTAGTTAGTTTCATTAAACCATGCCGTCATAGTAAAATGTAAAATTAGTTCCAAATGGGGAAAATTTCCGATTGCTTCCTATCAATATTTGCACACACTGCTAGCTACTGATTGGAGCTAATTAAGGAAATAGTAACATCCTCATCTTGTTCATGTAAATACTTCCGAAGTTATCCAATTGCAGATTGTTTGAAGCTGTCGATGGGCCGTTGAAGAAAAAAAGGGGTTTATCTGAGAAATTTTACAAATAGAACAATTCGCAATGGGCGGCTGTGACGCTGTGAGGAACAAAAATAAGTGTACTTTTCATAGAACAATGTCATTCTAAGTAGGACTTCCGTGTTAGACAAGAATTCCACAAATTTTCTGTAAATACGTGCACTCCAGTTCTGTCAGTTATATTTGTAAATAGAAGAGCGCCTGTTTGCGAAAAGAGACAAAACGGATAAAAATTAAAGTAATAAAGGGAACGTTACAAAAGAGGGAATATTTCTTTGTATTATGTGGAAAGCGATGGTCGCATCCCGTCCGTCTGTCGTTTCAGCGAAATGTATATGGGAAGCATTGCAAAGTTACACTCTGCGACAAAACTGCGCAGCATTGTCCTATTGTCTACGAATTTCCTTTCTACATAAAAATCAGACAATGCCACTTCCCCGTCTTATCCCATAATCTTCAGGGAAGAAGCAGACATTTTCCATTTTAATCAAAGTCATCAAAGCATAATATGGGAGACTAAAGAACGTCAACCTAGAGCTCGTTGCAAAAGTCTGTGTAAAGGCTGCAATTTAAAATTTTATAACTTGTGCATGTAAGCGTCGGATTATGTTCTAGTAATTCGATACTGACAACATACCTACATGCATATACACTTTACGAAATTTCGAGATTTATACGATTCTGATTATCTGGCGTCACGTATGATATGTGAATAATTCATAAGCCACCACCTTCTTGGATAAGGTAACAGGAAAATCATTCGAATTCAAGTTTTATGACGAGAATTGTTCGAATTCAATTCTTCGAAATAAAAATTGTTCGAACGGATATTTATTCGAAATTATGATTTCTCGAATGTCCAATCTAAGAATTACAATAGATTTTATGTACAACCGTATAATCATACATAAGATAAATTTTTCAATTCAAGAAGACATGTGTTTTTGAAAATATATATTTTCTCTAAAATAATATAGGATTAACTACAAAAAGATTTTTCATTTTGAGAATGTAGACTTGCTTATAGTTTATAGCTTTTAATTTAAGAAAATATTTCATTCAAAATTCGCTAACGTTTACTTCACAATTAACGCATGTCTCAAGGTGAATATAAATAGATTCTAAAGTTGAAGTTTTGAAGTATTTAAAACAAGACGACTAAAGTCTTCTTGATTTAAAACAAAATACCTACTTCATTTTTATAGTGACAGTTTTATTGATTCAAAGAAAATATAACATTATTCAAAATAAGCTTAAGATTTGTTTAATACAATCATAATTTCAACAGTGCATGGTAGAAGGTTGTGTAGTTTCCCACCTTACCGCCGTGAGTCGTCACATCACAGTAAGCCAAGAGTTCTGTGATGCCGAGTCGGCGTTTATTAGGCCGTAAAGGAGTCAAAAATTAAACATGCAAATTAAACCTGTAGCTCACCAATCGCCATATTGAATGATCATTCCGATTCCGATTATAGATTATAGAGCTTGTATGTGGTTGCTGTTTTGGATAGAATGGACGCCATTTTCAATTCCAAGGAGTTTTGACATATCATGTCCATGACGCGTCCATGAGAGAGTTACATTAGCCCCTATATCATAGCATATGGTATATGCAATCAAAAATACTTTCACAATCGATAGATTAGTCGGCCAGCCGATTGATCAGTCTTGGTCTCTCCTTATGAGAGAACCAGAGTTCAAGAAGGTATGTCAAATAGTCCGAAGTAACCCAAAACACATAAGACCAAACTATTTGAGAAATTAGGAAACATCAATCACCCCTTCATTGGGCAGTATCAAACAGTATGTTCCTTCTCAACCTGCCTCCATAGACGTATCTAGCATTTTGAATTTAATGTAACCAATTGAAGTGATTCTGGATTCATTGAATATCGCACCAGTCGAAAACAGGATGATATCAATCGAATGGTGCTCCCAGGCGGTAACAATGTTCCTTAGCAATCACTTCGTCGATCGCTGGTTGCGGTAAATTCTTGAATATGCACCTAAACAATATCAATTGAAGTATACTCATTATTGAACTTCCAACTAACATTGATCCATTGACAGTTCCACAAAGAAACATAATCTTCTTATTTGATTGAAATAAGTTGAAATGAGTTATATTTTAGATGTTAAAATTTGGGCAGCAGAGTATTAAAACCAACCAATAAAATTATGTTCCTTAACTAGGGTATCCAAACACTCAAAAGTTCCCAGGTTAGATTACTCTGAAAGTGTACAAAAAAAAGAAAAGACTCATTCCAAGAATAATTGAAATTTACTTATTATGAAAATACTATTGTTGTTACAATTTATCACAGAATCTAATATTAAATGACTTATGAAGTGAATGAATTGAAATATGAATGAAGTTAAATTGCTTAAATGAAAGTGAAAAACAGTTAAAATTTACACATATATAAGTACTGATTATTTCAAACATTACATAAACCAAAAGTTGGGTAGCCTGACCCGTTCATCGATGGGTAAGATGTTATACCTGCTGGATTATGAATTGATACTTCCTACTTGATGTATGGATCCCTGCCACAAGTCTAGTACAGTCTTCAGATCCAACCTCGGAACTTCGCACACATGTTGAATTTACTACAACATGAAAAAAAAAACTATCACGATAGGGTTTTTCCTTTTAATGAAACAAACTTTAATTCTGTCCAAAACCAGTCACGTCGAAACGAGTTTTAATCCCCTAAGGTGCATCTATTACACGAATCCTCCCAATTATTCCAATCCAAATTGGTAATTGATGCCTTTGCTCTCAACGGAAGAATATTCCTAGAATTTTGGTTCCAAACATAAGTTTGGTATCACCTCCCTGTTGAAATAACTTGGAAAACTCGACGACCTTTTCACTTGGACCACTTAACCAAAGTAAGCCATTTTTCCGGCCTTTTCCGATGCTTCGATGTCTCACAGAACGACCTCGAAATAGAAGCGGTAACTACAGAATTCTATACTGAATAACCATGACTCGGAGAATATACGGTCTAGCATAGCTGACGTCACAGGAGTAAACCGATTGTAGTACAACGGCCATTTCTAAGCCGTTAAGTGAAATTTACAAGTTACAGATCATAGTCGCTCCTCGCTTTTGCCTTCCCTCCACGTATATTATCGGCGAGGCCTATCAGCTATCAGCTGAACATCTGTCACAATGTAAGTATATCAACAGGAATTGAGAAAATAATGTATATTCGACTATGAGGAACATGAGTTGAGAATAAAAACCAACTTCTCGAATAATTCCAAAATGTTCTGATAGTAGAAAATACCAATGGTAAGTGTTCGAAAGATTCTCGTTAGGGAACTAGTTCGAAAACGAATGTATAATATCATCAAAGTCTAATTTTCGAGTCGATGATCAGAATTTCCACATAACGGAAATTCTTCGGTAATTGCAGATCATGTATAATTTCGTGTACTTTCCAGGACGGAGAACGAACTTTTCGCTGAACAGATCAGAGGTTATGATGCCACTGGTCCATTGTTCTATCGAGGTATGATAAAATACCGTATACAGAATTTTTGTGAAACCTAGATGTTCCAACGTCATCTGTCTAAGAAAATGTATATATCCTACTGAGAAACTACTGCAATATCCACTGTAATAACTAAAAGGTTTGTTGTCCATATTGCGATAGCCTACTAACAGGATCGCTATGTAATACCTAACGATGGATATGCATGGACTGGTTTTCTGGATAACGTGACTCAGACATTCGGAATTAGACACTGGTCGTGGAAAATTCATCTCCAATCGATAATCAACACTGACTATTGTTAGTACAATCTACATTACTGTAGTATCTCTACTAAGAGTTCCAACTGGTAACATATCTATTCTTCCACCATACTCGTTCCTATTATTGTCTCATCTTAGAACATACAGTTAACAAAAAATTCCATTTTTGAGAACTGTCCTAGACCCATTTATCTCTTTCCAGAATAGTTGATAACAAACTAGGCATATTACCTTGTAACTGGACAACACTGACAAAAATGTTTTTTCTTAACAAAAGCAGGTTATTTCTCGTTGTCGAGAGCATTTATTCGGAAGGAAATTAATATGATTGGATCAAAATTTATAATTTCTACAGATGAGTGCATTTGTCATTCCAATTTTTCTCAATCGACTGACGTTTCATAAAGTTTATAATTGAATTTTCAATATAAATTCATTCGCTTTCGGATGTGGAAAAATTTCGCTTATGTTCTCGAAAGTAAACTTATTTACCTATAATACAGAGTGAAACGTCAAGATTATCTGTTCCAGTTTGATATTCATGCATAGAGACAATATATAACATGAGAAACACGTGGACGAAGGACGACTTCCAAATTTCATTCTACTTATGCGATGATGCATAGAACACCCCCATCATTCTGAGTTATTTTTCAAAGGAGTCGTACAGATGGAAATGTCATCAAGAGAATTTGTCTTTCCAACACATTTCCCTCGTTTATATCACCCCATATTTCCTTTTATACGATGTATTCGGAAGAAAAAGAAAGCACATCCAGTTAGAATCGTAGGAATGACATTTCCGATTTCATTTGTTTGCAGTTTGTCTTATTTCAATGAACGCTATGACTTCAATTGTAAAAAGTTGAACTTTACAACGATATCTCGCTAGGAATTCACTTCCTGGATATATTTATTCGTTATACTTTGGACATATCTACGTAGCAGATCAAATCTCGAATAAAATATTTGTTAATCTTTTCAAAAATCCTGAATAATTACTAAACAAAAATCAATAACATTTCCATGTTTTCAAAAGGGTTATGTATCATGATGTATGTGTATGTATCAAATATGATTTCTCAGTCATTTATCGCCGGATGTGATTATTCATTATTAACTTCACAATTGATTTTTGGTGAGAATTTATGAGATGGCTCACTAACTGATTTTTTCATGAAAACGCTCAAGAATGCCTACTTTCTCGGAGCAACTTCAGACCCCAAAATACACCAACCTAGTATTTGAGTCCGTTGCTAAGCAACGAACTTTCCCAGACCGAGGACGATCCGGTAAAATGTTTGCCTACCTAGGCGAAATAAGTAGTGAATTTCTGACTTTTGTCACAACCATGAACAAACAGTGATTGTCAAGGAAACGATTTCATAGGCAATAAGATGGTAATCAAAAATTGTTATGCATTTATAAAAATTCCTTAATTTATGATAATGTTGATTGCGATTTCAGAAAAAATAGTATGTGTACCTCGTAGTAAAAGCACATTCGCCAGACTTCAATTCCCATTGTCACCCGGGAATGTATTGCTTTCACTACCAGATACATAATGTACTATTGTCTGAATTTTGAGAATGCAATTTCATCTCAATTTAAATGTAATTTATTATCAGGGTAGTAGTGGAAAGCTTCACCAGTAGGATCATGTAGTTCGATAGTGATGCCAACGGCAAACATTAGCACGGAACCTTGTTGCACTCCCCTTTTCATTGTTCATATAGAATACTTAGAACCTTGTATTCGAACATACTATTTCCTACGATCACGTGCAATTCCATGCACACCTAAATTATTTAATTTTGTCATCAATAGTCCATCAGTTAAAAAGTTTCTCTTGAATCTGTGAAAAGTCCCAAACAACTGTTACCTCTAGAGCCATGGTGTATAAATACCTTTCCTTAGCATTGCTTTTCAAATTCATCATCATTTTTTTTTTGAAGATTATTTTTTCCATTATTATCCGAACAGTTCCCCATACAATTTTTACATGCTACTGAACAGCCCATATTTTCTCGCCTACACCCACATCTACTAGTACATCCTTTTGTTCATCAAATTCAAATTATCCGAAAATAACTGTAATCTTGAATATGTTTGCTAACTAAGAAATTATTCAATAACTAATTATATTAGCAACTAATTAAAGAATGAACATCAAATTCATGTTTAGCAGATTCTATAACGTCCAATATTTAGAAAACTTTTATTTTTCTGTTCATTGTTTAACTGAGAAATTGTTCATAACTGATTATATCGGCAACTGATTAAAGAATGAACATCAAATTCATGTTTAGCAGATCCTAATCATCCGAAAATGACGCTAATTTCAAATATTTAGAAAACTTTTATTGTTATGTTCATCAGTTAACTAAGAAATTGTTTATAACTAATTATATCAGCGAATAATTGAATAATGGACATCAAATTCATGTTTAGCAGGTCCTAATTATACGGAAATGACTCTAATGTCGAATACTTAGAAAATTTCTATTTTTTTTCAATTAGTTAACTGAGAAATTGTTAATTAACAAATCGTCAATTAACACATTGTTGTAAACAATGAATAAACACTGTTTATCAGTCAAATGAATAGAAAAGTACACTTTACATGCTTAAAATCAATGGAAAATAGCGCTTGAAACTTTTTTTGCCACTGTTAATTGTTTATTAACAAAATAAAAAATTTGTCAAGGACTAAAAATGATAAGCTTTGATATAGGTGTTAAGGCGAATCGAATGAGTCCTTCATAGATCAAAATCGGTCCATGAGCAAAAATTTTCGGAAGTCAGCTCGATTTTGGGCTTCATTTCCTGGACTAATAATGAGAACTTGTCGCTTCGCTCATGCCAAATAAAACATTTGACTAAAATGCCGTTCATGAAACTTGTTGCACAGTATACTATATTGTGTTATTGTAAGGAATGAGAAGTAAGACTGTGCCTAGATCTGTTACATACACGTATAACTGAATTTCCATCCTTGTGGCAGATATGAAGTTGTATAAAACATTGATCCGGATCGAAGGACCAAGAGGTAAGTGAGTAATCCGGTGAGTAATCTGTTACATGTAATGTATTTTATTGCTTACTTCAATAATGTTCAACGACAGAGCATGCTCATTCTGATCTCAACATGATGTAATGAATGGGAACATTTCTACTTCTTGAAAGATCTGTTTTACCGAGAAAAGTCCTCTGGAGATAATTAATTAGACTTATATCAAATGTACGAATAAGTAGCGGATTCTTATTTCAATTAATATATTCAGATCTTCGAAATAAATATGAAACCTCCGAAGTACCGGAGATTCATGTAAGAAAGATAGCGAATATACTTTTCCACACTTACGGCTGTGTGATGTATCTGCCTCATACATCTCACTAATGGAGCTTTTCCAGAGTTTGCTGACTCGACTGGTTCTTGTCATTCCTTTACGATGCGGAATCTCCACGCAGCACATAAATGCTTTAGAATTCTTATCTAACGTATGGCTACATCGGAGAAATATATAGAATGAACATTCTCAATAATATCAGAATTTTGCGAGTTCCAAATGTGCAGTGAGATTTTTAGAATAGCGAATGCGGTCATAAAATATGCTTGGTGTGATACTGGTCAACGTCATCCGAGCATAGTTAGGATTTATTACCAGTTATCACGTAGGCTGAGCTGCATAAGTTATTACAGGGAGCTAATAGATGCTGCTTTTGGTGAATATTATGAATATATTAGACTGGCTGTTGTAAGCAGGGTACGCCCGCAAAAACAGATAATACCCGTAGAAGAAACCGTCCTCTCCGCCACCGAAATGTGTAACGTGTAAATGCCACTTAACGTCTGAGAATTAGTCGATGCGCCTATAACACGAAGCGACAGCGTCATCGACTCCAGTGACATCTGTGACACGCAGTATATTACCAGAGACGCGGCTAGTCCTGTGTCGATGGAAGAGTTCGGTTCCTACGTCTATTTCCAAG
Organism: Endomychus coccineus; assembly: GCA_958510875.1. Classification (NCBI taxonomy): domain Eukaryota; kingdom Metazoa; phylum Arthropoda; class Insecta; order Coleoptera; family Endomychidae; genus Endomychus; species Endomychus coccineus. Next base: position 24,496,222 of record OY294068.1, on the reverse strand, counting down.
TTGTTCTGTGACGTGCTCTGAACATCTGAAGACCGTCACTTCCATTAGATCTTTGCTGGTGAGAACTGTTGTCTGTCAAAGACAGTCTAGACTGTGATGATGTTCCAAATCTATGGATCTATCTGTCATGTAATAGCATTAAATCTCTTCAGATCATACCTACCAATATACAAGAGAGTACTTCAGGGTTACATGTTGGAACCTCATTTGTATATATTATATACAAATATACACTTTCAGTTCCTTCCTTTGATGGACTTAATTTGAAGGTTTTTAACACTCTATTCTGACAATAATTTAAAAGAGAACTGTAACAAAACACATTTAGTAGAATTAAGTTACCAATCAAACAATAAAATTATACTAAACAACTCTGTAGACACCTTCACATCTGAGCGGTATTGTCCTCTTCAGGGTATTATCATTGATTCAATAGTGGATTGATCTAGGCAGATTGATAGGTTGGCGAAATCTCTATCAAGGTGTTGTTTTGCCTTTACAACTCTATACATGCAAGTCACTCTGACTGCATACTTATGTATACGCTACTTTGAGATATGGATAAGATAAATATAGATAATAGTTTTAGGGGCAGCTTGAGTGTTGTTCAGATTGTATTCGTTCTTCAAAAAAAATGTGTTAGATGTATATTTTAGTTGCTTTAGAGAGTAAGTTGCATTTTGTAGAGAATGGAATACTTCCCTTACATAATTTATATTTATATATGACGTAGTGATCTTTGTCTGTAATAATCGGGAAATATGCAGGGAGAACTTACAGAATCACGATCATGGCACAAGATACAAAAGCAACAAATTGAACTATACGTATCTGCAAAAAAACATAAGTCTTCTATCCTGAAAATGTTCTATGAAGGCAGTTCTTTTAGTGATAAAGGCATCAGTGAAAGAAATGGCTACTTCAATCTTGAAAGAAAATTCAAAAAGTAGACATATTGTTCGCTAAATGATTATTTTACTGATTCGCAGATAGATGTTTTTTGATGGAAATTCCAATGGGTGTGGAAACTAAAAGTTAGTGAAGTTACTGATCGATCTGGACCTGGAAGATCACCATTATATTATGAATCTCACTATGCTCTGACGCGTACCACGCTCACTGAGGGTACCATTGTAAGCTCATGGCAAACCGTCCCCAGTCGTTAAGAGCTGATCCCAATCTCAGTTAATTTTTTTATTCAATGATTTTTTTCGTCCGTTCTAGTAATTCGCTCTATCACTTCTGAATTTCCTCTTAATGAGGAACTTCCATCTACTATCATGTTCTTTAATCGAAACTGGACTGGAAAATATTTCTTCTACAATTTCATTCAATCCAACTTTTATTTCATTCCATAAATACGTTTCACATCACACTTCCCTTTTAGAAAAATGAATCGTATTAAAGGAGCTAATTAAGAGAAACTTCAATAGATAGTGGAAATTTAATCAGACAGACCAGCCCGTGACATTTGGACATGTAAGATCTTTAAAGAACGTGCCAGACTTTTATAAAGCTGATCACGAGAACGTCAGACAGACATGGATTAGGAAGATGATTTACGGTCTTCGCAATAACTTCTAGTGATGGACCAATTATTTATGTGTGTCGTGGATCTTATTTATTGCTTATTTTTCGATACATGACAACAACACATCTACAAATTATTGTTTACGATCACACGAGCGCTTCTGAATTACTTATAGTCCAATCCATGAACAGAAATTATTGAATATCTGGATAAATGAACACAGCTGACAGTACCGCTGCTGCAATTTCTCATTATTATTTCTAACGTTTCCTGCATTCGTTGTATATTCATTTTTTTCTCGTTGGTGGGAACAATACAAACTCGACGTTTGTATTACTCATCTTCTGTGATATTGGGAGATAATCTGCTCTGACATGTCGCCCCAAAATCTGCTATGATTGGAAATCAGATACCTTTTGGGATAGTAGGTTCGAATCCTACCGACTGCGCCAAATGTAACAGATATGAGTCTTTTAATTCCGATCAAGGAAGTCAAGATATTCCTGAAGTTATATCAAAATGCAGTGTGTCGTCACTAGGTTCCTTGTTGAGTGGAAATGATGCAATTTAGCCATCTACAAGCAACAAAGATATAATTAATACTTACTGATTAAATTTCACTAGTTTCTCGTACTTTTGATAAACTGAGATAAATAGAAAGGTGCAGACTAATTCACTCAGAAAAACTGTGAATTCAACAACAATAAAACTATTTAATAAGATAATAAAACTTAATGATAAAATGATTTAACGATTAAGATATTGAAGAATTAAAGAACCAAATTTAGTCAGAAATAATTCAAACCCTAATTCATTTATCCATTTAAACAATGTATTCTAGTGATTGGAACTCTTATAGTCCAGGCTATGAACCGGAAAATGAAAAAAAAATATATGTTAGTTTGAATCAAAATTTTTTTTTGCATTAGCTTCGGCAGGTTCTCGGGATCATTCATACACCTTAAAACCTCTTAAGAACCGCAACCACACCTATTGGGGGTGAAAATTACCCGAAATATCCCCAAAATTTGCAACATGTCAAGTCTTGAATTGTATTTTCAACAAAAAAAGGTATTCACTTGGAATTCATCGTAGGGGTGGTAAACGACGAAATTGGTCAATTTATTCGATTTTACCACCCCTAAAATAAATTGCAAGTAAATCTGTCACCGAATTCGTGTTCAGCGACCCAAAAACCTCCTGATGCATTCGAAATGCCAAAAACCCGTAAATTGCGAAATGAACACATTAGGGGTGCAAAATTGGCCAATTTTGTTGATTTTACCACCCCAACGATGGATTGCAAGTAAGTCTGTCACCGAATTCGTGTTCAGCGACCTAACAAACCTCCTTGGTTCATTCGAAATGCTAAAAACAAGTAAATTGCAAAATAACATACTAGGGGTGCGAAATTGACCAATTTTGTCGTTTTGACCACCCATACGACGGATTCCAATTAAATACATTTTATTGTAAAAAATACAATTCAAGACTTGGCATGTTGCAAATTTGGGGGAGATTTCGGGCCATTTTCGCCCCCAATGGGTGGGGTTGGGGTTTCCAAGAGGTTTTAAGGTGTATGAATGATCCCGAGAAACTCCTGAAGCTAATGCAAAAATAAATTTTTGATTCGAACTTATATATTTTTTTTTATTATAGCTAAAATCCCGATTCACAGCCTGAACTATAATGCATTCACTATTCAATTCACTTTGATACAAACCCCAACTTTGAATCGAATATCCAAAACTACCAATCCTATGCTTCTTCGCCGTATCTATCAGCAACCCTCTATAATGAACCTAATCACCCTGTTGAATAGGGAAGAAATATTGAGTGATTGAATGAATTTTAATTGAGAAAGTGAGAAATAAGTGATTTTTAATTAGAAGTGTGCACAACACAAGTTGTATTTGAGCCAATCATAATAATAATCTTTAGGTATTAAAGATTATATATTTGAAAAATATCTCCCAACACAGTTAGTGAGTTTATGCACAACCACACAAAAGTATGATATAAAGATTGCATGAATCTACAAGCTATGTTGAGAAATATTTGTCAAATCTAAAACCTTTAATAACGATAGGTAAACACACCCACAAATTAAATTGTTTACATTTCGATGGGACTCATACAGGAATATCTAAGATTATGAAAGATCAATCCTGGAGATGATTCACATAAACTCCAAGTCTCTAATTCATAGAACAGACATTCAGTCATTAAGTCAGATGCATACCAATTTAATTAACCAAAACCCTTGCAAATTGCTACAAGTGTCTTTATAATGTTGAAAATATATTTTAGGTAGAATGCTCCAATAGCAATTTTTCTAATAAGGTCTGACAACCTTTTTTATTACCTCATGAATCTTTAACATCTGGTTCAAAAGTGGATACTTGAGCCTTATATTTTTTTTGGTTTCAGCCGTATACAGACGTTGTTTGATATGAGTTCGTTTATTATAAGGAAATTGCTAAGCAGCGGATTATTGGTACGTATTCGTATACTTAAAACATTAATGTGTTACAATCTTGAATAATTGTGTTTCTGTCCATTTCGGTGAAGTGGACACTTTTAATTAAAATTGACGCTTTGTGCTGATACAATTAGTCTTGAGAAATCCGGTTTCAGACATTGATACGTCTTCTGATGATGGTCGTGAGAGCGAAACATACGTAAAAATGAAAATTATAAGCATATGTGTTAGTGTGACCTATTTCTCGAAAATTTGTATAAAATGATTACGTTTTTGAGATGCTTATCACTGTTATCGTATCTCTCTGGGAGCTAAAATTTGCTTCTCTTTTCTAAGAAAAGTAATATCATAGTTATAATTTTAAAATATCTACTAAACAAGTCGATTAAAAATTAACTGTTCACCAATGCTTAACTTTATTACAGTAGACAGGGAAGCCAAATACACATCCTAATACTCTTGAAATAGCGATTATCCGTGGTAATTAAGATAATTCAATTTTATGTGTCTTTTCGATAGTTAGTTGATGTATGAGATAAAAAAGTTACACCATTTCTCGTTATGTTATCATTGTTCATAATTTATCGTTGTTCCATGTGAATAAATAGGTAGTATTGAGGTGACAAATTATCGAATGTTTAGATAGAGAGACCTACTCTGAATTCGAAGAATTAAATCTTTGAAAAACATCGTTTACAATATATTTCCGTTTATTTTCTGAATAGGTAATTGAAGAATAGAAGCTTTTCAAAGTGTTCGGGTATAAAACGTAACTATTTCCATAACGTATAAACCGGATTATCCATCTTGCAGCATTTATATTCTGCTAAGGGTCGAATATGTCCAGAAAGTGAGTATATCTCGTCAAGCAGTAACAAATTTACGATGACATATTATAGGAGTACTTGCATCCATCTCAGCAGCTGGATGTTTTGGTCAGGATCGGCTCTAAGAGAGTTTACTTCTTTCCTCTTCATCTAAATTGTTGCAATCTCATCGTTGAGTAAGCTTTCATCAAGTAAATTAAAAATGATCGACATAAATTTTTCGAGTTTGATAACATTCAATAGGGGTGTTTTCCAAGGGACTTCAGTGCCCTCTTATTCAACATTCTACTGTTGCGTTAAGACGGACTAGAGGATATTACTCTGGACCATCGAATGACCGGAGTTATCAGATCACCCATTTATTCTACATAGATGATCTGGAATTATATGACTGGGGAGGAAAACCTCCCCTCTCTCAATGTGGTTCAATAATCAGCCAAACATTACTCTTTCACACACAACTTATCCAATGTTTTCTGCAGTTTTGATCGGATTTAACAAAAACACAAGTCGGCTGCAGACGCATTTCATTAATCAAAGTCATTTTTTTCTTTTCTAAATTAGATGGAAACACTTATTAACATAACAATTTTTGGAAAAGATATAGAAAAAAGATCGAATCAAAAGGAAAAAATCTTGTTTTACTTTTAGAAGTATTGAAGAACCAACATACCAAGAAAACGTAACATACATTTACAAATGGTTCAAGAATACAAATACAAGCGATCTTCGTTAGCTGTCAAATTTGACATTGGTTGCAGAAAGTGGCAAGAAAAATTTGAAAAGAATTCATTTCGAAAGATGTTTCTACTGCAATTTATATACTTGTGCAAATATTCAAAAGTCTAGGATGAAGTAGCGATTTTTGATGTTTTTATCAAATAAAATATTTCTTACAGATTCAAAGTTTACTTATCTGGTAAGAATTAATTCATTTGTGTAATACTTACCCTCACATGTCAGTTCCATGATAAATATTTACTTTCCATATTTCTAAAAACTAAAATTGCACCAAAAAAAAATGTTTGCACGAGCGGTGCAAAGTTTCAATAATTTTATCGTTCTTTTGAAACGACACGAGTATTTAATCTTGTGAAACATTAAATGCATGTAAGATATAGGGAAATTGTCAAAAGAAGGCATTGTTCTGATAAGACATTAATTTTCGCACCTTTTCTGAAAACGTAATATCGTGTAGTTAGCAAATTGTTAGAACAGCAAGTTGGCCGTGGTAAATGAATTGGAAGCTAGCTGTCACGTTGACATTGTCTTAGCTACAACAATGTCAATATGACAGCTAACTTGCAATTTATTTACCATGGTCAACTTGCTGGTTTAACCATTTACTAATTACAAGATATTATGTTTTCAGAAAAGGTGCGAGGAATAAAGTCTAATTGAATCAATGCCTTCTTTTTTGACAGTTTCCCTATATCTTACATGCATTTAATATTTTATGAGAATAAATACTCCTGTCTTTTCTAAAGAACGATAAAATTATTGAAACTTTGCACTGATTTGTAAAAAATATTTTACTTGATAAGAATATTAAAAAACGCAACTTCATCCTAGACTTTTGAAAATTGGCACACGTACATACAATTACAGTTGAAACATTTTTTTCAAATTCAATTTAAAATTGCCATTTTCCGCCACTTTCTGCAACAAATGCCAAATTTGACAGCTAACGAAGATCGCTTGACCACAACTGTTAATGCTCTAATTTGAACCAAAAACTGTTTTCGACATCAAATTTCAACCAAATATTTTTTTTTAATCCCCTTATATTGCGGACTTTCATGGTGACACTGTATATATAGATTGATGAGTTTGCTTGGACCTTTCGGTTTTCAGATGAAATTGTGCCATTGTTGGAAAATTATGTTCTCAATATTCTTGAGGATCTAATATACTGGTACCTCTCCAAGCTACAATAATTAGTGAAATTGTTTTGTATTGAATTTCAAATTCATAAGACAGGTTTCGATTTCAGCATGACTACTTAATTATAATAGCAATTACTATTTACAATCTCCGATATCGAATTCACCGAATGCAGGATCAGGTTAGCGAACGTTAATAATGAATTTTTGTGATCGCAATTTCATCATTAACTTAATTACTCGATGTGACATTAATTCCCTCAAGAGTATCCACATTATTTTCTTGAATAATGTCGTTTTCACAAATGATCGAACTTGGAATATTTTAATACCCCTTTGTTTCCCAATAATTTCCACTCTGGCGTCCTTCCTCTTTTAAAGGAACAAATCAAGCATCAGGGACTTTTATTATCCATATTTCCGGAATGATAATGAAGGGTATGCTATCGTGACAAAAAATAGAACTTAAGACGTCATTAGACTCTTCGTGTTCTTCGAATTTGTAGTCCGGAGCATTACCAATTACGTCACTTTGATCACCATCAATTCGCTGAAGCTCCGACATAGATCAACTACACATGTATAAAGCCAAGTAAACTACTAAGTCGGGATGATTTTTCCTACACGAGAGCAAAACGTGTAATGCTAGAAGAACATTGTGTGAGCCAGAATGTTGGGGGAGGTGGTGGGCATTCGAAATTTTCTCAAGGGTTTGGAGGTTTTAGGCATAGGGAAAAACTTCACTAGGCAGAGCGTTCCACAACTTCGCCATTCGATAGAAAAATGAAGTCTGGTAGGAAGAAGCTCGGATGGTCTGGTCTGGTGCGTGAAAATGAAGGATGACTAGTTTGAGCTCGTCCAGTCTGCCTAACCGGAAACTCTCGTGGTGGAACAACAGACGAAATTGCTGTTGAATACCGACCATGGAAATATACATATAAAAGGGAGAGATGTTCTAGAGAGATCAATGAATTCGTAAATGTGAGATCATCAATCAGACGGAGATCTCTCTTCTGGTTACCATCAAACAGCTTCAGCTTATGTTTGTGAATCAAAGATGTGAACAGTATTTCATGACAGGTCGAATCTGTGCTTTGCAAATTATGAGGGGATGTTGTGATGTAAAGTAACTATTGGCACGGAATAGGAAACCAAGTTTTTGAGAAGCGGTTTTCGTAATGGACCTTACATGATCAACCTACGAGAGGGTGGTGGTGGTGATCCCGAGCATAGTAATGAAAAACTTCACAGGAATAGTTATGCCTGACATCATCATATTAAGGAATAGGGGATTCGCCTTCTTGGAGAGGATGCAAGTTCGAGCTCTGGCTGCATTACACTTTATCAGATTATCAGATCCCCATTTCAAAATCATTCGACAGATCTACATTAATTGCGTCAGCCTGTCTCTGTCGCATTCCTCCTCTGGCTTCATTGAATAGTATATGAGCTCTAGATGAGAAGGCGGTATGAAGTGTACCATTATCTGAAAAGGTGGTCACTTCCAACGGATCTTCGATATGAAGCAGGAACAAAATTGGTGTCAAAACAGGTCCCTGTGTAACACTTGCATTGGAAGCGATTACATTGTATTGTATCGGAGGATATTCCGTCAACCATCACATGAAGTGATCTATCTGCGAGAAAACTCGATAGTAAGCCACAAATTTGAGGCGGTAAACCATATGACGGAAGTTTCCCTAGAAAGCTTTGGTGCCAGACTCGGCCAAATTGTTCAAGATATCCAATGCTACACCTAAACATTCTCCATATTTTTCAATAGATTCCTGTCATACATGTGTTATGCATGCAAACATGTCTCCTGTTGAGCTCTGCTGCCATATTGGCGGTTATTCACAATTTGAGAGCTCTCTAGGTATTGGATGAGCTCGATGTTGATTGCTTCCTCCATCAGTTAAGAGATCACAGATAATAGTGCAATGACTCCATAATTATAAGGAAGGGTCATCTTTCCTTATTCTTATTTGGAATTGGTTGGACTCTAGCTGTCTTTCCGCCAGAAAGAAACACACCAACACACCAAGTTTGTATGAAAGGGTGAAAAACCGGCATAAAACTGGTATTGAATCAGGCGCTAGCGTGAGACAATTTCACCCATATGGCTATCGATGACAGAAATATTATGAGACTTCTTACCTTGTAGAAGAAAAATGAAATTTGCAGCAAACATTCCAGCAAAAAGGTTGACTCCTTCTTGTGGTTAAGTAGCCAGTGTGCCATCATCTTTGGTTACGAGAGGGAATGAACTTGAGGTGGAATTTCTACCAACTGTTTTGGCGAAAGACCAAAACGATCGAGAGCCATTCGGGCATTCGATAAACTTTGATCTCATTTTGGCAATATATGCCTCTTTCGAATCGTTTATTGTTATTAATATAATAAGATTCTTGACCCAGTATGAATAACATAAAAAATTCTCGGGAATTAGGTCACATTAACACTCTGTTATAAATGTTCGTCTTCACGTACGTTTCGGTCTCACGACCATCATCAGAAGTCTTATTTTGTCAAAAAGGGGTTAACTAAAACTAATTAGCACAAGCGTCCATATCGCACAATTTTCAATCAAAAAGCTCACGCCGTCGAAACGAATAGAACCACGAATAATCGAAAATTGTATCGTTAATATTAAAGTATAGATTTTTTTGTAACAAGAAACCACTGTTAAGTAATATTCTCATAATGTACAAACGCAAATTGCTATGGTCTCAAAGCAACTGGAGTTCGAAGCTATTTGTTTGTAATAACTCGACCCAGATGTAGATTTATGACGTACTTGAAAAGGTTTTAGACCTGCATTGGAATTTACTTTACTTTAAGCGTTCTTCCTAAAATATACTTTTAACATTATAAAGACGTATGTAGGAATTTGCAAGAGATTCAATTAATCAAGTCAGTATAAATCTGACTCAATCCCTGAATATCATTCCTATGATTTACAGAATTTGAATCCCTTTTTATGTGAATCATCTCCAGGATAGATCTTTTATAATAATTGGTTTCTTTAGTTAAAGTATTAACATTTTTGTAATCAAATTGATGGTTATAATCAAAACAGTGCTCAGCAAGGGCGGTGGAATTTTCTAAGTTATTATTTCTTGTGCTATACTTATGGCCGTACATTGTTTTTGTAAATATTGTTTAGAGATTCCAGTATAAGTTCCATCACAATCTGAACAATTCAATTTATATACTGTGTGGGTTTGTTTATCTTTAGGTATTACAGGTTTTAGATTTGAGAAATATTTCCCAACACAGTTAGTAGGTTTATGCGCAACATTTATATCGTACTTTTTCAAACATTTCTTAATTTTTTCTGAGGTCTCCGGAATGTATGGTAAAGTTATATAATTGTCTGTATTACCTGTTATGTTATTTTTATAAAAAGAACCATTATAGATTTTGTTTATTCTCTCTTTAATGATAGGATTGTAGAAAGTTTTTGGTTAGCCATTCATTTCCAATGCATTACAATTTTTAGATTTTTGGGACGGTCCTCTGCGTGGGATAATTTTACCGCGCGGTCTGTGAGGCTGTTTATGACACTTTTTTTATAACAAGCTGGTGCAACAGAATTGAATTATTATTATAAAAGATCTATCCTGGAGATGATTCACATAAAAAGGGATTCAAATTCTGTAAATCATAGGAATGATATTCAAGGATTGAGTCAGATTTATACTAACTTGATTAATTAAAACTCTTGCAAATTCCTACATACGTCTTTATAATGTTAAAAGTATATTTTAGGAAGAACGCTTAAAGTAAAGTAAATTCCAATGCAGGTCTAAAACCTTTTCAAGTACGTCATAAATCTACATCTGGGTCGAGTTATTACAAACAAATAGTTTCGAACTCCAGTTGCTTTGAGACCATAGCAATATGCGTTTGTACATTATGAGAATATTAATTAACAGTGGTTCTTGTTACAAAAAAATCTATACTTTAATATTAACGATACAATTTTCGATTATTCGTGGTTCTGTTCGTTTCGACGGCGTGAGCTTTTTGTTTGAAAATTGTGCGATATGGACGCTTGTGCTAATTAGTTTTAGTTAACCCCTTTTTGACAAAATAAGTCTTCTGATGATGGTCGTGAGACCGAAACGTACGTAAAGACGAACATTTATAACAGAGTGTTAATGTAACCTAATTCTCGAGAATTTATTGTTATTGCAAACATTTCTGACTTCAACACATTCTGTTCTTGTCCGCAGACTGCGTGAAAGTTCTTTGTACCATCGATCACTAGATGATGGTGATGTGATGATTTGGGGTATGTAAGTTTCCATTCATAGACTGACATAACTTTAAGCTTGTTATAAAGATATTCAAATTGAAGAAGTTCCATATGCAATAGTGGTGACAAAAATTGAAGACCAATAGCAAGTTCAGTGTACACCTACAGAATTATTCGAACTAACGTTCTTAGCTTGATAATATCCGAGATCTTTGTGGCACATTGCGTTGAGTCATCAGATTCGAAACATAGGCTTCCCCAAGAAGTTGTTCTGATGAAGGCTTCACATCTATCAATGTTATTCATATTATACCTATGAAAACATTATGATTGCACCATGCACATCCAAATCAGATTGATTTTGCTAATCCTACGGACTCTACCACTTATGTATGGAGTAAATCAAAACATTTAATTGAGGAAATGTGGAAATATTCAAGCTAAACTATAACCAACGGCTACTTACATGACAAATAATCTAACGAATATTTGGTATGAATTATATGATTATTATATAATTTCTAATACGAACTTTCGCTTAATACGCTGATAAAATGATGAATATAAGCGTTGAATAGAGAACATAGTTCTCAGCATTTTTTTAGAAGAATAAAGAGTTTTTGTTAGCGCGTTCAGAATGAAATTCAGGAGTAGGTGATTCTACGTATTTCTTATATAAACAATGCAAATCAAGCAGGCTGGGCAAAGAAGACGGTGAGGCTGGTAATTGCATTGCCGTTATCACTCTTTGGAAAGCTTAAAGATTCTGCAAAGTTAAATATTTGAGAACGACTTGTACCTGCAGAGAGTATACGTGTTAAGAACCAGATAACCAGTGAATTTATTCCTACCTTGATCCACCTTCCGGAAAGACAATATACATTTACATAACAAAATATTATCAGCAGCGCCAGCTGCGGTTACTAATTGGATTAGTTTTCTCATAAATATATTTGTGTTCGGACATTTTTAATTCAGGTATTTTCTTTAATTAAACAATTCTGATGGAAATATATTCAAACTTATTGCTACCGTCTCTCGATGAATTTCTTTGATTTATTTCCGTGAACTGTACAGGTTGATTCATACAGAAATTTAATTATGAATTGATAACAATATATTTGATAATCGAACACAACATAAGTACATAACAGTGTTAATGGTTTATTCAAACTGTATCTAACTAAATGACCTACAGAAATTTTGAAGGAATAATCTATGAACATTATTTATGTGATGATATGATAGACTGAGCTTAATTTCATGATATTGAGTTTGTTATACAGTACACATGGATTCGGATAACATGGCTATGTATATTTTTGTTGTTCAATAAGTGTTTAAGTATATAACAGTGTTGATGATTTATTCAAACTGTATCTAACTAAATGACCTACAGAAATTTTGAAGGAATAATCTATGAACATTATTTATGTGATGATATGATAGACTGAGCTTAATTTCATGATATTGAGTTTGTTATACAGTACACATGGATTCGGATAACATGGCTATGTATATTTTTGTTGTTCAATAAGTTTTTAAGTATATAACAGTGTTAATGATTTATTCATCCTGTATCTAAGTAAATGACCTACAGAAGTTGTAGTCTGAAGAAATGATCTATGAACATTATTCAAGTGATGCTATGATAGCCTGAGCTTTCTTTCATGATATTGAGTTTTTTATAGAGTAGATATGCATTCAGATAGCGAGGTTATATAACCTTTTATTGTTCAATGTGTGTTTAAGTAAGTCTAGAGGAATAAAATGTATTCTAACATTTAAATATTTAGTACATATCGACTTGATAAGAAAATATGTGTGATTGACTGAACTTTCTAAAACGTGATTATCTAACTCTTGAAACAAATTAGAGTCTAGGCAATCAGACATAATCTCATTTGTTAGAGTAAGTAATATATTTTTTTAATTTAAATTATTTATATAAAATCTTAAACAACGTTCAGCTTTTAAACAAATTTTCACAACATCCTGAGAGGGATATGTTAATCCGCCATGGGTTTTTGACAAATTAGTGAATTAAGAAAATTTGCTCGATTTCCACTTAAAGCGCCAATACAAGCTTCACATTTTATAATTTTTTGTAACTGATGTGTTACAAAACCTGATATATATACAACCACTTGCTCAGAGAAATCTGATAAAACCATATCATTGATAATATAATCATGATATTTCCATGTCGTATATATTTTTTCTTCAATTATTTCATTTTGCTTGAATCCAGGTAAGCTCAAGTTTATATTTTGTTCAGGATTGTTCGAACTAATTCTACTTGAGCTCACTAAAACTGGTATTTGGTCAAGAGGAATGCAATTCCCAACCCCATGCTCCCTGACTTCCCCCCGAATAAGAAGGCGCTTATATGCACCCATAAATTGACGGGCAGTGGGATTATTATCCCATCCACCTTTTCACCGAACGGATGAAAAAAATAGCTCTAAGTGGTCTTGACTAACCTTATACAGTGGAAGATAAATTAATAATTTTTCTTTGACCACTAAATGACTAAATAATTGTAATGCACTTTTTAAACATATAATGAGCCCAATAAACCCTGTTTTGCGTTGAGACTCAATTATTAATTGTTTATCCACAAAGGTTAATTTTGAGAGATAAGTTATGGCAAAATCTATAAATTCCGTTGCTTTACCTATATTTTTTTCACATAAAGCTTTTTTAAATCCTGGTGGTACCAAAGACCTACTATTAAGAATATCAAACATATTATTTAGTGTTCTCAAAAATCTTACAGTCCCACTACATCCTTTGAATTACTCCAGACTTAGATAACAGTGTTATCGGTTTACTTATCCTGTATCTAACTAAATAACCTACAGAAATTGTAGTCTGAAGGAATAATCTATGAACATTATTCATGTGATGATATTATAGACTGAGCTTACTTTCATGATATTGAGTTTGCTATATAGTATACATGCATTCAGATAACAAGGTTATGTATCTTTTTGTACGTAAGAGAAAGACGTGTAATTAAACACATATTCATGTTTAACTTTATCGAAGATTTTGCTAAAATAATCAGTTAAAGCGAGACCATTGCTTATTTCATTCCCAAAATTAATGAGGTGTTTGAATTTGGACCACCCAGCAATGAATCTATGCTGACATGGATATATGGTATCAGTATGATCGTTGACTCTCCAATACAACATCAGTTCCAATAATCCTGTAGGTGCACATTGAACTGCTACTGGTTTACAATTTTTGGAATCGGTTTTGTCAACACCATTGTACATGTGACTTCTTTGATTTGAATATCTTCATAACAAGCTTGAAGTTATATCAGGCGATAAATGAAAACTCACATACTCCATACGAACAAGTCACTGTCATCTGATGAACGATTTTTCTATAAAATCTGTTCTGGGAACGTCGCTTCAAAACAAACAGCATACCGGCGTTGGCACGGTAACCCATGCCTGAAGACCAGAACAAAATATGCTGAAGCTAGAAATATGTGCAATGAAACGATAATCGCTTCGAAAGAGGCATATTATACAAAAATAATATAAAAGCTTGTCGAATGCCTGAATGGCTCTCGTTCGTTTTGGACTTTTGCTAAAGCAATTGGTAAAAATTACACCTTCAGTTGATTCCTCCCCCTAACCAAAGATAGTAGTACACTGGCTATTACATCATAAGAAAAAGCCAACCTTTTGGCTGGAATTTTTGCGGTAAGTTCCACTTGTCGTTCTCAAGCAATGTGCTTCTTAATTAGCATGAGTTGTCTGCAGGTTGATGTGTTTCCTCCCAGCTGGGAGACAGTTAGAGACCAACCAATTCCAAAAAAAGGTAGAAGACCCCTTCCAATAATTATAGACCCATAGCACTATTATCTGCGATCTCTGAAGAGTCGTGGAACTCTTTGGCTATTGAGGTCTTTTCCTATGCCTATAATTTCCAAACCTTTCAATGCCTATCTCCTCTCTCAATATTTCACCGCTGGCTCAGAACGATGTTCTCCGAACATTATAAGTTTTTCTCTCGTGTAGTCAAAGTAAAGAAAAAAATGCTCAGAAAGATGAGTTATTATACTTTCTATAATTCAAAACTGAATCTGAGTCAGTAATTGAATCTTTTCCATTTACTTGTCCCGAAAATTACATGAAGAAGAAGACCATTGGAATTCAGTCTGTATTTATGATGGAAATAATTTATAACGTAGGTGGGTACATAATTATATGAGATATAATTTGAAATGCGTCTATATATACTCTTTCTGCGTTCGAGTTGAAACATATCCGGAAAGTTTACATCGGTTCTAAATTACGTTTCCATTTTCATATTTATTCTAGATAATTGGTATGTCTCCTTACGGAGATATGAGTAGAGTACTACCCACTCATTCATTTCTGCTTGTCAAATACTTTTATCGTAACTGCACCCTCTCATTTGGCCATAAAATGATTTTATTGATTACTTCCTGAACATATTTCCTTTACTACAAAGAGAAACGTTAATTCCACTTAGGTATCGCTCTCTGTTGAAGAACGGCACGATCAGAATATCTTGATGTCTCTATCGTGATTTCAGGTTTTTATTCTTGAAGAAATCCGGCAGTATAATGTTTGCTAGAGGGATGAATAAATATTATATTAAATATGAGATGCAAAACTATCCATTCTTAAGCTATGAACTTTATGCCAAATCTCATGTATTGTTCCTATTTGCTTCGTGTCTCAGATATTTCATGATATATATGAATTGAAATTGAAATTGAAATTGAAATATCTGTAATGAAGCTCATACATTTTCAATAAGTATTTTTTACTATCAAATGAGGAATGTGTATATTATTCATTAATTCCGGAGAAGTATTTCACATTTTGATTTCAGGAACGCAAATATTGATATACAGCTTCTAAATTTCGGATAATCATGTTATAATGTTGTATGTGAAATGGAGGTAAAGGGAACTGTATTATGATTGTAATTTTTGGGGATGGTTCAATTTTATGAGCGCGATCAGTAAATATTATTTACGTGGTTTGTGTATGACTTCATTCAAGACGCGAATTAATCATATCAAGGTAGATAGTCGGAGTATATTGTAGATAGACTACCTACTTTTATTTGAGCATTGTAGTACCCCAATTGTATCCTGTGTCAAACTGGAAACAAGGGGTATTGCGAATGAAATAGTTATAGCTTCTGCACAATGTGTTGACACCTGCTGTGACATGAACTTCCAATATTTGTCATAGAGTGAACGCAGAAAATAGACAATGACTTCACAGATTTCTGGACCGATTACAATTCTCCCCTTACACTATACGAGGTCTGTCCCAAAAGTATCCGACAACCTCGATTTCTCGGAGTTTGACTTATTCTTCGTTAGCGGTTGGTGGCATCCTTCAAAGTAGTCCCCATTTGATTGAACAACACGCTCATGTCGATGCTTCCACTTTCTGAAGCAGCTTCGGGAGTCAATTTTTGGAATTGCCTTTAATGCATTTGTCGCATTCGTTTCAACAGTCTCTTTGCCGTCAAATTGGTGTCCTTTAAACGGCATTTTGAATCGAGCCAAAAGTCGCAGGGAGCTATGTTTAAATAATTACAAAATTTCCATCACTATTGATCATTTCTAGATTGTCTTGAGCGATTTCTAATCGAAGGTGTTTTTGCTGTTCTCAGAGCAGTTTCGGGATGAATTTCGCACACACAAGAGTCATTTCCAAATTATCGGTTGAAATTCGCCAAACAGTACTTTTTGGTATTCCAAGGTTATCTTCTAGTTCCCTCACAGTCAAACGACGATCTTGTCCAGTCGCAACTCGCACACGCTCGACATTATCCGATGTTGTTCCCGTCGAAGGTCGACCAGAACCAGGATCACTGTTAACAGATGTGCGGCCACTTTTAAACCGCTTACACCACTCTTTTATTTGTGTTTTGCCCATAGACTCGTCTCCAAAGGCCTTTTATAACATTTCAATAGCTTCCGCACAACTTTTACCAAGAATAAAACAAAATTTTATGCACATTCGCTGCTCAGTTCCTTCCGTCATTCTTAGCAATAAACAAAATCCGACGAAAGCAAAGAAGACGTAGTAAACAAATACACGCTGCGCGGGAACCAAGGCGTCTCATATCGGTAACTAAGGCATCTGAGGAGGAGGTTAGGAGCTACTGGTGACGTTCGTACCTTACAGAGGTCGCCTGAGTGTTGTGGCGCGAAGATATGAATGCAATTCGGATACTTTTGAGACAGACTTCGTATAGTACTACATATAGTGAAGGAAGTAGAAATATGCAAATGTACGTCGTTGCATTGTTTTGGCAATAGCTGGTATTCAAATTAACAACAATCCGGTATGGTATCTTATGAAATGATATTCGATTGATGTCAAAGAAGGTTGCATTCTACCTTGTCTTCGAATGCTTTCAACTCTCAAAGCATGCTAGTCGAAACATGCAAATTATCGTTTCTGATTTTATCGGAATCTTACCATCGTCTGATTATAGAATAATCAACAAGGTGCCTCATGCTATAGTAGATTTGGAGTATATATCAAATTGTGTTACACACAAAATTGTATTCCCAAATCATTACTTGGAATTATACAAATTTGTTGTAATCTTATATATAAGTCACAAACAGTTGTGGTGTTTACCAACTGTTCGAAGGAAAAAAGTAAAAGTATATAGTCAATTGGAATGATAAAAGCAGAACAATAGGTATCCAGCGTCCTCGAGAGACAATCTACGGAGCTGTAACTGAAGATCAGTGTTTTGTGAAGTCATTTACATTGTAACATGTAAAACATTCATTTATAATCTAATCTTACAAAACAAGTAGCTGCTCCTGATTTTCAATAGAATAAGATTGTGCAACAATATGCAGTTTCTTATATATCATTTGAAGGATACAAATGATACAATGATCATCAGGTGGAATTGAAGTTCATGATACAGCAGCTTGCTTTGCAGAATTGTAACCACCTAAGCACAGTATCAGGTTTTAGTTATCTGCGATACATTTCCAGATCATGAACATGACTCAACTAATCATTATTTCTAAAGTTATAACTACAAAAAACGTAATCAGTTCAACAATGAGAAACGTTTTTCACGGGACAAACATCTCCACAGGCTCAACCTCAACAAACCTCAATGGAAAGGGTAAGTGTTTATCATGCACGTCACGAAATAATAGTAACATAATCAAATAAAATCTCAATTTTTTGGAAGCGATCTGCAGAATTTCAAATCTATACGATCAATAGGGTCGAAACAATAGTCGTCTCCACAGTAGCACGCCTAGACGCACTCACACACAGACATCATGTCAAAAATAGTCTAGATCAGAAATGCTCAAAACGGATATAACCGCGAAATCCGGAAATATTTTTTTCACCTGATTACAATACTATATTACACTATATACTACGTATAGTGAGGGACGTGAAAAGTGATATTGTTCCTTGAATGAATACCTTAATGATATATCAATATTTTTTTTTTGTCTTTTTGACAATATGTAAATTGTTTGTGTAATCAAAGCATGAATTTCAAGTAAGCAAATTTTAGTGTGAATTATAATGGAGTTTTCAAATACAGAATGCGCTTATGTTTTTCCGACTATTTATTCAATGGGGCAAAGCAATCAGTATCCAACTTTATGAAATAAGCATGAAATTGTCTTTCTTTTGTATCATTATTGTTAAAAACGTAGTGAAATCGATTTCGGAACAATGCATATAGAATGCCAATTTATGAAGCTCGTTATTTGTTAGTATTGTCGGTACTTAAAAGACTTAATTGGCAATTGAATTGAAGGTCCATGATGTAGGTGTTTGACGGTAAACAGGGGTGCGTGACGCTCGGCAGAGAGGAAAGGTAGCAAACGAGGTTGTTTGCCTTGGAGAACAATATATCATGATATCGATTGAACAAATTATTGGAACAGTGGGAGGAAAGGTAGTTAAGTTTAAAGCAAACCACCGTCTGTCAGTTTAGGTGAGAATTTCGTACAGTTTTATTTCTGTTACCGAAAGTAAAAATTCTCAATGAATGAAAGAAGGCCTCATTTGAATATTCTTTGTTATTTTTCCGTGATTCGTTTCAGTTTTGTTTGTAAAAGTCGTTTCTGCTGACTTCAATTAGTCTTCATTATATATAACAAGAGCTGTATCGTTTTCTTGGCAGCTGTACAATCCCTGTGGTGTAATTGTTCTGCCCAGTATGTTTTATTCTTCCGTCTTCTCATTATCACATACTAGCACGGTATTATACCAAGCGAATACAAGGTTTTAATGATTTGTACAACAAAAGTTGAATTTATTCAAGAGTGTGGTGTGATTGTCAATCAGACGAAAATGCAATGATAGAATGGAACCACTTTATTGGTTATTACGCATGACATGGGTTCGCAAATGCATCGTTCCAAAGATACGAAACATTTTTTAATATTCCGATAAGGGATTTATGTTCCATGTATCCTAGCCCAGGTAGCCTTGAAACTATTTGATATGAGAATATCATAGCAAGAGTAATGCTTGTCAGAGGGAGGTTGAGTGAACATATAATATACTAACATACGATCATGCTGAATCAACAAGGTTGCGACTCAATGTGTTTCAAGTCAATGTCAGGAAGGAGCTCTATTGTGGGTTTGCTCAATATCCATTTCCCAAAATGTAGTAACGGTATATGAAATTGAAGAACATTATCAATGTTGGAATACAAATCGTACCAGAGTGGTGATCAATACTATAGTTGTATTCATTTAATATGATATTTTTATCTATTGTCATTTATGTACTCTTGTTTCTTAGTAACCAAAAATCTCGGGTCACTGTGTATAAAATAAAGATAATACCATATTCTTCGTGTAAAACTTTCTCTGTTTATATTTATGTAGTCAATTATCTGTAATATTATATTCTTCGCATTATAACCATGACATGCTTACTTCCATAAATATTGACGTGTATATCGATCAAAAAATGACTGCTTGAACATATAAAATATGAAGGGATTTTATTTGATTTGGTTTGTCCCATAATATCGTAGTCATCACTTTTTTTTGTTGACTGACAGACTTCGGAGAAATTTTTGTAGTGCTTCACCTTTCAAGACGTCACTTCAGACTCCACGTTTCCGAACTGAATTCACACACTGTACACTATGAAGGCAAGACGTTTACTGGAGATACGCTACTTTGTGCCCCAAACCGACGATGTGAGCGCGGACGGCGAAGATAACCGTATTCAGCCGGATCATAATTGGAATAGGTCTACTTCAGAAGATTTCCCGGAACATAGTTCTGAGCGTTAGCATTGGAACAAAATAATGCACTGAATTACAAGTGAATTTCTTTGAGTGTTCATCTTGGTGATTGGGTGTGCACGATGATGGTTAAATGGACACGTGCTCTTGTGCTATTTAATACCAGCCGCCAATGACTAAATAGAGTGACTTTCAAATGCAGGTCGGTGCAAGCATTTATTGTTGTTCTGTGGTGGAAGCCGCCGATGCGATACCCGGTCTTGTCGGTATCATGACTCCTACTCCTTTGATATGTGTTGCTTCATTCGTTATAAGTTTAAACTTCTCAATACATTACCTAATCAGAATTCATGGCAGACGGAAGGTTTTTATATCTTGATTCCTCATAGTTACATGTGCTTTCACTTTATTAATATTCTAATGATTGCAAATAGTGCGGTTATCTATATGTCTATGTGTTACAATAAACCATAACCAATCACCGAGTTATTCCTATACTATCCACAGCTACGGACCCTAAAAACCTAAACACCACATGGCGACCCTGCCAAGACATATTAAGGACATAAACACCACATCACTTGAATCTTGAAATGAGAATTCTGAACACGTTTGCTTGGCAAATATATGCGAGTGAATTATATTTATAGCCACAAAAACACGGTTGACATTATGATTCAATGATATACTATCATTCCATTCTAAGAACTTGTGATGGATGTTGAAAATACGACTCTAGACAAGGCTACCTCGCCCGAAACAACATAGTTCCTGTTTTCACCTATTTAAAGCAGCCCGCAAAATTAAAATCCGGTAAAATTTTTATGAGCCGATCACAATATCTCTCACACTATAGACTACGTATAGTGAGGAAAGAAAAAATGTTATTAATTTTGAAAAATATATATTATAAAAATTCTTATTATAATTTAATTTTTTTTTAATACTAAATACATGTTACCTCGTGTAATTTGTTGTAAATAGTTGAAATTTTTCTCTCTAAAATTGCACATTGCGTGCATATTTTTAACCATTTTTTGTGCATATAATCTAGTCTCTTGTGATGAGAACCAACATACTAAAGCACTGATGTTTACAGGAACTTTGAGTGCTACTACATCTGTTCGATATTCTGTCACATGCCTGTTACATGAAGCAATGTTGAAACGTTAGGGAAGATTCTCTCAAACATTTAAATTTGAGAGTATGGTGCTCTCAGATGCTTATGATATTGTAAAGACATACAGGAGCTGAAATGAGATAATGAAGACAGGCTGAGCATGATAGCGGGGGCACAGAGGGAAACATTAATCTGCCGGCAGCCTCCTGAACAATGGAATTATGTGAACTGACGTTACCTAGGAATATAAAGGACGCGGTAATTTGGTTCGCTCGTTATCGCGGAATCTCTTTGAAGCCACTGCAAGCGCCTTTGTGGTCACACATACACCGTATCCTCTTTCTGCTCATCCTTGCCAGTTTCTTGATAGTCAGCAGGCCCACCGTCTTCACGATATTAAAACTTATCGTTGGCGAATTTCTTCCACTTCTGTTAATAGTTCACTTCTCAAGGTTATACAAGCATAACTGTAATGACGTCTTTGTATCTGGAGAGAAGCCTACGTAGTTTAACTAAATTGAATTATTTTGTCATGTACATCTTTTATCACTATTGATTACCTCCTTCACTATAAGTAGAAGATAGTGTAAGGGAAATATTGTAATCGGGGCAAAAAAAATCCGGATTATCGAGGATATATCCGTTTTGATGTCTATGTGCACGTGGAATTGGGAAGATGATTGCGTCGTTCATATTGGTCGTACGGATTTGAAATTTTACAAATTGCTTTAAAGTAGTATTTCATTGAAACGTAATGGATATGAATAAACAGGATGTTCCTTAACGATATGCGAATATTTTAAAAGGTATTCCTGAAGCAATTTCAAGTAAAAGAGTCAATACAGAATTGTCCTAAAACGCTTTGTTTTCGATATACTTCTTTGTTGTTTTCTCGAATATCTAGAAAATGATAAAAGATATTGAGTTGAATTTTGGGACAGATTGATGTGACTTAGAAACACACTTTTTCTTCTTATGTTAATTTGAAATTTAATCAGTGTTGTACTCATGAGTTAGTCTTATAGCAATTTTAACAAAAAAAAGTGGTGCGTCACTGAGCTGTTTCGATCTAGATAATTTTTTGGATAGCCTGATCAATTTTGTATGATAAAGCTTTCTTGACATTTTTCAGCCAGATGCGCCGTTTTTGGGTAAAAATATAAAAATTTTGCAATAAATCTAGTTGACCGCTGTCACTTGAGTTTGACATTCCACATTTTCAAGTAAGTCTGTGTCGTTCAAATCTGTTTTCTGTAAGTATTTTATCAGTACAATTTTTCTCACAATGATGAATGCCTCACCGACGATAATGCAGAGAAAACCAGATGTATTTATCACCAGAGACATCCCAATCGTGCTTTGCCAAATAGTCGAACCTTCTCTAATGTTCATCGTGGTCTTGTAGAAACTAGCAACTAGCGATGCTACACGAAGTCAATGAACATCCTGATACCAATATAAGGAAGATCGCTAGAAACTTGAACATTTGCCACCAAATAGTTTGGAAAATTTTAGTGTTACATACGTACCATATTTTAAGAGTACAGACACTACTTCTCAGAGATTTTCCGAATTAATTTTTCAAGAAATGCTATTATAAATTCTCACAACAATCCTATGTGGACGAATGAAAATCCTAATGCCACAACCGGCAACAATTTTCGATAAACGTATGGGCAGGAAGCATTGAGTGAGAACTTTATTGGCTCATTCTTTCTACCGTGACGACTTGACGGACAATCTTAATACGATTTTCTTGAAGAGCAATCGCCTTTGCTGCTTGAAGATGTTCCGTTAGCAACAAGAAACAAAATGTGGTTCATACAGGATGGCGCATCAGCACATTTAGGTGTAACTGTTCATCCAAATAGTTGGGTTGGCCGCTGTGGGGCGCAAGAATGGCCACCAAGGTCTCCCGACCTCAATAGTTTCGACTTCTTCTTGTTGGGTCCACCTCAAGACGCTGGTATACAAAATTTTCATCAACACTATGGATAAATTGAAAGAAAGAATAGTTGCAGCAAGTGATACAATAAGAAACACTCCAGGATTATTTCAACGAGTGCGCAATTCCATGAGACATTCATTCTATCAATTTTTACGGTAATACAACGGTTTTTACTTTTTTACTCAAAAACGGCGCATCTGGAGAAAAAATCTCACGAAGCTTTTCCATACAGAATTAACCAAACTATCTACGAAAAATAGTCAAATCAGAAAATCTCATTGGCGTACCCTTTTTTTTTATTGAAATTGCTATGAGGCCAACCCATAGCTACAAAACTGATTAAATTTTGTAACAATTTATTGAGTGAAACAGCGTGTTCCTAAGTTTTTCAAATTTTTCGATCCCTCCCAAATAATGCTATTCCGGCAATCCTTCAAAATAGATGTTTGTTTCAGCGATGACCTCGTCGTTGGATCCAAATCCCTTTCCGCCGAGCCATTTCTTCAAGTTTGGAAATAGATAAGAATCGCAGGGGGCCACATCTCGAGAATGTGGTGGACGAGGAACCATTACATAGTGTCAATAATTTTGATAGTTCATGTGACAGCAGGTGTCAGTATAAAACAAGTTGTGAAATATGCAGAATATTTAAATAAACTCTCTATATAACATAAGTATAATTTAACTTTATATAAAAATTCTCGGGAAATAGGTCACAATAACACTCTGTTTTAAATTTTCGTCTTTACGTACGTTTCGGTCTCACGACCTTCATCAGAAGACTTATCATGTAAAAAGGGGTTAATTAAAACTAATTAGCACAAGCGTCCATATCGCACAATTTTCAATCAAAGAGCCCACGCCGTCGAAACGAACAGAACCAGGAATAATCGAAAATTGTATCGTTAATATTAAAGTATAATTTTGTTGTAACAAGAATCCACTGTTCAGTAAAATTCTCATAATATGCAAACGCATATTGCTATGGTCTCAAAGCAACTGAAGTTTGAAGCTATTTGTTGATATTTACTCGAAACAGATGTAGATATATGACGTACTTGGAAAGGTTTTAGACCTGCATTGGAATTTACTATAAGCGTTCTTCCTAGAATATACTTTTAACATTATAAAGACGCATGTAGGAATTTGCAAGAGATTTAATTAATCAAGTTAGTATAAACCTGACTCAATCCCCGAATATCATTCCTATGGTTCACAGAATTGGAATGTTAGTTTTTATAAAAAATCAATCCGTACCAGTAAACCATCAACTAATTTCCTTGGACGTTGTTTCTTTATTTACAAATATACCTGTCGTTTTGGCATTGAATTGCATCAAAAAACGTTGGGCAGAGATTAAAAACCACACACCTCTAGATCAATCGGAATTTATAAATGCTGTGAAGTTTTGTTTAGAATGCACTTATTTTCAGTACTGTGAGCAATATTTTGGACAAGTTTTCGGCACAGCAATGGGATCTCCTATTTCAGCTACCATTGCTAACCTCGTTATGGAATGCCTAGAGGCATATGTTATAAATTCATTAGATTTTCAGCCTGTATTCTTTAAACGATATGTAGATGATTGCCTTATGTGTGTTCCCAACAATAAAGTTCAATATGTGATTAATAAATTCAACAATTTCCACTGTAAACTTCAATTCACTTGTGAAATAGAAATAAACAAAAACATAGATTTCCTAGATATGAACATTAGGCATGATGCAGATGGAAAAATAAAAACTTCTTGGTTTACTAAAGAAGTTTGGTCTCAACGTTATCTTCATTTCAATTCCGTTGCACCAGCTTGTTATACAAAAAGTGTCATTAACAGCCTTACAGACCGCGCGGTGAAATTGTCCCACGCAGAAGACCAACCCAAAAATTTAAAAATTGTTCGTAATACACTAGAAATGAATGGATACCCAAAAACGTTCTTCAATTCTATCATTGAAGAGAGAATAAACAAAATCTATAATGGTTCTTCATATAAAAATAACATAACAGGTAATACAGACAATTATATAACTTCACCATACATTCCGGAGACCTCAGAAAAAATTAAGAAATGTTTGGAAAAGTACGATATAAATGTTGCGCATAAGCCTACTAACTGTGTTGGGAAATATTTCTCAAATCTAAAACCTGTAATACCTAAAGATAAACAAATCCACACAGTATATAAATGGAATTGTTTAGATTGTGATGGAACTTATACTGGAATCTCTGAACATTATTTACAAAAAAGAATGTACGGCCATAAGTATAACACACGAAATAATAACTTAGAAAATTCCACCGCCCTTGCTAAACACTGCTTTGATTATAACCATCAGTTTGATTACAAAAATGTTAATATTTTAACTAAGAAACCAATTATTATAAAAGATCTATCCTGGAGATGATTCACATAAAACGGGATTCCAATTCTGTGAACCATAGGAATGATATTCAGGGATTGAGTCAGATTTATACTAACTTGATTAATTAAATCTCTTGCAAATTCCTACATGCGTCTTTATAATGTTAAAAGTATATTCTTGGAAGAACGCTTATAGTAAATTCCAATGCAGGGCTAAAACCTTTTCAACTAAATATCAACAAATAGCTTCAAACTTCAGTTGCTTTGAGACCATAGCAATATGCGTTTGTATATTATGAGACTTTTACTGAACAGTGGATTCTTGTTACAAAAAAATTATACTTTAATATTAACGATACAATTTTCGATTATTCGTGGTTCTGTTCGTTTCGACGGCGTGGGCTTTTTGATTGAAAATTGTGCGATATGGACGCTTGTGCTAATTAGTTTTAATTAACCCCTTTTTACGTAATAAGTCTGCTGATGAAGGTCGTGAGACCGAAACGTACGTAAAGAAGAAAATTTAAAACAGAGTGTTATTGTGACCTATTTCCCGAGAATTTTTATATAAATTCATACGGGGTTAAGAATCTTCATATCAGTATAATTTAACGTCTTTCAGCTTTTCCCAAATTATTTTCGATATATTTTCTGTATCTATAACCATACGTTTCACCAGCAGTATGTTACGAAAGCGAATAATTGTGCTAACAAAAGTGAGAGAAGTTAGTGATACATCGGTCATATTTCATCAGAGCTTCAGAGCATCAATTTTCTTGTCTCAGTATGGAAAAGAAACCCAAATGATGAAGATGAATAATTGAATTCATCCGCGTACAATTAAGAGGAATCCATATAAGACGTAAGAAGGAACGTAAATATTCATTTTCATATTTCATGCAAAATAAATTGAGTTCCGACTCCTACTCGAATATCTGAAGGTAGAATAATTCTGCAAGTGGTTTGAATTCTAAGAAATGTTAATCAAGTGTCTCCAGCAAATAAAATTCCGTAGAGTTAATCAATTTATATAGTGGAGTGTTTTTTTTTTGTACTTGTTTTCATTAAATTCATCGTCTTTTAGTAAATATGGCTTTAGTGAAGTTTAATTTACGTTTACCCTTAATTCCATAATGCAAAATGCGATTTATTTTCCATGAATTCTAAATCAGGAAATGCCAAGTTTTAATGCATTTTATAAAGTGAATACAACGTAATTGGCTTTGCGAATTCGCATGGTGAAATATAAGTATCTTATGATTTGAAGCTAACCCAGAAAAGTTTTTAAATCGAATCATGATGATAACCAACAGTTTTCTCCCGTCTAAGCTTTAGCCATTAATAAGTTATCCACAACTGAGTCAACGAAACTGAATTATCTGAATAGATTTATTCGGTATTTGGTATTTCTATAGATCCCAAACTGCTGGAGTAATTATGTCAATTTCAATTGGCGAGATCTGAAGTAGAACAAAATGACGTTGATACCATTTAGTTTATACCGTATTGTTTTTGTGCTGTAAAATTCTTTCCGAAATCCACCGTACCTCTAAAGCATTCTGCTATGGTCCTTCGAAGTATGTATTGATGTGGATTCCTTACTTGATATGAAAATCAGATTTATTCTTATAGATTCGGGGTTCCCTCGGGTAAACAATTTGTATTTAAATATGTTGAATCACATGATAAAACACAAACTAGGAACGTCATTCTTAAGTATGCTAGAAGTCCACACGTATGCTAACAAAGCATGGTCTCAATGTGAAGGATGTTCGTAATATCACAGCTCTCACTGACCGGTTAGCAAGCTCACCTAGAATTGTACTGTATAAGCCCACATGAATCCTGCCGGAAGACGAAACAACCATATAGAAGGATTTGTTGATCTTCTTCTACTGTAAAGCGCGTACAACATTAATTGCGCAGTGAGAGCATTAAATTTGTATAGAGCTTATAAGCCTCATCACCGCGACCTTTGCAGATGTATTGTGTATGCCCTCTTGTTATGTTACAGTTCCCTGTCTATACCTGTCTTCATTACTAGACTCCATACAATAGGATGGTTCTGGTTTTTCCTTTCCTGTCGTTGAGAACCTTAGCCTTGTTAGGTCTTCGCAGTAGCACAGTACGTGTACTGAGGTTTTCTCGCCTTCTCAGCAGAACCTACATAGGGTTGTATCTACCAGCCCAATGTTGTTCATGTGTTTGTTGAGCTTAGAAGGCCCTGTCAGGAGCCCAAACATGATCAGTTGATCTTCTATTCTGGCTTAGTAGGTACTCCGTGAATTTTCGCGATGGTTCTTTAATGAACTATTCGGCCTGTCTCATTCTCGGTGCTTTATTTCACCATTCTCGAGATTTATTCTTGGACCAAATACTGTTATATGACAGAAGGAACACAGAAGGGTTCTGGACCAATAACAGCAGTACGTGTTCCTTCTCGGGCCAGTAAATCAGTAAATCTCTTTATTGACGTCGTAGCCTTTGTGGTCTGTTACTCAGGCTAAGGACAGTCTGTTTTGACTGCC
This sequence comes from Endomychus coccineus, assembly GCA_958510875.1. Lineage (NCBI taxonomy): Eukaryota > Metazoa > Arthropoda > Insecta > Coleoptera > Endomychidae > Endomychus > Endomychus coccineus. The sequence goes on along the minus strand of OY294068.1, from coordinate 24,468,001 downwards.
CAAATCTTGTAGGGTTTGTAAGCAGTTCCAGACAAGTTTGGAAATGACCTGTCAGGAATTGAATGCTTTCATAGCCGCTTGGCTGTCAAAGTATATGACTGGTTTTTCCCTGAAACTCTTGCCTTAATAGCTCTTCGTCACAATGATGTATTGTAGCAACTTCTGTTTAGAATATCGTAATTGCCCAGACTACGTGAAATTTTTGTCTTTGACTTGACTGTATATATTCCTGCTCCTGCACCTTCCTCGGTTTTTGTCGAAGCTATACTTGAGAAGCATCTCATTCGATGGCATCCCCATTGTGGTGTCGGTTCCCAACTGATTGTATAGCTCGTTGTTCAGCAAGAATTCTGAAGAAGCTGTTGAGATTGTTCTTATAGTTCCCGAGGAAGCCAAGCAAGCTTGCCTTTGAATGCTCCTCAGCCTTCGGATTGCTATAGTGGTTTTGAGAGGATTTAAGGTAAGTTCCTCCTCTTGGCATCACTTGTTTATCGTGTTTAGAGCCGTTTGTATTAGCTCCGATGATGTTCCTGCATATTTGCCTATAGCGAAACTCGCAGGATCGTCGGCATACCCTAAGCAGTAAATACCTTTGGATGCCAGTCTTATCAATAGTTCATCCATCAGAGATAGCTCACAGAAGAGGTGGTAACACTCCTACTTGAAGGCATTAACTACCTGCTGTAGCTGTGACTATGGTTTCTCCGATTGCTGATTTGATTACCCTTTTTTCCAGACTGGCATTTATTCACTGGCACAGGAGAGATGGAAACCCTTTTCTCTCTAGAGCTTCGATAACTGAATCTGTTGATGCATTGTTGGAGGCACTCTCGATTTCGATTAACGTCGCCATGGCTATCTCTTTATATTCGAAAGATTTTATTAGAAGCCTGTTAAGATCATCCAGTGCCAAATCTGTTGATTTACCTAGCTGATACGCATATTGGTGTTCGTTGAGGGGGTTTGTTGTAAACCCCTTCTCTTAGTGTTTTAAGCGGGATGAACAATAGACTGATTGGTCTGTATGACTTGGGTGTCATGCCATTTAGTCTACTCACCTTGGGTATATAAATGACTAGCCCTTTATGCCACTCAGTAGGTACGTGTTGAATATACAAGCCTTAAATATTCTACACAAGAATGGAATTAGAATGTCTTGCCCCTTTTGGAGTAGAATGAGGTATATCCCATCCTCTCCAAGAAATTTGTATGGTTGGAGTTTATTTCTAGCCCACCTAACCTCCAGTCCAAGGCATTTGGCCTTTTCGGCTTGCCTTGCGGACTGTTAACCGCTGCGGGGTCATTTATTATAGTTGCGGCCAGAAAGTATGCCTCTATGAGCATCTGTAGTTGTGTTGGAATCACCGTCCTTTTTTGGTAAACCTACTTGATTTACGGTATATCTAGTGGTGGCATAGTCTGCTGTGCGAGATTAAGCATCTACCATGCTACCATTCACTCAATAACTAGGTAGATAGCTAAGATTACAACAAATATTACTGATCTACTGCATTACTAATTGACAACATTGGAAATACCTAGGTCTACCAAATTATATCGCAGGAAACATCTTCATAGAACATCCGCAAAAGCAATAATAATAATCTTTCAAATTAATATTAAAAAGAGTAGGTCCCAAACACAGAACCTTGCGACACTCCACATGTTATTTCTAGTGAATTACTCCGGGATGTATTATTCTGCACTATTTTTTCCTGTTCGTAAGATAACTTTTTATCAATCTAAGTGCTATTCCCCTGAATCACATACTTTCCATTTTTCTCAACAATAAGTCATGTAGATAAGTACTTCGGTTGATAACGTAAGTTAAATTACATTTCATTAATAATAAAAAAATACATATAGAAACGAAACCTATCTGATAAAACTGAAAGTGATACGAGTAGAAATAACTTTCTGTACTTTGAAGAGGGACACAGTAATTGTACTCTAATATAAGGGAAACCTGAATTTAGAAGAAGTCCAAAATAATATTATTCCAGCTTAAGGAAAATAACGATCGCTCAACCCGTAATATTATGTTATTAATAACAGGAAACATTTTTTGCCGAAGTGTTCATTAGGTGATTTTAGATTTGATATAATTACATAATCACGAGTGAATTAAACAAGTTGAACATGCGAACACAATGCTGAAATAATGTTTCAGGATTCACAATTGACTGAAATTGAAGAGAACACCTGAGAGATAAATAATATTAAAAACGTTCCCAGTTGATCTATTATATGTCTGCTTGAATGAAACTGGACATATCCGTGTAGGATTGCCAACATAAATTACTCGCACGGAACGTTCCCTAGCTACATAAAGCAGGACATTACTGGAACTGAATTAAACCTGTTTTTTTTGTTCGGCACATGATATTCCCAATTTTCATTGCAAATTATTGCTACAGCTACTGTTCTGGAAAGATAATTGCGACCATATTCTCTAGATCTTCGTTCAGATCATTCACTGAGTATACAGGGTGTATCAGGATATATGTAAAAAAAATTAATACGTGATTCTATATCACATTTCCAAGAAAAAATTCTCATAATACATATTCCTATTTTCAACCGTTACCAAGTAATTCGGTTACCAAGTAATTCGTTATTTCCTATTTTTTTATGTAAATATCACATTCCAACGCAAATGACCTCTTCCTACAATCAACAACAAATGTGGAAAAAATAAAATTATTTTAAATGGAAGAGCAATAAATAAGGTTTCATATTCTACCATCTTTATTGCCGAAATGTTATTATTTTTTAGGTCATAACATGTGTGTGTCATTTGTTATTTGATGAAGTCGTAAGAATTCAAACGTCAAATTCTCAATATTCTTTCAGACAAGTATAGAAGATAACTGTTCTCGAAAATAACCAAAGATCAAGCTTTAGAATAGTATACAAAAATTTTTCATAGCACATGCAATAGCGAAGAAATTGTGTTAAATGTAACTCAGTATCAAGGTTTGTGAAATACTAAGTTTACTGTTATTCCTAATTTTGCTTGTAGATAAGTTGTACAGCAAGTTACAAACACACACCCATAGACTGGAAATTGTCGAAAGAATCTGAAGAAACTATCCAGAGCTCTCTACGATCAACCGTTCGACCGCTATTCCATGGCTACTAGATTTTCTTTAGGTAGTAATTATGAAATTCAATAATTCGAATAGTAGCGAATTTCAAGATTTCTCGAAGTGGCCACCATGTTGACGCATACATGTCCGTTCTCTTCGCCATATCTCTTTCCGTCACCGCCTAGCTCATTTTTATTCTCAATAATACGTTCCCTCAGTTTTCCTCCGTGTGAATGTGGTTCTTGTAAGCTTCCACTTTCATGTAGCCCCAGGCAAAAAAGTCTGAGGTGTATGGTCGGGTGATCTGGCAGACCAGAGAGCTGTTCCTACCCGACCAAACCATGTTGGATATGTTTCTCCCAAATATCTACGGACGTTTCGAGCAAAATGCGGTGGAGCTCTGTTATGCTGTAGTATCATTGTCGCTCTGATGTTCAGGGGGACTTCCTCGAGAAGAATGGGTAGGTTCTCTTGAATAAATCGAAGATTACTCTCACCTTCAAAATTTCTCATCAGATCTAGGTATGGTCCCACAAGCAAGCTTTCCAAAATACCCATCCATACGTTGATGTTGAATCTTTGCTGGGATCCCGCGTTGTCGAACCATTCTTAGAGTTTCTTCAGCGTAATAATGAGAATTGTGGATGTTAAATGGGCCTTCTCTAGTGAATGTTCACAGGATACGATGAAGGACACGATTGTCCGCTACTTCGTTCTGGAGAATTCCATTTTTAGAACATTGTAATTTTTCATTTACTTTTAATCCTTGCACCAACGTAAAATGGTAAGGGTACAGCTGTGCTATTCCTGCAGCTCTCCAGACAGTAATGTCTGGAACATTGAAGTTGTTTTTGACGTTTGCCTAACTGATTTTTAATAAAAATTACAGGAGTATGTGCAATGTATTATTCTAAGCAAGCTATGGCTGCTAATCACCCATGTATTCAATTCAATTCCAAATTAACACGGAGGAACAGCGGATCATTCAGAGCAAATGTTGTGATTCGTACTACTTCTGATTGTTATTGTTCCTTATTGTTCTTGTTATTGTTAAAATAGTATGAATAAACTCACTATTATTAGAATTGTTGAATTTCATAATTATCGGATGAAAGTTAAGGAAACTAGAAGAAATCTAGTATGCCATGGAATAGCAGTCGAACGATTGATCATAGGATACTGTGGATAGGTTTTTCAGATTGTTTGGAACATTTCCAGTCAATGGATGTATACTTGTAACTCACTTCATAACTTCTCTACACGCAAAATTTGGATATACAGTAAACTTAGTATTTCACAAACCTTGATGTCGAGTAACATTTAACACAATTTCTTTGCTATCGCATGTGCGATGAAAACAAATTTCACACGATTCTAAAGCTTGATCTTTGGGAATATCTTAACTACAGTTAGCTTCCATACTTGTCTTGAAAAAATATTGAGTACTTGACTTTTGAATTTTCACAACTTCATCAAATAACATATGACACCCAAATGTTATGACCTGAAAATAATAAAAATAATAACATTTCGGCAAAAAATATAATATCATATGAAAGCTTATTTATTGTTCTTTCATTTGCGATAATTTAATTCTTTCTACATTCGTTGTTGGTTGTAGGAACAGGTCATTTCAATTGGAATGTGATATTTACATAAAAAAATATAAAATAGAGAATTACTTGGTAATTTATAAAATTCTGCTAGAAACTAGCGATTACAACGATACCTCTTCACAATACTATACGCTGTGAGTCCTGTGGGAAATTGATAGCACATGTTGCGAATAGTGAAGTCCATAAAACTGTCAATTATTAATTGAGCTAGTTGTAGGTCCTCAGATACTGATTCCGGAACGACTGCACTATCAAATAATTCAACAACTTCGGTATGAATTTGATTTCATAATGAAAAAGCTAAAATTGTTTGATTGAATAACATTGCATCAGATAATTTAAGGACTTCGGTATTAAGATAGTATTTCGCCCTGTACGTCTTTTTCATAAACTGACATCATAATAAGATTCTTGACCCAGTATGAATTATATATAAAAATTCTCGGGAAATAGGTCACAATAACACTTTGTTTTAACTATTCGTCTTTACGTACGTTTCGGTCTCACGACCATCATCAGAAGACTCACTATGTCTAAAAAGGGGGTTTATTAAAACTAATTATAGCACAAGCGTCCAAATCGCACAATTTAACTTCAATTAAAAGAGCCCACGCCGTCGAAACGAACAGAACCACGAATAATCGAAATTGTATCGTCAGAATTAATGTATAAAAAATTATTTTTTTGTAGTAAGAATCCGCTATTCAGTAATATTATTAAAATATATGAGTGCATATTGATTGGTATTCTCACAACAAATGAGAAGAACGAAGTTATTTGTCAAGTATCTACTTTCGAAACCAGATGTGTAGGATTTATGACAAGGCCCTTAAGAACGGTTTCAGACCTGTACTGGGAAATAACTATTACGAATTCTTCCTAAAAACATTTTCTACACTTATAAAGACGTATGTAAGAATTTGCAAGAGATTATTTAATCAAATTAGTATAAATATGACTTAGATTTTGTGTGTCTACCCTATGATTTACAGATTTGGGGTCCCGTTTTATGTGAATCATCTCCAGGATAGATCTTTTATAATAATTGGTTTCCTTAGTTAAGATATTAACATTTTTGTAATCAAATTGATGGTTATAATCAAAGCAATGCTTAGCAAGGGCGGTGGAATTTTCTAAGTTGTTATTTCTTGTGCTATATTTATGGCCGTACATTCTTTTTTGTAAATATTGTTTAGAGATTCCAGTATAGGTTCCATCACAATCTAAACAATTCAATTTATACACTGTGTGGGTTTGTTTATCTTTGGGTATTAACGGTTTTAGATTTGAGAAATATTTCCCAACACAGTTAGTAGGTTTATGCGCAACATTTATATCATACTTTTTCAAACATTTTTTGATTTTCTCTGAGGTCTCCGGAATGTAAGGTAGAGTTATAAAATTGTCTGTATTACCTTTTATGTTATTTTTATTAGACGAACCATTATAGATTTTGTTTATTCTTTCTTTAATGATAGGATTGAAAAAAGTTTTTGGGTAGCCATTCAACTCTAGTGTAGTACGAACAATTTTTAAATTTTTGGGGCGGTCATCTGCGTGGGACAATTTTATCGCGCGATCTGTAAGGCTGTTTATGACACTTTTTTTATATTTTATAACAAGCTGGTGCAACGGAATTGAAGTGAAGATAACGTTGAGACCATACTTCTTTAGTAAACCAGGAGGTTTTTATTTTTCCATCAGCATCATGCCTAATGTTCATATCAAGGAAATTTATGTTATTGTTTAATTCTATTTCACAAGTGAATTGAAGTTTACAGTGAAAATTGTTAAATTTATCAATTACATATTGAATTTTATCGTTGGGAACACACATAAGGCAATCGTCTACATACCGTTTAAAGAATACAGGCCGAAAATCTAATGAACTCATAACAGATTCCTCAAGGCACTCCATAACGAGGTTAGCAATGGTAGCTGAAATAGGAGATCCCATTGCTGTGCCGAATATTTGTCCAAAAAATGAAACAAAAATGAAACAAAAATGAAAACAAAATAGGAAACCTTTTAAATGATGAAACAACTTATAAAAAATTAAAATCTGATCCTACTTTATCAGTACAAAACAACATGAATAAATTGATAAATAAATGGCATAAGAATAAGATAATCCCTATTGAATTAAAAAATAAATTAATTTGCCATAATGGGCTAGCACCTTATATCTATGGGCTTCCCAAACTGCATAAAAATGATATACCTCTAAGACCCATTGTTAGTAATATTGGAGCGCCCACTTACAATTTATCAAAATTTCTATCAAAATCTATCAATAATATAATAGGAAAAAATTAATTCTATGTAAAAGATTCATGGCACTTTAATGAATTTATAAAAAATCAATCCGTACCCGTAAACCATCAACTGATTTCCTTGGACGTTGTTTCTTCATTTACAAATATACCTGTTGTTTTGGCATTGAATAGCATCAAAAAACGTTGGGCAGAGATTAAAAACCACACACCTCTAGATCAATCGGAATTTATAAATGCTGTAAAATTTTGTTTAGAATGCACATACTTTCAGTATGGTGAGCAATTTTTTGGACAAATATTCGACACAGCAATGGGATCTCCTATTTCAGCTACCATTGCTAACTTCGTTATGGAGTGCCTAGAGGAATTTGTTATGAGTTCATTAGATTTTCGGCCTGTATTCTTTAAACGGTATGTAGACGATTGCCTTATGTGTGTTCCCAACGATAAAATTCAATATGTAATTGATAAATTTAACAATTTTCACTGTAAACTTCAATTCACTTGTGAAATAGAATTAAACAATAACATAAATTTCCTTGATATGAACATTAGGCATGATGCTGATGGAAAATAAAAACCTCCTGGTTTACTAAAGAAGTATGGTCTCAACGTTATCTTCACTTCAATTCCGTTGCACCAGCTTGTTATAAAAAAAGTGTCATAAACAGCCTTACAGATCGCGCGATAAAATTGTCCCATGCAGATGACCGCCCCAAAAATTTAAAAATTGTTCGTACTACACTAGAGTTGAATGGCTACCCAAAAACTTTTTTCAATCCTATCATTAAAGAAAGAATAAACAAAATCTATAATGGTTCGTCTAATAAAAATAACATAAAAGGTAATACAGACAATTTTATAACTCTACCTTACATTCCGGAGACCTCAGAGAAAATCAAAAAATGTTTGAAAAAGTATGATATAAATGTTGCGCATAAACCTACTAACTGTGTTGGGAAATATTTCTCAAATCTAAAACCGTTAATACCCAAAGATAAACAAACCCACACAGTGTATAAATTGAATTGTTTAGATTGTGATGGAACCTATACTGGAATCTCTAAACAATATTTACAAAAAAGAATGTACGGCCGTAAATATAGCACAAGAAATAACAACTTAGAAAATTCCACCGCCCTTGCTAAGCATTGCTTTGATTATAACCATCAATTTGATTACAAAAATGTTAATATCTTAACTAAGGAAACCAATTATTATAAAAGATCTATCCTGGAGATGATTCACATAAAACGGGACCCCAAATCTGTAAATCATAGGGTAGACACACAAAATCTAAGTCATATTTATACTAATTTGATTAAATAATCTCTTGCAAATTCTTACATACGTCTTTATAAGTGTAGAAAATGTTTTTAGGAAGAATTCGTAATAGTTATTTCCCAGTACAGGTCTGAAACCGTTCTTAAGGGCCTTGTCATAAATCCTACACATCTGGTTTCGAAAGTAGATACTTGACAAATAACTTCGTTCTTCTCATTTGTTGTGAGAATACCAATCAATATGCACTCATATATTTTAATAATATTACTGAATAGCGGATTCTTACTACAAAAAAATAATTTTTTATACATTAATTCTGACGATACAATTTCGATTATTCGTGGTTCTGTTCGTTTCGACGGCGTGGGCTCTTTTAATTGAAGTTAAATTGTGCGATTTGGACGCTTGTGCTATAATTAGTTTTAATAAACCCCCTTTTTAGACATAGTGAGTCTTCTGATGATGGTCGTGAGACCGAAACGTACGTAAAGACGAATAGTTAAAACAAAGTGTTATTGTGACCTATTTCCCGAGAATTTTAATATATAAACTGACATCAAAACGAGGCGACAATATTACCTCACCACGACTGTTGTTAAAACCAAATCGATACTGAAAAAATGAAACTGACAGATGGTACGATAATGTACCTGTTGGAAGAAATACAATAAATGGATGGATTAAATCTGCTGCTGAGGCAATTGGCTTGAATGTAAAGGACAAAAAGATAACAAATCTCTCGAATAGATCAACTGCTGTGTTAGCGAATTGGCAAAAAGTGGTGTAGAAGAACAATTGCTGAAAATTACTGGTCATAGCAATCGAAATTTTATAAAACCATACTTCAATCTCGATCAAGAACACCACAACAAGATCATCAATATTATTCGTGGTAATAGATCTCCTAAAGTAGAGAACAGCAACGAATCTAATGTTGCTGTTAAATTGTTAAATTTTAATGATTGTACTTTCACTGACTGTACTTTTAATAAATAAATAAATATTTCGTTGTGTTGAGTTATGAATTTTTTTGTAAAAAAATATCCCTCGAACATTGACAAATGCGTCATAATTTCATGACAAATTTGTCAAGCTCGTTGCTTGTCACCAAGGAACGAGCTTTCGATTGTCATAAAATTGTCTCGTCTATTATCAATGTCCTAGGGATATTACTCCTGATAATCAGTTCGGTATTTGAAATTTTAGTGACGCATAAGTATTCTATGAATACATCTCTTTTCCTTTAGATTTTCGTCAAATTTAACGACGCTCGAACTAATATTCCCAGTGTGTCTGTACCTGTGCTCGTTTTTTCGAATTCGTACACTTTCCGGAAGATAGCGCTTGTAAATTCTTCTACTATCATGCTGCACTCCTACATTAGCCTCACCAAGTTTCCGGTATTATTAGATAATATGGTTAGTTACGGCGGGTGGAAGGAGATTTTCCTCTGGAACAAAGAACCTTAGTTAAAGTTTCATTAAACTCCAAATCAATGTAAATTACATTCAGTGGTCAGTGGAGCTTTTACAGTGGTCGGATAATCGAGTGGCGCTATACCGACGATTCACTCACAGTTAAAAGGGTCCACCAGAGACTTCTTTATTGGACTTTGGGACCCCGCAGGCCCCCTTCAGACTGTACGAGCTTCAAAATGTTACATCGAGGGTCTGACGTAATGAAAAAATATTCTACTAACTCCTCTTCTCCCTTGAAACATTAGGGACCGAATTCCAACTGAAAGTTGCCTTGGTATCATTCCATGTTATCATACTCAAACTTTTACTTTCTACATTCAAATGAATAATTCCATGGTTTTAAATACTACAAGCGGATTCAAAATTCAATTGCTAATGAATTCGCACCTACAGAGTTAGTTGTTCCGCAAGACTCAGCTCATGGCTCAAAACTGTGCGTCATTTCTTGCCTGCTGTCAAATCTAGACATGATGAGAACTAGCCCAACCACTCTCAAATACTGAACTGATACGTGCTGTTTTCTACGTGCACGATATTGAAATTCAATCCTGCCTGAGTCTGACATATGCAGTTCAATATTCGCAAGTTGTTGTTGAAAAATATTCCGATTCATTTGCCATCGTTACCAACAATTCGTCATCATCTCTAAAAGTTGTTGTATGTTCTCAGCAGTAGTGGTACAGGATTGATAATCAATCATATATTCAAAAGTGAATGTGTTTCATACTTCATCAACTATTGAGAGACTGAAACAAAAGAGAAAGGAAATACCGATACTGGGTTTGAACTCATGTAAGCCGGAATTATCACAAAAGAATCTCGATCTCTCATTTTGCTCACTATTGTTAACAAAATAAGGCTTGTCGGACCTTGATAGAAATATTGCTATTCGAACATTCCACCTAAAATTTACTTTTAACATTACGAAGACGCAAGAGTTTTAATTGGGTAATTGAATAAATTGTAAATCTTACTTAATGATTGAACGTCTGATCTATGATTTATAGACTTGAAGTCATGTTTTATGTGAATCATCTCCAGAATAGATCTTTTATAATAATTGGTGTCTTGTTGTGTAACAATCTCAATTACTTGTGATTCTTTTTTCGGCGACTTGGGCAGGTTTAATCGAAATTGTTGCGATAAGAACACTTTGTGCTGATACGATGAGTTTTAAGAAATCCCGTTTCAGACATTGATATGTCTCCTCGTGATGGTCGTGTGACCGAAACGTACGTAAAGACGAAAATAAGAAGCATATGTGTTAGTGTAACCTATTTCCCGAGAATTTATATAAAATTATTATTGCGGAAACGTCAGATAGACTTTTGAATTGCCTGTTTTGCATATTGAACTTATTGTATAAATAACTGTAAAAATATCATCTAACATTCCATAAAACATAGCTATAGAGGTTGACAGTGATGATCAATGTAGGTACTCCACATGAAATTAGAAAGTCTGCAAAATTGACATCAATGTGAAAAGTCCAAAAGGAAGTGCCAATACTCTTACGATCAATTTCTTTCATGGCGAAAATAGGGAAATGAGAAGCTCCTTTTCCGAAAATGTTTTGCTTGCATATACGAGTGAACTTTTCAATAGAATCCAATGCTCAACATTATGGACTCAATATTACTCACTTTATCATTCAACATAATGTAGATATCTCCAAATATTGTAAATTTAAGGTTGGGTTTTCAAGAGGAAATGTGACAGATATGAGCCAAAAAAAAGACTAAATTTTGGCACTACAAGAAATCATTGAATTTATAAATAGAGCTTCTGATGAGATTCACTTCCTTACAAAAAAGTAAGTCATCGGTATTTAACCAAAGGTTATGTTGGTTATGGGTATATCAGGTTCATGTTGCAAGCAAGAGCTTACCCAGTTATGTATAAATAACATTGAAGATTTGAGGACTGCGGCTGTCATTGGAATCAATACAGAAGATGAATGCACTATTACTGGAAACTTTTATAGCATATATAAGAAATATACCATTTTAAGACCACCAACTACAGAACACACAATTTTTCTCAATTATCGAGGTCAAAAATGCACAAAACAAGTGGTGGGCATTATCAAAATTGGAAATATACCTAGAGTGGTGACTACATTTTTAAATCTAAAGGATCCTGAAAAAACATTGAGCACTCATTTCGTCGTTCCTCTGCTACGATATTATTAGATGCAGGAGAAGATCTAACCTCTCCGAAAAGACATGAGGGTTGGAAATCGTTCACAGTTGCAGAAGAGTATATTGATGATTCTGCTAGTAACAGATTGAATATTGCCAATAAAATTATGCGTGCCATCAGCAATACTTCGAGAACCATCACTCCACCTCTTCCAAAAACTGACATCGAGTCTGCTACTGTTCATAATGTACAAATAACGGAGAGAAATATATCTAAATCTTCATTCAAAACTCCATTACAATTTACGAATTCTAGAAATAATAATATTACTTTCATTTTCTACAATTCTAAGTAGTTGATATTTCAAGTTTTTCTTATTCAATCATCAGTTCTCTTCATAAAGTCGGAAAAATAGTTAATATTACTAGAGTGGAAGATGCCATTTCACACAGGTGTGGAATGGGTCACTTTAGTGATGTAATACACTATTCCATACAGTACAAAAAGAAATATTTCCTAACAGTTACTTTCCATTGCCTGGCAACAACTAATTGCAGGGAAATATTGACTTTTTCTGTCAGAATGTCAATATTTCTGAACGATTGTCGGAAAAAGTTTTTTTTTCACTGAGACAAACCATATCTATAGTAACGACAGAGCAAATTATCTTCAATGCTGTGATTTCGTATAGCCTACTGATTCAAAGTCATAGTTGTACAAAAAATTTTGAATGTATTTTGTGTTTCAATAACACATTCGAGTGAATTAACACTATCAGGTGCCATTAGAAAACACTGATTTCATGCACTTGATACAAAAATTAGTATTATCTTGTCAATCTAATAATAATTATAGAAGTACTGCGATTATATTTAGTAACACTCACAGAACCTCCGTGTCGTGCAGAATCTGCCTTGCAAAATACGTGTGGATCCATTAGTATACGTGTTAGTTAATTTGTCGAGATTAAAGGTATATGGCAGATTTGAGTGTCATCTAATGCAATAGGGGCGCCCGGATGTGAAGGTGTACGTGTAACCGCCCAGCTAAAGAGGTGCTTGTATGTGTCAACATCAAACTGACGGTTTGGGTTGTTGCTGGGAATCTTGTGTGCCTACCAGTTTTCCGCAAATATTATATCTTCCAACTGCATAACCGAGCGGAAAAGGCTTCTAATGCATCGTTACTTTCCGCTGCAAATTTATCTAACCTAATTCTCCTTATTCGCGTGCTACAAAGCCGACATTATCATTCATTGGCAGTGAGTAAACTTGCTGAATATAAATTCTTTCAAACATTATGGCGGTTGAGACGCATTTAAAAAACTTCGCGGTCAGTTGTTGCAGATGTGTGAATGATAATTGTAATTTTATGTTTGGAGGTAGAACAGTTTCAAGCCTATTCGTCCACTAATAAACTATAAAACAGTTCACACTGTGGATACGCTATGATACTATAAATAAGAAATATTCATCCTTTTCCAATAAAAAGATTTATTCGTGTTTCGGGCGTCGCGTTTTGTGCAGGATTATAAAACCTTCTCGTTTCGGGCGTACCCCCTAGATGCAATAATAGTATATTATACACCAAGGTGTTGAAGACAATTATTATCGACCGAGCATCAACATTATTTGCCCCGAGCGGAATAAGGTGCGAGGTCTATAAATGTCTTCACCACCGTGGTGGTGTATATACTATTTTTTTCACTATTAGCCAAATTTAAGGCAAAAGATAAAAACAAAAAATTTTCTTGTAAAAATCACGTAGCACAGGAAAGCAAATTCGCCTTTCCACTAATAAAACAAAAATCAAGTAGTCTGATGCAGATTGACATTTCCACTAATAAAAACTTATTTTCAAACGTTTGTAATTATCGTGTTTGGGTGTCTTTTTAAATGGATATGTTAGAAATTAATTGCACACCGCCTGAAATGCGGGAAGTTGCAGAGCAATTAAATGCCGAACTACTGCCCCAAAAATCTAAAAGCGTATATTTGAAAACTTACGAAACTTTTCAACATTGGTGTGTAAGAAAAGGCGCTGCTGGAATTAGTGAAAACGTACTTCTAGCGTATTTCAATGAATACGCGAATGATAAGAAGGCATCTACTCTATGGGCGCACTATTCCATGCTGAAAGCCACCATTAAGCTGAAAAAAAACATTAACATTTCGAAATTTTTTTAATTAATCGGTTATCTAAAAAGACAAAATGCGAATTATACTCCGAAAAAGTCTTCTGTGTTTTCAAAAGAAGACATTACAAAATTTTTAAGGCATGCTGCTGACGACCTTTACATCGCGATTGAAGTAAGTACACGTTTATATAACATTGTTTATCGATATTAATATATAAATATTCCTTAATTACAGGCAGTTCTTGTAATAGGTGTTGCGGGGCATGCCGTGGAGACGAACTCTGCAATTTGCTAATGACGGATGCTGTGGACAAAGATGATATAATTGTTATGAATATTCGTCAGAGTAAAAATGGATCTTCACGGAAATCTGTTGTCACAGACGCTCTGTGGATTGAAATTATAAAGAAATATTTAAAATGCAGGTCACATGTAAACTTACCTCGATTATTTGTTGGGATTAGGAATGGAAAAGCTACAAGGCAGTATATTGGGCATAATACAATTGCACAGATGCCTAATGAAATTGCAACCTTCCCGAATTTGGCAAACCCTGGTTCCTTCACTAGTCATAGCTTTCGAAGAACAACATGGGGGTTGGAAATCTGCAACGGTAGCAGAAGGTTACATTGAGGAGTCACTGGGACTCAAAAGGTCAATCGGAGATATGCTCCAAGGGCCTTCTACATCTTCAACTTCTGTGGCTTTCTCAGTCGAGTCACAGCGTTCACCCTCATCAGCTGCATTTCCATTAACCTCATCTGCACCGCTAACTGAAACCAGTACTCTCCATAATACGGTGATCAATTTACCAACCACTGCTCTTACTAACACATCGGGTGCAACAATCTCTATGACTTGCCACAGTTGCACGATAAATTATAACTTTGGAAAACAATAATTTGTGTTCATTGTTTAAATAAAGTTCTGTTGTTTAGATAGTTTTTCAACATAACAAAGCTCCGGCTCTGTCGGGCTACCCCATTCCGCCATTTTGTAGTTGCGGAATGTCATCGATATCGATGTCATCAGTCAGTATTGGTTGAGCGCGAATTTAAAACTAATGGCATTTCTCTATTCGAATAATTTTATCCTGTTAGGTAATTTCAAGCAGCAAATACGTTAAAGACAATCTCCTGGGTATACAAAATTACGTTGCACAAGTTTTTGTTGAACAACTATCCCTGGATTCTCAAAACATTTGAGTTTGTTCATTATTAACCTAGGTCAACAATAGAAAAAATTATTAACCACTACTAGAGGAATTCATCAGCAGGCTAGGAGATGCAATAATTATCAACTTCACAGCTAGTAGTGGAAAAATGTATTTGCAATATCTTCTTGTTTCGTGTGATTTAAACTGAACGTCGGAAATCATAAAAATAATAGACTTATAGATATTAACATTGATGTTAATAGTAGATACCTAATTCAAGAAAAATAATACATATTATGCTTCCACTATTTACAGCTTATCCAAATTTTATTATTTACATAAATTTTCTCAACGTTTCGCCTAAGCTTACTCTTCCTTGCTCAAAATCGTCAACACCCTTATTTATATGACAATCTAAGTCACTGTACTTTTTTGCACGCTTTGGAGTGTTCATATTCAGCTCAGTTTAATATACAATAATATAGTAGTACTGTATTTCATCATTAAGTATTTTAAGCAGTTCATAAATATTTGGATGCGCACGAAATGAGAGGAATAAACTCGATATTTTGTAATCCGCCCAAAACGAGACGGTTACAGGTAGTTTTTTTTTCACGCACAAAACGCGTCGCCCGAAACAAGAAAACCCCAGTGAAAATACTCTCTCCCTGGTGATTATGGGCAAAGAGGATTATCACAATTCGGTAAACACTTTGTTAAATGATGATTCTTACAAACATATTACTAGGAATCCTTTGTCAAAATGCGTTAAACTAGTCGATAAGTCATTAAAATTATGTACAGCTGTAATCCCCGATAATTTAAATTCTAATCTTCCTAAACTATATTGCTCACCTGAGATTCATGAACCGGGTAATTCCATGAGACCAATCATTTCAAACATAGCAAAATGGTTAGTTGAGGAATAGCAATCCCTGAGTCGATGAACGTTCTGAAACACTTTCAAGTAGTAATATCCCTGATAGAAGCTGCACAGAATACGTGATCCTTACGTCTTTATGTATAGATCAAAATTATTCCTCTTTTAACATAAAACACTATAAACAAACAAGCGGATGGGCTATTATGAGCAATCCACACTCCTTTCTGGTCAATATTTTTCTAGGCGAACTTGAAGCCTCCTTAAAATCAAATTTCAATCAGTTTGCAAAAGATTGGTATATGTTTAAAAATCTTATACGAAACCCATTATATGTACTTGGTGTATTTCTTTCCGGCTGGAATAGAGTTGGAGTCCAACCAATTTCAAAAAAAGGAAAGAAGACCTTTCCAAATGATTGAAGACCCATTGCACTATTATCTGTGATCTCTAAAATGATGGAGAAACCAATCAACATCGGGCTCATCTAATATCTAGGGGACCCGCTTGCCTACGTAACACATGTCTGGCAAAAATCTATTTAAAAAATTCTAGATGTATCATTGAATAACTCCAAAGCATTTTACTCAGTCTGGCACTAAAGACTTCTCGGTTAGCCGCCTCAACTTTGTCGCTTACTATCGAGTTTTCTCTCAGATAGATCACTCTATGTGATGGTTGATGAAGTGTCCTCTGATACAGTGGTTATCAACGCTGGTATCCCATAGGGCTCCGTCTTTGCATCAACTTTGTTTGTGCTTCATATAAACAATCTGCTGGACGTGGCCACCTGTCCTATCCATAGCTTTGCAAATTATTGTGAACTTCAAACCGCTCTCTTACCTAGAGCCCATACATTATTCAATGAAGCCAGATGAGCGAGACGAAGATAAGTTAACGCAATTAATTGAGATCTGGAAAACAATTTGAAATGGGAATCTGATAATCTGGTTGAGTTTAATGCAACCAAAACTCAAGGTTGCGTCTCCTCCAGGAAAGCGGATCACATAATCCCTAATATGCTGTCCAATACAAGTATTCCTATGAAGTCTCCATATCCATGCTCGGGATCAACGCCAACCGCACGCTCTCATGGAATGATCATGTGAGGTCCATTGCGAGAACCGCTTCACAAAAACTTGGTTTTCTATTCCGTGCCAAGAGCTCCTTTACATCCCTGCAGCTCCGCATAATCTGCAAAGCACAGATTCTACCTGCCTTGGAGTACTGTTCACATGCTTGAACATACGCTAAAACTCTTGGATTCTATCCAGAAGAGAGCTATTGGTCTGATTAACGATGTCGCATTTAGTTCATTAACCTCTCTAAAACATCGTAGAGAAGTAAGAGATCTGTCCTTTTTCAATAAATATTCCCACGGTCGGTGTTCATCAGAAATCTCATCTGTTATTCCCCAACGAGTGATTCCAGATAAGCGGACTAGACGAGCTGAAGCTAGTCACTCCCCCATTGTCAAGCTCGAGACCTGCCGAACTTTATCCTATCAGGGAGGCTCTTACCTCTGCCTATAACCTCCAAACCTTCAACAAAAATTCGAATGCTCATCTCGTCTCTCAACATTCCACCGCTGGCGCACACGATGTTCTTCGAACATTATAGGTTTCCCTCTCGTGAAAAAAAAACGTTATAAAGCACCTAGTATCATCAAAAGTTCGAATATGAATGAAATGAAGAAGCTTTCCTGGCTGCAGAATATTTCAAAAAGTTGAAAGTTCAACAACCTTATCTCAAGTTAGATGGAAATGGTTACCCTTGGTATTTTAACACATAAAATTCCATTGAGCATCCCAATTTTTGGACCTAAAGCAAAACTGTCCAAATATATTAAATATTATGAGTAACATTCAACTGAAACGTTGAAGTTTAACTTCTGATCGTTATCTTATCCATTCTAAGAAGATATCTTTCTGCAAACCTCTATCCATGGAATAAGACAAAACTTATGTTCAATTGTTAATTCGAATTGGAACTGAGTCGATAAATGATGAGACGTTTATTCCAAACATTATTATATTCAAATCCTCTCATTTGTTCCATGCATTTGTTGTTTGTGAATTGAAGAAGGAATGAATTTATGTGGAATAACTTGTCTTTTTCCAATATGTAACATCCGTATTGAGTAAATTGCATTTTGTAGAATAAAACAATTCCTGCAAACTCAGAATCTACTCGTCTGGAATGCGGAGAATCGTGGTTTTCAGTTGTGATGAGCAAGGAACAATACTGAATTTGAAAATAAGAGAGAAGCGTTCCGAGGAGCTCTCAATGCGGTTGATATTAATTTGTTATTCATAGTAACAGTGACATTTTCTGATTCAACAATAATAATAAGAAAGAGCTATAAAAGCATCTTATTCTCCATCATTCACATGCAATGAGTCTCTAAACGAAAAAAATCAATCACTCAATATGTTATATCACTATTCTGTTTCATGTCTTCCAAAAATTCTAATTATTATAAATCGTATTTTTTCCCTTGTTAATGCAAATTAGATAAGCTTAGAGTTTAATCATATTGTAACAAGCTATTATCATTAGAATCTATATAATGGCGAGAACATCATCCATATAAGTATGCCAATCTTTTGGGAACTGATCTAATTTTGATTTTAGGGAAGTTTCAAGTTCCCTTGAAGTTGTGAAGGGTGAGAGTATTGCCTATTGCACACCCTCTTGTTTGTTGATAGTGTTTTTTGTTGAAATTGAAATAATGTTCATCGATTAATGTAGACTTTATCCCCGCAAGAAAAATGCTTGTGCCGTCAAATCAGGGGAATGAGGCGTCCACACAACGTCCATTTTTTTTGGAGCAGCCTGGCAGGAAAAATGTCTCTGAGAAAAACGACCGTTTCACGCGCTGTGTAGCATATAGCGCCCTCCTGCTGGAAGCATAAGTTTACCATGCCAAGTTCTTCCAACTTTAGTTGCAAAAATTCACTTAACAGTAACAGCATTGTCCCTGGTATCTTCAAAAAATAAGGGTCGAATGATTCGTTCGGAGCATGTTGCACACCAAACAACGACTTTTTTATCTAACTGCACTTTCTCTTGTTTTCTCTGAACAACGATAGTTTTGCTTGTTAACATGACCAGAAAGTCAAAACTTTGCTTCATCGCTCATTATCAAATTTTGCCAATAGTTGGGTTTTGCTTCCACTAAGTTCGTAACGATTTGTGCGTATTGCAAACGTCTTTGAATATCAATTGGCCGTAGTTTAAACAAAGTTTGAATTTTGTATGAATACATACGCAAGTCTAAGTGCAAAATTCTTCTTAAAGTCAGCTCAGACAACCCTACTTGCGCCGCCCATCTTCTTGTGGAAGTAGTTGGTTCTGCCTGAACGGACAACCCGAACAAGCTCGAGGTCTTCCAGTATGCTTTACATCATTTACTGTGACATAACGTAAAAACGCGTTTGCTAAACGACGAACTGTTTCTCCGTGTGAAGCTCTTCGACCGGGATACGCTCTCCTGAAAGCGCGTTGAGTTAAAATTATCGAAGAAAAGTCTTGGGAATACAATTTAACAATTTCTGCGCATTCTTGAGGCGAATAGCATTGCATAACACTTTCTACTTTGATATGAAACTTTACTTTTGATAGTTGTCGAGGAAACAACAAAATTTAAGCAATATTCCATGACTGGATATATTATGTCACACCCCATATTACTTACTTGTACGTTATCACGACACAATATTGGCGGCACTTCAATTTTCCTACTGACGATCGTGCGGTTGTCAACTGATTATAATAGTGGGAGATTTAAATTAATTCAAGGAAATATTACTCTCAAAGTCCGCCCATAAAATAAATATCACCCCATTTGAAGGTACAGAATTTTGATGGATTGGTGTTAGTAATTGTTAAATACTTAAAGTGAAAACTTCTTTAGGCGCGTTGAGCTATTTCAGATGGAGGATAAAACCATGAGTCCGCTACGTGCCGTCACGCTGTAGCTTATAATATTAGATATTATGTATACTGCCGCCAGCGCAACTACTTGGGTCAGGCGTCAGGCAGTCTCTCTATACACTTACACACGTGTGCATATCTGAGTCGGATACTCGACGTTATTTATTTATGTGTATCTATTATACAGGGTGTCCTCGAACTGCGTGGCCAAAGTAAAACCGAAGATTCTTTGATTCGAAAAAAATTTAATGAGCCTTTTTACTTTTGCCTCAAGTGTCTTGTTTAGCCGGTAGAGGGCTTCAAAGTTGCAAAAATAATTTTGTTTTTTCTGTATAACTTGAGAACGTGATGAAGAACTTTTACAGTATTTGGCAGGTGAGTTACTGTTAATAATAGCCGTTTTTAACAGTGGAGCACAAAGCCTTAGAGACCATAGAAATGGCTCAAACTTGAGGATGTAACGGGAAAAGTGTCCAGAACTTTTTTATGGTCAATGTAATTCACTCTATATTTTTTACGTATATAGCTTATTTTGTTTAAAAACTCTTTTTACTCTTAGAAAATTTTGATAAAATCAACGGATTAGCTTGAAAAAATTAATTTTTGAGTCTATGCAATTTTGGCTTACTAATTTTACTTGATTAAAATACCTTAGTTGCCTTTGCTTTTCTAAAGTCATTTTGGCATTTGCAGAATTTATTCTCAAAACTGTCAGTTTTTACTTTGCTTTCCATAAAAATTTTATAAAATTATTGCTCAAAATTTCACTAACACTGAAATGGTTGATATGCTATTGATTTATGGACTTTGTCGTTGCAATGGCCGGAGAAGTGTACAAGTTCATGGGGAAAGATATCCGCACAGCAGAATTCCAAATCGGCAAACCTTTGCTAATATCGAGAGGCGACTTCGCGAAACTGGCAGATTTGAAGCAAATCGCAGAGAAACTGAACGCAGACGGACAAGAAGGACGTTAGAGAAGAAGAGATACTGGAAGCTGTTGAAACTGAACCTAGGATAAGCACACGACGTTTGGGACTTCGTGTTGGAGCCTCAACATCATTAGTTCATAATGTACTGAAAGAAGAACTGTTGTATCCCTATCATATTAAAACAGTTCAAGACTTATTGCCCATGGATCCAGGTCATCGGCTAGATTTCTGTCGGTTTACTGTCGAAAAACAAAACGCAAACCCCAATTTTTGTAGAAGAATTCTGTTCACGGACGAAGCTACTTTCACGAGATGTGGTCTCCATAAGCTCCATGATGAACATTTCTATACTGATGAAAATCCTCATGAAACGGAAGTTACACATTTTCAGAATCAAACTAAAATCAATGTTTGGGTTGGAATTGTGGATAACTTTATTATTGGTCCTACCGTTATACCCGATCGATTGAACGGGGAGAGCTACTTGAACTTTTTGGAACAAAGGCTACCTGAACTGTTGAAGACTTGCCCTTACACATTCGTCGTGACCTTTGGTTTATGCATGATGGTGCACCTGCTCAACTCACATTAGCTGTGAGGCAACATTTGAATGCGGAATATCCAGATCGCTGGATAGGTAGAGGACACGATGCACCAGTGAACTGGCCGGCCCGCTCCCCTGATTTGACGCCCTGCGACTTCTTTCTATGGGGCGAAAGCTTATGCAGCTCCAGTAAACATACGGGAGAAATAGTTGCAACGAATTAATCATGAAGCGGATTTATTGAAGGATGATCCTGAAGTACTAGCCAGAGTTCAATTCAATTTCTTGAAACGAATTAATTTGTGTATTCAGGAAAATGGGCAACATTTCGAACAATTGATGCCTTAGCGATTTCCCAAAAAGTTTTGTTGTTTCTTTTGATTTAGCATTTGTTTTTCCTAAATAATCACATCGTTTCCCCATTTCTATTGTTTTTATTATTCGTGTTTTACCGAGATATTAACCATTTCAGTGTTAGTGAAATTTTGAGCCATAATTTCATTAAATTTGTACGGAAAGCAAAGTAAAAACTGACAGTTTTGAGAATAAATTCTCCAAATGCCAAAATGACATTAGAAAAGCAGAGGCAACTAAGGTATTTTGATCAAGTAAAATTAGTAAACCAAAATTTGCAGAGACTCGAAAATTAATTTTTTCAAGCTGATATGTTGATTTTATCAAAATTTTCTAGGAGTAAGAAAAGTTTTCAAATTGAATAAGCTATCTACATAAAAAATATTGGGTGAATTACATTGACCACAAAAAAGTTCTGGACACTTTTCCCGTTACATCCTCAAGTTTGAGCCATTTCTATGGTCTCTAAGGCTCTGTGTTCCACTCTCAAAAACGACTATTATTGACAGTAACTCACCTGCCAAATATTGTGGAAGTCCTCCATCACGTTCTCAAGTTATACCAAAAAAACAAAATTATTTTTGCAACTTTGAAGCCCTCTACCGGCTAAACAAAACACTTAAGGCAAAAGTAAAAAGGCTCATCGAATTTTTTTCGAGTCAAAGAATCTTCGGTTCCATTTTGGCTACGCAGTTCGAGGACACCCTGTATAATGACTATCGGGTTACATTCATACTCTTTACAGGGATTGTACGGCCCATTATACGTTTTTTATTATTAAATATAAAAATGTATATAATTGTTGATTGAAATGCTGACTGTTGTGAAAACTAGAGAAAAACAAATTGTATTAATTTTCATTTAAAAATAATAAAATTGTAATTTCGGATGCTACGAGTACAACAACTCCATACTGAACTCCGTAGACAATAGTATCTGTGGCATCGGATGTCTTCGTTGGTTGTCATAATGCTGAGCAACAAAATTTCGACAGGCAGAAGTTGCATAAAATGAGAACCGATGATACGGGTGGATTACCATACGAGTTAATTTTAGTTATTAACTAATAACGTAGATGTTGGGGATGAATTGTCCAATGAATAAATACACTTTCAATATTTGAGAATGGAATATTAGTATCAAGCTTCAAAACGTGTTGTAAATATCTGAAAATTATGGATTGTGAGAATCAAACTACAATATTTTACAATTGGATTCACCAATTTGGAGTATTTAGATACAGGTTTTTTGGAAATCTGTTCATCGGGACCATCATTCAACATGGTATTTACCGAATTGTTATTATTTTCTCCGATATAATTGAGTTTATCTGCTCAAATGATAATAAACAATTTTCACCTTCAACGATTTCATTAGAATTATTGAATGTACCTACGTTTTCATGTTCAATAAATTACTAGCACTTGTAAGGGATAATAATTAGAATAAGATTTATTTCATCTGCTCAAATAATAATAAACAGTTGTTCACCTTTAATGATTTTATGATTTTATTAGAATTATTGAATGTACCTACTTTTAGATGTTCAAGAAATTACTATCACTTGTAACGGAAAATAATTTCATCTTGGTAGTTTAGAGACCACGTCCTATTATTTATGCATAGTTGATTATGAACTCAATATCGAATCACAGTTGCTATAAAGAGCAGCTATGTTGATTATTCGATAGTTATCTCATCTCAACATAAACCAGTACTGAACAATGTCTTTAGAATATTCAGTGGGACCTTCAAGAACTTGAGAGTCTAATTTTTGAAATTTACGGCCACCGTAAACAGATTGAAGAACGTCTGCTGGGAGTCCTCTAAACTTAAATAGCATAAAGTTGCAGTATACCTGAACCTCTATTTTATCGCAATAAGCGTATTTCGTTGACTCAACGCCTAAATAAACAAAGAGTATCTCAGTTTACTTTGTTAGCTAACTATGAGCACTTCTATATATTATAGCCACTTGACCGCTTGGCTTTTAACTTCCTGCTTTGTGTTTTATTACCGGAGTTTGCATTATGTAATCTCGGACAGATTTCGTTGGCAATAAGGCAACGATTATGGAAATCTTCGTTCTGAGGACGAGACATGTCCATATAACACCAAGACGTATTTATTCGTACGAAATCATAATCTACAAAGCACAGATTCAACCTGTGCTTGAGCACTGTTCACATGTTTGGAATTTGCCTCCCAAATATACTCTAAATTTTCTATCTACAAGAGAGCTATTCGTGTGGTTGATGATATCACACAAATACCAGTTCATTGACCTCTCTAGAACATGGTAGAAAGATGGGAGATCTCTTCCTTTCCTATAGATATCTCCATGGTCGGTGTTCATCAGACATCTCGTATGTTGTTGCAACACAAGGGATTCCAGATATGCGTATTGAAGAAGCTCAAACTAGTCACCCTTCCATCGTCATGATCGAGACCTGTCGAACTTCTTACTCTCAGACTACATTTTTCTATCGAACAGTGAAGATGTGGAACTCTTTACCTAGTGAGGTTTTCCTTATGGCTATAACCTCCTAATCTTCAAGAAAAATGCTATTGCCCATCTCCTCTTCCAACATTCTACCGCTGGATTCAATATGTTATAAGTTTCGCTCTCGTGTAGTCGAAGTATGAAAAAAAATATTAATGTCTGCAAAATTAGATACCAATAAAATGTTACGTAGGGGAAGCAGGTCTCCTGCTGATCTCAGTTGGCGAAATCCATATTGTCAGTCGTTGAGTATTTTTGAGCTGTTTAGATAATGGATGAGCTCAATGTAATGAAAGGGGACTATAATTATCAGGAGGGGTCATGATTCCTTTTTTTGAAATTGTCTCAATGCTCCCAACTAGAAGGAAGCACATCAATTCAATCAACCTTATGCAATATTTGGTAAGGAAATTAAATTTATTGTTATCATTTTGCAATTTGCCAGGGTCTGTTCCCGACGCTCCAACCCATTCGGACAACAGGGATAATAGATG
Source organism: Endomychus coccineus (assembly GCA_958510875.1). Lineage (NCBI taxonomy): Eukaryota > Metazoa > Arthropoda > Insecta > Coleoptera > Endomychidae > Endomychus > Endomychus coccineus. The sequence goes on along the minus strand of OY294068.1, from coordinate 24,443,180 downwards.
AAAGCAGCCAGAACACGATGACAACAGATGCATGATGGCGTCTCAGGCGCTCAACGGCCGCTCTGCGTCTGATGTCAACACCCTCCGATAGACTAAGGTGTTGAAATTCTGGCAAGCCACTTCAAAGAAAAGCAAAGGTTAATCTTTTCGATAAGCCAAGGTCTTCAATGTTCTTGTAGGTGACACCTTGAAGGTTGTGTAGCATCAAAAGTATTTTGTACTTCCTGCAGCTATAATTTGGGCAAATTAACGGTACCGTGGAGTTTCCGCTACATGTCGGATACGAGATAGAGTTCATCGACTGCGCCCTGAAAAGAAACGCTCCTTTCCCTGATTATTCATGATCGCAGCCCATGCAGAGAAAAGGATAAAACCTCCTGATGATCTTACAGAGTCCATTCATTATCCTTCCATGTAGAAGTCCAAAATTCACGATGTCCCTGATGTCGTGAGAGGTATAGCCACGGAAAGGTGAAGATGCATGATTTTGCTAGTGTTCACGTCGAAGTTGTCACAACTCTTTGGAAGTACACTCCACTACTCCAAAAGAGTGGAGAAGGATCGAAACGACAAGATCAGCTTGTATATAATGCTTCCGTTCACGAGCTGCGCATCCTCTTCGAATGTCTCACATCGACCTCTTCTGTGATGAAACAGTGCACATTTGTCCATGCCGAATTTCATACCAATGGCATGTGTGTACTTCTTGTACCGCTCACATGTGAGGCATTATCGTAATGATTATTATTAATATCATTCGGATGTACATAGTCGACCTAAATTCTCACTAATAAAATTGTATATTATACGTTGGATTTTTGGCACAAATTCTCCATTGCAGCCGTACTGTCATTTAGGATCCAGATTACCGACCAAACAACGCAACCAGGTTACTCTCAGTATTAAAATATTTTGTCAAATTCTATTAGTAATTTTCTCGGCAAAGTGTGAAATTGTGATAGCGATTTTGTCCAAGATATGCCGGTGCTGTTTTTCTTTCGAAGTTTTAATTAAATAATCAATTTTATGATGATAGAAATTACTCGAAAGAACGAAGAAGGAAACTCGCTCCTATAAAATGAATGAACAGTTTCTGGATTATCGTGCGTAAAGAAAATCGTTATTCTTGTGCGGACGTATATCATCTCATGCACTCATGCATGAGTCATAATTTGTGTGTGTTGAATTTGAGCTTATCAACTTTAAAAATATAAGTGAATAGATGAACAAGATACATAGTATCCTCGAGCTATCAAACAGTATTTTCGAGCTGTATCGAGCTCTCTCGCATTTCCGGAATATAGAGCAAATTGCTCTTTACATTTTGACCTTAACTTCGGAAGCTCAAGTTGTTTTGATAAGCAAAACGCAGTGGATCTTCTAGCTGTTTCTGAGCTATCTAAACGCAATTCTTCTCCAATTTTTCAGGTTCAAAGTTCTGCCATAACGGTGGTTGATTATTTTTCTCGACGAATTGAATATTATACACACAATTGCATGGCAAATTTCAAGATCTCAATAACTTTAACCTCATCATATGCAAAATATACAGGATATATTACGTAGAGATTTTCCCCTTAGAGTAGATTTATGCATTTGGTTGCGTAATAGCTTATCAAGGAACCCTGATTTGTTAAGGCATGTTCTTTCCACAGGTGAAGGTTCGTTTCCTCGTAATGCCTTCATTAACTTTCACAATAACCATATTTGGGCTGAGGATGGTTCCAATGCTGGCATAGAAAATCATTTTCAAATACAATTTTCTCCACATATTTGGATTGCATTCTTCCACTTATTGGCGAAGAGTACCGAAGGTTTTTGGAGTACGAGTTTCCTGAACATTTCGAAGAAATTGATTTATGAATCAGCAACAGGATGTGGTTGATGCACGATGGTTTTTTTGACGCCCTGTATCTCAAAGACCAAGCCGTTGCGGACCTATGTTCATATAAACTTTTCATATTAAAATTAGTCTAAGATTCACCCTTTAAAGTTTATACAAATACTCAACAAACACCTGTATATTCAACGGTTTTAGTTTTCGCTATTTTTAGATTTGAATCCCCTTCAAAAGATATCTATACTGATAGATATTTCAGGCACTACTAATTTCTCAAATCATAGGTCAATCAATACCATGTATGAGAAGCTAACATACATAAAGTAATACATTATATACCTGAAACAAGATGAAATTAAAGCAGTTTATTAAATCTTGCTAAACTTTTGAGCGTCGTTAAGTTTTAAAAGCTCTATCGAAATAGTTAGCGAAGCTTAGTAACAATTTGTAGAACAATGTAAGTGATAACTAAAATGCTTGTTTTAATATGCAATTCGTTAATTCCTATCTTACTCGTTATATAACGTTCATTATTACAAGATGTTTGTGGCGCGACTATATGAAATAGAAACAAATGTCGCGCTCTTGTTATGAGCTTTTACAGGTTCAGTAGCTTATCGCTTACATTCTACTATGTTATAACCGTATCACATTCTCCGCAAACTTTAATGCCATATTATCCACTATTTAGCAACAATGCGAAACACTGTTATGCTAATTTCTAAGCATTTTATATTTCATGCATATCTTCAAACTTGAAGTATTCTCCAGCTCAAATCACTAAAACACCTTTTCATAAATAAGAGAATCAAAATACTGAGCCAGATTTGAATCAAAAGTTCGCTAGCATCGTTAATTTTCTAAAATAGGATACTTGATGCAACATGTATTCCAAGAAGTGAACCATTGATATTCTGATGGAACAAAAAGTTGGTGGAAGCTGTTCTCAAGTTGCTAAATTGAATAATATATCCAGCTGAATACCAATATTGTGAAGAATCAGCCATATAATTTGAACACGATAAGTTTGCAATTATCACCTGACGTGACGTTGCCAATCTGAGAACAACTTCTTCAATAATGTCCTTTAAATTAAGTAGTCTGATGGCAGAGCGCAGCCATACATGTTAATTGAATTGAATACACCTTCAAAAATCCTCAAAATTATATGTTACTCCCTGCAACCCTTCGTTTACCAAAAACGGTAAGTTCTCATTCGAGGTGAATCCCGGATCAGTGGAATGTAGGGTCACCAGATACATCTTGACCTCTCTCATTTATATAGTACATGTTTCGTTCGATGCTAAACATCAATCCATGAAGGACTTCCCTCACATACGTTAGCACAATTTTTCGCTTTCCGATACTTCTGCGAGTCAAAGGTATGATTGGTATTGGTATTGGTTGAGATGGTAGCGGGACCCTTATACACAATCCCCTGCTAGTGAGTTGATGACTACACTACTTTGTTCCCCTTGCATCTCATACAGAGAGGAGTGTCAATTTCCCTACTATATGTTTTAATTTCATAATTTCCGTGACTGTAAAGAGTGTTTCACTTGCCCTTAGACATACCTCATTGCCAAGCAGCGCTTTGGCAACTCCTCAGACGACAATGTTTTTCCATGCTGAGGGACGTTGATCTCTCAGATGATTATGCAAGATCTGTATACCCCCGTTGTAGGAGAAACCTGCAAGGGGTCTTGAGGACCGTCCAATCTGTCTCGTCTCTGGCGAATTGCCTATCCGAACAGATCCAGATGTTGTTTCTCCTCAAATCTGTAGATGCCTAGCATCTCGGCATGGAAGACTGTGTTGAGATTCCCCATTCGCACGGAGTACTCATCAATATATCTAGGACCGCGAAAGCCTGCTTCAACTCTTGTGTTTATTCTAGACCAATCCGTAAATTGTGCAGTGTTTTGACGACCATTTTCTCATTCCGCCCTTGACGGAATTGTGTCCTGCGGTTCTGATCGCAAAGCTGCCCCCTTGGTCCCTAAATAGCCGGGATTGGTCTACACTCCATCTCTTCAGAAAGCCATTGCAGCCAAGCCTGCCAGATTCGTCATAGTCATTGATAGAGGTGGCATGCCCTGCAAGGCCCTCAATGCTGCAGTTGGTGTACTCTTCCTCGTGGATGTGATGACTCTGAGGAAGAGTCCCTGTATTGTGCCCAGATGTTTCTGGGCTGTAACTAGTTCGGTTTTTTTTCACCATACGAAAACTGCATGAGCTTTGGGATGATAATAGCTGAGTAGATCCACATCAGTTACTTAGGCCCCAAGTCCCACTTCATGCCAATTGCTCTCTTACATTGTCAAATGATTATCGTAGCATTTTGGTACCTAGTCTCCAGTTGCTTCTGCGAGAGTAGTTTCTTGTTCAGGAGACTCGGAGAATTCAACTGACTTGCCCCCGATTATCATTTTCTTCAAAGGCTCGATTTTGTACCTTCTGGAGAAGATGGAAATGGTTGTTTTCTTCGACTGAATGGAAAGTTTGTTCTCTCTACACCAGACTTCTGCAATTATCGAGGCTTGTTGAACAAGCTCCTACAAGATGCTGTCTTAGGCTCCTCTGGAGAGTATGGCAATGTCATCCGCATAACCTACTACCTCAATACCAGCATGGTTTAACCTTACCAGTAGCTCATCTACCACCAAACTACATAAGAGTGAGGAGAGTACCGCTCCATGTGAACACCCTTCTGATACAAACCCTTTCAGAGTACAACCTTCTCACGTTGTAGAAAGGTGTTCACCTTCAAGGGTGTTTATAATCCTTTAGCTCTTGCTAGATACCCTGTCTCTCCGCCGCCCGTTCAATAAAAGCTCCTAGAGGTCTTGTTGAAAGCCCCCTCTATGTTCAAAAAGGCACCAATGCAGACTGTTTCCCACCACAGCTGTTGCTCTATAAATCCAACAGTGGAGGGCCGTCTCGAGAGATGTGCTCATCTGATACGCATGCTGTTCCTCGTGATAGGAGTGATGTTCCACAGGTCCTACCTCAAGATACTAGTCTGCAAGCCTCTCTAACGTCATAGGCTGGTTATCTTTAGGTTCACATAGCTCTTTTTAACCTACTTTAAGAATGAACGTCAAATACGTTCTCTCCCTCTACTTGGGCGTTTATCCTACCGCAATAGAACCCCCCAACACCCCAGTCAGCGGAACCAGGATTGAGTCCAGAACCTTTCACAGGAGTACTGGCCATCAAGACCTGGTGACTTAATCACCTCAAAGGAGTTGATATCTCTTCTTACTTTTCAACGTTTACCCCTGTTGCTGCCAGATACCAGTCTCACCCCCTAAGCCTTCCGGTGGAGTGGGTGCCGCTCTCACTCTCCCGAAGGCTAATATCCAGGAAACTGGTCTTCATCAACCGCTCAAGTGTCTCTTACGGGGACTTAGTGTAGCTCCCATTTTCTTTCTTCAAGAATCGCGGACTACCTCCCCAGTTGCCTTCCAGGATCTTGGCTAGTTTTGCCGTGTCTGGGATAGTTTTAGTTCTAGAGCAGAGATTCTCCCAAGAAGTTCTTCTTGCACCAGCCAGAGATGCAGTGAGTAGATTACTTTCTGTAAATGGTAACTAAAGTTTTGTAATAAACGTCCCGACAATTTTAAGTAAACACTATGGTTCGATGAATCTAACTTTCCAATTCAGGTATGTGCAACAAACACCCAACATTATTCTATCGTTTGACGAATTCATTCCAATTCAAGTGTATGGAACAAACAAAATCATGGCACTTTAACAAGACAACTATATAAGGCACTTTCAGCACCAAATATTCCACTAATTCATTACCCCGTGTTCATTTTGAGCAGGATGGTGCACATGCTCATAATTATTTTGACATTGCATATTCAATGAACAGAAGTTTTCCTAATCAATGGATAGGAACAAACAGATTGATTTGTTGATTCGTACGATCGCCTGATCTGATGTCTCTAGATATTCATCTTCTTGGCTTTTTGATAGATCAGGTTTACAAACAACAATATCAACATGTAGCAAAGTTATAGGACAAAATTAGAAACAGTTTGAATAACATTCTAGGCAGAACTATTCAAAAAATATACAATTCGTTGAAGGTAGAGCTCAAAATCGTATTGAGCTACTAGGCAAAGTCTTTGAACATTCAACGCAGTGAATGAATAATTATTACTTTTTGGTTCTTCACTATTTCCTATAATTTTATTTATTTGACAGCACTATCAGGCATTGCTCACTTTAACTTTATTTCAACGGCCATCAGAAATTTCAATTGATTTTAAATTGATTATTTCGAAGTAGTAGTTACGGTATAACAATATTTTGTTCCAAACTGAATTTTCTTCCAGAATATTTAAAACTAAACAGGGTGTATCAATTAAAAAAATTATTTTTGAGAATATCCAAAAATCTAGACATTTAATTGTTTTTTTATTCTTATCGTTTTGATCAGTGGAGAAAATGCTACTAATTTGGTGATTCAACCTACTTTGTAGCTCCAATAATAACGGAAATAGCAATGGTGAACAGACACCTAATTTTGTAGTAAACTTATAATTTTCATAATAGTTTTAATTCGAAGGAACGAACAAAAACCTTATCGAGGCTATGAAATACTCATAACAAGATAGTAATTGTGAACTAGTTCAGTTTCCAGGAACATATTCCGGGTACATTTCATTTCGGTAGATGAACACGCAGCGCGCAACGTTCATTCTCGCATGATTCGCAATGGTCCTGATTTCCCAGCGGACCTATGAGGGTATTAGACAAATAAATACCGCTAACTTTGCTGATGATTTCCTTCTTTACTATAAAGTAAATAAAAGGACTATCTTTGGAACGGTATGCTTAGGTGGATTGTTTCTTTCAACGTATACAGGTTCATTCATGAAATTATCTTTCTTGGTGACCACGATACACCAATGAATACATCATATACACATTTTTCCGAAGAATCTGAAAGAGTTGATAGGGAAGCAATTGGGCATATTTGTACTTGAGATACATCTAAATAATATAAATCGTAACTCAGGGTATTAAATAAAGGCAGTGAACTATGTAGCACTAAGTTTTTTCACGAATAAAATATCGCTACAGAAACCAGAAGGAATCAGTTTCAGCTCGAGCTTTAAGCCTGCCTTGAAGATGCTGTGATGATTGACGGAACGTCGGCATCAAGTAGTGCTATTGTGACTGGAATCCAACCGAAAACCAAGAATTTTCATTCTACTTTTTTCTGTAGATATCAAAAATAACATTACGAATTGCACTCTGTTCGAAATGTATCAAGTTTATCAAGAAGTTATTAAGGACAGACTCGATCAACTGCTTTGGAGATATCTGATGCTACAACTACGAGGGCAAGGTGAAAAGTCCTGAAAAATGGAACAAGAAATTTATTTTATTTCTCAACATAATCTCGTTGTAGCCCGATATAATTCGTCCAACGTTTCCCTAATCTATCGATCCCTTCCAAATAATACGGTTTCAAAATGGGCGTTTATTTCAGCGATAACCTCAATGTTGGAGCCAAATCTCTTTCCTCCGAGCTATTTCTTCAAGTTTGGATATAGATAAGGATCGCAGGGGGCTAAATATGGAGAATATGGTGAATGACAAACCAACTCGTATCGCAATTGATGCAATTTTGCCATTGCAACTGTGGACCTGCGCGCCAGTGCGTTGTCCTGGTGGAATAGCACATTTGTCTTTGCCAATAGCGGCCACCTCGATCCAACAGCTCTGCTATCGACGTGTTACTTAGGAAATGTAGATCTTCCGTTGATCTCTCGTGACAAAAGACGATACTGTTTGCTGTTGAGTTCTCTAGATATTGGAAGAGCTCGATATTGATTGTTTTCTCCATCACGTTAGAAACCACAAGTAGTGCAATGAGTCTATAACTATTAGGAAAGGTCGTCTTCCCTTTTTTTGGTCTTGGTCAGACTCTAAACATCTTCCAGTTGGCGTACAACCGAGAGTGGTATAGGCAGGCATGACAAATCCTTGGAGATGACGTTCCAGAGAATGCCTTGATAAAGTTATTGATGATCGGTGAATCATAAATATCTATGCGATCGTCCAAAACTGAATTGTTACTCCCTAATGCTAGGTAATATGAACCCGTGAATCCATTTCCGAAAAATGTGCATTTTTAACAAATCTATCCTTATTCTTGTTATTCAGTTAGCACTTAGCGTGCTTTATGAAAGCCACCGTCTGACGAAATTGATATGATGTAGAATCGGATGTTTAGTTTTACATATGCAGTTTAGTTTCCGATATGTTGGATTCTGTCTAGAACAATATTAGCTCTAAAAAAAGAGTAGAACATATGAATCACATGCCTTGAGATATTTATACATATACACGGTTATTGTCACCGTTTGGTGGTTTTTGATTATATGAGGTTGGGATATCTGCTTGGACACCGCAGAATAAAAGATGACGTTGTGGTAAGGTGGTTTATTCACTGATACACAATAAGAAACATCACTAAGTCAATAGTACCCGTGACAGGATTGTACCATGTCGTTCTCGGTAGAATATCGAGACATCTATATCTATCAATGTAAGTGTTACCTGAAAGGTAACGTTCGCCCCTCTTGTCACGGGTGACGTACTGCTTAGTGTATCAATAATAATTGTTCTAAATAATATATACATATTCAGCATGAATATAATAACTTAAATATCATGCTATATTTTCCCTACACCTTCCCTGCAGAGAAAAGAATTTATTTGCTATGTCTAAAGTGAATAAATTCGTCAAAACAACAATAACACTCCTATCATAAATTTGGATTCTAAAATCTTTCTTTTCTCTCCAGCATCGGTGCTAATATGAGTAAGTGTAATACGATACATAATACCAATAAATATAATAATTTACAAATTCTTATAATAAAATGAAATATTTGATGTCGATTGTTTTTTTTTCAAGGTAAGCTCTATAATATAGTAAACATAAAATAAGTGTCAAGTTCACAGCTACTTATAAAAACATCAATGCTCTACTAAAATTATGTAATTCAAGGTTGTTGCGATGCATTCTCGAACACATCCCGTTTTGTGCATAGTTCAGCATTTTTGAATTAAATCGTCGCGCACTTAAATCCGATAGGTCTTTGTTCTATTTTTGTGCACTTCAATAGTTTTTCCTCCTTTTAGAAACAGAACATTCGGTTCGCGTTCCGCGATCACAACATAAGGACCTTCGTACACTTCGGTAAGTTTATTTCCCGTTTCACTCTTAACTAATATCAAATCATCTTTGTTGTAAGACCTAGGATAACAATTCTTATCGTAGTGTTCCTTACGTTTTACCTTGCTCGACACCAAATTCTGATGAGCATCCAACCATGCTCGTTGCAACCTATATTTCAATTCGCTTAGATAATTATCATGATTATAAATGGGATCAGTTTTTTCAATGTTTATCAAATTAGATGGCAATGTTGCCAGAAAACCAAAAACTAGCTCAAACGGGGTGTAACCAGTCTCAGTATGAACTGTAGTATTAAACACGAAACACCAATATCGAAGCCACGAGCTCCAATTTTCAGGTTGATTCCCCGTCATTATACGTAAGAAAGCTTTCAAATGTTTATGGGTGTTTTCCAGCGCCCCAATTGTTTCATGGTGATATGCTGTACTGTTTAATTTGTTGATATTCAGGAGCCTCGCTGCATCACACATAACTGTTGACATGAACTCTGTCCCACGATCAGTACAAATTTCCGTAGGCGTCCCATATCTTAGGATGAAATCCTCCACAAATGTTCTAGCTACAACATTGGCCTCCTTTGATTTAAGTGGATAAACCTCTATGAATTTAGTTAAATCACACTGCAACGTCAGTATGTATGTAAAATCATCATTGTCTTTGTCTAGTGGTCCAACAATGTCTAGAAATACTTTTCTAAATGCTCGATCCGCAGTTGTTGTGACTACTAGAGGTTGTCTTGTATGTCTATCGTGTTTATTCCGCTGACATTGGTCACACCTCGCTACATATTTGTAAATGTCGTTAGTCATGCCTGGCCAAAAATAATATTTCTGTATTTTTTTTGTCATTCTCCTAATACCTGCATGTCCACTCGACGGCAATAGATGGAAATCATTTAGAATAACTGTACGCATTTCTTTATCCTCAATACATTTTCTTTTATTAACGATGCATATCCTAGGTACATCATAATTTTTATATTCATTTTTATTAAGTTCGTTGGCCAACGATTTCAAAAATGCAATATTGCTATCTTCTTTCATTATTACTACCTCTTCTATGTCGATTTCATCACACAATGTTTCCAAATGTCCCAACAAACGGCGTAGCGGTTTTGCTGCCAGATCATCTGGATCGATAAAGATCGTTTTCATAGAGGGCATTTATATTAACTTTTCATCTTCAGTAGCTACTCTATCATCGTTTTTCATTAGTTTATTCTTCAATTTCTTATTCATTATTGTTAGTTGCGTACATTGTTTGGGTTTTTTAAGGATCTCAACGATTTTCGGTTGCGCACCCGAATTTCGTTCGATAACCTGATTATTATCCCTCACTTTAGTTTCTATTTCCTCTTTCTCTTTAGTTATTGTTTGTGCCCTTGTAACAACTGCTATGCTGTGTTGATTTATGCTCTTAAGCTCTTCAATCGAAATTCGAGACAAGGCATCAGCTATTACGTTGTCAGAACCTTTAATGTATTCAATGTCGAAATCGTATTCCTCTAAGCATAACCTAAACTTTGTCAGACGGCTTGAGGGATTGTTGTGTGTGAAAAGAAAAATCAACGGCCTGTGATCTGTCATGATCTTGAATCGCTTACCAAATAAATACGGCCGAAAATGTCGTGTTGCCCATACTATCGCTAGTAACTCTTTTTCTATTGTGGCATAGTTACTTTCTGCCTTGTTAAGTGTTCTACTGGCATAGGCAATCGGTTTTCCATTTCCATTAGATAGTACTGCACCCAAAGCATTTCCTGACGCATCAGTGTGTACGATGAACTGGTTCTCAGCAGAAAAATCTGGAAAATCTAGTACTGGTGGGGACATCAAAGCCTTTTTTATTGTTTCAAATGATATTTGGCAATTATTCGTCCAAATAAATGCTGCGTTTTTCCGGGTCAGTTGAGTTAAACACCAAGTTCGCTCCGCGAAATTTGGGATAAATTTTCTATAATAGTTAGCGAACGCAACAAACCTCTTAACCTCATCCGCCGACTTTGGCTCCGGATAATTATGCAAGGCTGCTATTTTGCTCGAATCAGGTAGGATGCCCTCTGATGTTATAACATGCCCCAAATATAAGATATCCTTTTTTAAAAATTCGCACTTTGAAGGATTCAGTTTCAAGTTGACTTTCCTTAACCTCTCAAACACTTTGATCAGATTAGCATTGTGATCTCTCAGATTTCTTCCAAACACAATCAGATCGTCTAAATATACAAAACATCTTTCATAATTGAGACCTGCCATGGCTATTGTCATTATTCGAGAAAAACTTGGAGGGCTAATCTTTAGGCCCATTGGTAGCCTCTTCATTTGAAACATTCCGCGACCTGATGTAAAAGCGGTACACGGCCTACTTCCTGGTTCTAGTTCGACCTGATAGTACCCTTGAGCAAGGTTCAAATGTGTGAAATACATTGAGCCTGACACTGATTCTAGAATTTCAGTTATATTTGGTAATGGGAATTTATTATCGACAATATTAAGGTTCAGGTGACGATAATCAATTACGACACGCCATCGTTTCTTTCCGTCTTGACCTATTTTCTTGGGAACAATCAACAACGGTGATGACCAAGCACTTTCGGCTTCCTCAATGATGTCATTTTCCAGCATTTCTCCTATTTGTTTCTCTATCTCTGCCTTTTGAGCGTGCGGTATACGATATGGTTTTTTATAAACTGGCTTGGCTTCAGGTTTAATTTTAATCTCTTGTTGACCTAGATTTGTAGTTGTCAGCTTATCTCCTGGTATGTGAAAGATATCTGCGTATTTGGCGCAGATGTTCTCAATAGGGATCTTCTCTTCTAATATCATATCCTTCCAATCAATTTCCGCAAACATTCTTTTCACTCGTTCTACATTTTTGTCCACTTTCTCAAATTCGAAACAATCATATTCATTTGTACTGTGAATTTCTGGAATACAACTTTCTAAACTTACTGACTCATCTCTTGTATTTAAAATTCTCACTGGAATCATTCCGTTTTTTGGCTTCACAATCAATCCTGCCATAAAAACTCCCTCACATAACTCTCTCGCTATTATTACACAGTCATCCCTTAACTTTGTCTCTACATATTGAATTCTTTCACACCTAGGCGGAATAATCATCAACTGGCTGTTACCAGATGTATATAAACTTAATTTTGTTGATCCATTTTTCAAACTGAGTGTACTAAGTTCAAAATTTATTAATCCACAATACTTAATTAAAAAATTCTGACCGATTATTCCGTCAGCATCGCATGCTAAATTTTTAAACACATAAAATCGTTCATTAAACATTTGTGCATTCGCTTCCAAATTTAAATCAACACATCCTTCTGCTACTAACATACCTCCTATTCCTTTAATTTTCAATTTATTCTCTGTCATACACACGTCTTTTGGTAATCTTTCATACTTTAAAGCACACAAGGATGCACCTGTATCCACTAAAAATGTTACATTCTTTCCATTTACATTGAAATACACTCGATTCATACCAATACATTCATATATACAATCACGCTCAGTTCTCTCGAAAAAACTGCTGCAGTGAACTTTCATCCTCAACATTCTTACTTTCATCTCCTTGCGCACAATACACATTGCCTTGATACCGTCTATTTTGCGTATTTCGAGCTAAATTCTTAAACTGTCCTCGACCGTGGTTATTGTAACCCCTATACTGTCCACGTTTATAATTACTACAGTTCTTACTCTCTTGGTTGTAATTATTAGCTTGTTTTGTATAATTATTCCCGTAGTTGTGGTTGTAGTTATTTCGGTAATTTTGATTTTGATATATTCCTCTGTTAGAACGGCCTCTATAATTATTTCTGAATTCTCTCCTATTCGAAATTTCGCCTCTATATTTATGATATCCTCCATCATTGTCGTTACGGCTTTTTCCCATGGCATTTATTTCAGACGTTTTCGTTAGACTTTCATTATCTTGCGCTACTTTTATCGCTTCTATTAGGGATGTTGGATTTCTTGCAGCTAGAATTATACTTAAGGACTGGTTATTCAAGCCCGAAGTAAATTTCCTTATTGCAGTTTTCTCATTGAGTGGCTGCAAGATCGCATATGCATTGACGTCGTCATTGGCCTGGGAGATTGTCAAGTTGCGGAAGAGTTCCTGTACGTCTTTTCCAAATTCTTCAACTGTCCTGGATCCTTGTTTTGTTCTTGACAACTTCTCTTCCAAAGCCGCGTGTGATTTTTTAGGTATTAAATGCATACGCATATCACGCACCAAAACCGCCACAACATTATATTGTCTGTTAATCTGTGCCAACGCGCTGGTGGTCAATCTTGTTTTTAAGACAAAATCGATCAGCCGTTGTTTGTCCACAGCTTGAGTCAAATCTTGTTCGTAAAACTCAATTGCGTTGATGAGTTGCTCTGTCGTCTCATCTTTACCATCAAATTTTGGTAATAACTCTACTGCTGTTCTATAATCGAACCGCGACATCTTAATTAAAAACTGATCTGTAATTTCGGTATCAGTTTCCACTTTCCCTTTCTTCGTTAAATTAACAATTTCCAAATACAATTTATCAATTGCCTCCAAAGACTCTTGGAAAATCGGAATATCTTCCTTTTTAACAATAATCTCACCTTTTCGTACCTTATCCTCAAATTCCTTTATAGTTTGATAATATAATTTAGCTTCAACTGCCTTATTATGATTTACTCGCCTTTCTATGTTACATTTAACAATTACGGCTCTGATCTCGCCTAGTTGTACCCTTATTTGAGCAACTTCCGGCAATAGCGGCATTTACCTCAATTTGATAAACATATGTGAATAAATAAACCAAATACCAAACCCAAAAAAATTAATACATAAACCGATAGCCAATGAAATATAGGTCCCAATGAAATAAAATATTTAGGTAATTACATGAATAATTTTTTCTAGTGCCTATGAGTAGAGGTTAGATAATAAATATATATAAATTATTATATAAAGTGACCTATTAAATACAACATTTTGTTAATTCATTGAACTTAAATTGTTTTTCATAGCACAAATTTGCGAAACATTGCTACAATTTCTATTCTAATTACGAATATCAATGTCATCAAAATTATGAAACAATTAAACATTATTCATTAAATGGTGAACATACCGGTTGATACTTTCTGCTGATTCGGGACTTTCGTGGCGTTGAACCATCGCGCTCAATCTTGTGTCGGGTCGGCGAACTGCTGACGTCCTAGACCTCGTCCGAGAATGCTCCTTTCGTCCTTCCCAATCTCAGCTGGACCGTCACTGATTCTTAAACACGTTCCGATGTGCCTGTTGCATCAAGAAGTGCCATACTTCTATGAATCTTTCTTGATTGTTTAGCCTGTATCCTTTTCTTGCACCTTTCATATCCCAATATTGCAAGTATGAGAATTACTCCAACAAAGGCTATAATTCCGGGATAGTCCGCTGAATTGATAACAACTTCCGTCGTTTTGGATTGAGAACCACCCATTTTGTTAAGTATATTAGTACATTTCCTTACTCGAAGATTCTCCTAGCTTCACAGAACTTGCCTCCAGTTTCCGGCCTAATTCCGCATCACGAAGCAGTTTGCAGGATCGCCATTTGGTGGTTTTTGATTATATGAGGTTGGGATATCTGCTTGGACACCGCAGAATAAAAGATGACGTTGTGGTAAGGTGGTTTATTCACTGATACACAATAAGAAACATCACTAAGTCAATAGTACCCGTGACAGGATTGTACCATGTCGTTCTCGGTAGAATATCGAGACATCTATATCTATCAATGTAAGTGTTACCTGAAAGGTAACGTTCGCCCCTCTTGTCACGGGTGACGTACTGCTTAGTGTATCAATAATAATTGTTCTAAATAATATATACATATTCAGCATGAATATAATAACTTAAATATCATGCTATATTTTCCCTACAACCGTATCAGCCGGCGTACAAGCAATTCGGCAGCGACATAGAAAAAATACACGATCGGCACAAAGACCTCAAAGATAGCAGTTGCTATTTTTTTCTCTTTGCCTTCAAGGGATTCCCTTGTGCTCCGTTCACCTACGATGTTATTGACTATCAAGAGATCAACTCAGTCTCGAACAACAGTGATGCGAAAATAATGCTTTTTTTCACGTTGCTCTTCAAAGTGTAGGAATGCCATTTCATCAATTATTAATTAGATTTTAGGTGGATTACTAGAATTAAGAACACCCGCAGTATTGGTGTAAGTAGAATACAAGTTTTCGAATCACTTCCAAGTAATGTTTTTGTATTTCTATCAAAATATCGACAAAAATATGAGGTTGTTCCTTACAATACGAATAGAAAACTGTAAATAGTGCATGTAGAAAGTTTCACTAGTTGCGAGGGGTCTTTAATACTTCCTTCCTTTGATTGATTCACGAGACACTTAATACTTGTTTATAAAACCATGTATATTTTCTACTATTATCTGGTGTTGGTTTAAATATATGAGGTGGACAAATCAAGTTTCAATTCAGGTTGAGTTCTGTTAAATCAACTTGAATCCTTATTATTGAAATTCCTTTGGTTAATTTATTTTCATAATAAATTATAAGTTCTTTTGTGGTGCATGCTGAGTTAGAGCTCATCAAGTTTATTCACTGTTTTATTTAGTCAGATAAAAAATGTTGTAAATATCGGTAAATTAACGTTGATTGGTAGTTAAATCCACTTACTATATTTAATTATTCATTCTTTCTCATTATTATAATAATAATTGTTATATGTTATTTCTATTTTATTGAATATATATTATATTGTTTTAGATTAATATTTGATTAATATAATAAAACAGCCTTTGCAACGAAGCTTAAATTTTGAAATATCATTTATTTTGGATCAGACAGTAAATACGGATATTACATGTAATCTCAGTTCATTATTTCAATAGATATGCGTGAACACCGAATGTGTATTCCGTGATTGTCACTTTTCTAAATTTCCGCAATTTTGAATAAGTGTAATTATTCAAATAAATGAATCGAATTCATGTCCGTTTAAAAATTGCATTCATTCCGATAAAATATGTTGCAAAAACAGGGGTCTGGCAAGCTAAAGCATCAAACTTTGTACAACCTTATGTATAAAAAGGGTGAACAACCAAAAAACTCCGATAACACTTGTTTATTGTGCCGGGAGGAACTAGTGGAGCATCATGTGCGCGAATTTCGGATCTAAAAAGTAGCGTCACTTTTAAGCATTGTTCGAGACATAAGTAAAAAATCCTCGGCACAAAATAAGGAATTGGTGGAGCAGACTTGACCGGAACCTCGAAAAACATATAAAAGCCGTGACCGATAAAAGGTCGCTCTCTTTTGTGCTCTCTTTGGTGATTTTGATTTTCAAATAGAACAGTTGCTCTTTGGTGATTTTGATTTTCAATCAGTACCGTTGAAGTGAGATTAAGATAAGATTCGAAGTGAATTAATTATTATCCGAGTTGAAGTCAGATTCAAACTGTGAATTAACAATAGTGTTCAGTTTAGTGAATTGTTTCATAAGGTAAATGATAGCTAAATAGTTTATATTTTTGGGCATTACGATATATTTCCCGATCCGACCGAATTTTGACCGTTTGATATATCGTAGTGCGTTTTGAGAAAATTTCAAGTGAATATTGCTATCTAAATATTTACCGAACACCGCTTATTACGCTAGGATCTGTTTGATTTATATTTTCCGCAAATTGATGATTGTGAATCATTTATCAACAGATTTCGTACCGTTGAAGTGAATTTAAATACCGAACCTATGGTAAAATAGATATGTTGTAACAGTTTTCATATAGCGTTTGAGCTTCATTACATTTTCCATCTGGGTGAATTTTTGTGAATTATACCGTTCAATTGCATTTCACTAATTGTTCCGAAAGTGTACTTGTTATATTTATTATATATTTAATATTTGAAATTCTCCGTTTTATTAAATTATTTCTGCTTCCCTAGCAGAAGTCTTCAAAAGGAATAAACCTTTAGAAAATCTGGCGCCCGAGGATTAGGAGCTTACCGCTGTAAGCAAAATACCGAAAAGCGACAAGGTACACGTTATACCTTATACCGACCAACTTATGTTTAGGAAAAGTGATAGTGTTTGAATCAAATGTTTGAGTATTACCTAACCTAGTTTTGTAGCTATAAGAAACTTGTGCTTTTTATTCCATTAGTATACTGTATGAGTTTGCTTATCTCTAGATAATGAAGGTTTTAGATTTGAAAAACATTCCTCAACACAGTTAGGAGGTTGAGAAATATTTTTCAGATCTAAAACCTTCAATACCTAAAGATAAACAAACCCACACAGTATACAAATTAAATTGTTTAGATTGCGATGGGACGTATAAAGGAATCTCTGAATCATATTTACAACAAAGAATGTATGTGCATAAGTAGAGTACAAGAAACAAAAACTTCCACCGTCCTTGCTAAATACTGCTTTGTTTATAATTTATAACCATGAATTCGATTACAAAAATGTTAATATTTCAACCGAGGAAACCGAGTATTCTGAAAGATCTATTCTGGAGATAATTCACATGAAATGTGATTCTAAGTCTGTAATTCATGGTACAGATATTCATTCATTGAGTCAAATTTATACTTTAATCAATTAAAACCCTTGCAAATTCCTACATGCGTCTTTATAATGTTAAAAGTATATTTTAGGTAGATTACTCAAATAGCTATATTCCTAATAAGTCTGACAATCTTTTTCTATTACCTCATAAGTCTTCAACATCTGGTTGGAAAGTGGATACTCGAACGTTATATTTTCAGTTCAGTCCTTCAGTCGTATTACATACTGTGATTCGAAATGTTCATAGAGTTTATAAGAATATTGCTTAGCAGCAATGTACTTAAAACACAAGTGAGTTATAATTTCGATCGTTCGTGTTTCTGTTCATTCCAATGACGTGGGCATTTTTAATTGAAATCATTGCTATAAGGACGCCTTGTGGTGATACAATTAGTTTTAAGGAATCACGTTTTATACAGTGATACGTCTTCTGATGATGGTCGTGAGACCGAAATGTACGTAAGGACGAAAATAATATGCATATGTGTTAGTGTTACCCATTTCCCGAGAATTTCATATACAATACTTGATAATGATGTTGAAACAGGTCGTGCTTATTGGACACAGAAATAAATCTCTAGTGGAAATTAGACAAGAATTGGTTTTATTTGATTTTCTTGAAATAGATTTCCATAAAATAAATAGTTTATCAGTTTGATGTTTATTTAACAATTGGACTGAATTGGTAACCCTAAAGTGATAAAAATTAGGCATTCTCTTTCAAATTTTACAATTATCTAACTGAACATTATTATTCATTACATACTATTACTTCTACGAAATTTGAATAGTATGATCGTTTTACAGTGATAAGAGAATCTACATTTTCGTTTCCAGCAAGTATTCCGTTAATATTCCTGTCGTATCATTCATAATTCGATATTCGATAGAGAATGGTATTTCCCACGTTCATTAGTGATTGTCTACTTCATTTGTTGTTTCATGCCTTATTCACGCTTCCGCGTCTATGCTATAACTGGCTCTTGATAAATTATGGATCTCAAAATGGATCCATTAGAAGTGCCGTTCACACCTCTCATAATTCTAATTGCTTCTTTCAACGGAGGCTGCTCCATAATTTAAACGTATCACAAAAGGGTTCCTCGCATTCACAAAAGATCAAATCGGCTCAAAATTTAGTAGAAACCCCTTTCGCTTTTTATTTTAATTAAATATTCAAGATCGATACCATCAGTTTCGTTTCATGTATCAGCATGAAATTGCTTTTGTTGTGCTAAAAGGTTCTAGTTGTTCATTTTAAGAGTATTGTTGGGATTCGATCGACTTTGAATTTCTAACAGGTTGATGAAATTATTCCATAAACATTTGGAAGATTACGTGACAAAGAAAACACGTCACAGTGCGCTCTATACAGGTTGTCACAGTACATTGGAACAAATTGATTTCATGTTTGGAAGTATAAGAAGAAGTAGAACACAAATTTGGATACGGAAATTTTTCAACATAAATTTACAGACTGATTCCTTATCATTTATACAAAATTTTTAATAATTCGCGTGCACAAATTTGCCCTTCGATAGAAAGATGAAACTGGTGGTAGTAAAATTCGGCGCTAGTCTCGTGTCTCACAATATGTAATAATGCAGTATATGTAAAGGACGGTCGGTCACAGCTCGTCGTGTCCGCCCACTTGGAATTTCGTGGTTGAATAACTGCGAGATTTCTGATGAGCACCGAGCATGGAAAAATCTTGTATTATTATTAATTAAGGGATGTTGTTGCGGTCCTTAAATGCCTAGGACAAAGACTTTTGCACCCCGTGTCACGTATCATTTAGTGGAGGGGTTCCCGAGCCACCAATAGGCACTTCTTGAAGGTGTTCATCATGCTCCCCCAGGTTAACAATTAATATGTCACCTAGTGCAACGGTTCCCACCCACTAGTGTCCACCAGAGGGGCCGAGATAGTTAGCCATGCTCCCTCGGGTGGACGAGTCCTTCCCATTTGAAGGTTTTAACTTGGCTTCAAAGGTAGGCGAGATCGGCTCCCACTCCAGAGAGTTCAATGGATGTTCGAGGTGGACAAACAGCCACCTACTTAACTCCTAGTTGAGACCAGGTAGATGGTTAATGCCCTGAAGATGTTGAACGCCATCTAGTTTCTGGATCTCCTCAGTGTCGCATAGCTATCAAGGGTGCTCTGCGTTTTGGGGGATCAGTGCTACGCATCTCACAGATTGTGCGATGATGTTTCGTTTTTCCGTTCACACCACCTGCACAAAGGCAAATAGCTGAGGTTCATCCTGTGGACGTGGTAGTTTAACGGTCTGTGCCCTATCAGGATCTGTGTCAGCACTTTGCCATCGGTTGTAACCATGTTCCTCACTTGCTGAGGTCAGACTCCCTCGAAGTGCGGACCAATCAGTGCTTTCGACTGCCTGCAACCGTTCACTAGTTGCCACTCTTCCGAGTATTGTGTTCTGATTCAGCAGCGAATTGTTTCTTTGATATTACTCTTCGAAATGCGTACCGCTGGTTCGAGGCCTATTAGGGGTTATATAGACCCCAGTTTTGCAAGCTCTTCGGCTATTTCGTTTCCAATTATTTCAGAGACTGGGGACCCAAAATAGGTTGTTCAGCATATTGATGCACTCTCACTCTAGCTCCGATGTTATTATCATGCTATCCAGCGCAGCAAGGGCTGCCTTGCTATCTGTGCATATACTGATGTGGGTTTGCATTCTTTCTTCCAGCGTTATTTGTGCACAACGCGTTATTGCCACTATCTTTGCTTGGAGAATGATAGCGTATTTGCCCAGAGCTATAGTAATATGTTTACCTTGCAATTGCGATATATCCCTGTTCCCGCCTGTCCATCGCTTCTGGCTCCGTCAGTGAACAAGATTTCACCATTGGTTGGCAGAGCTGATTAGTTATTATTCAACCAATCTTCTCTACGTGGTATGGTTATACGATACTTCTTATTAAAGGTGTATCGTGGTGTCATGCCATCCGTTCTCATTGAGTAGATGGTTTTCTTTTGTTTTACACAGTCCTATTGTCATAAGTCTGTGGGCAGCTTCCGATGCCGTACCTTCTATAGTCAGGTGGAATGATTCCACCCTATTATTATTGTTACATATACAAGGTCCATGAATCATTGATGTTAAATTTCTTCGAAGAAGAAACTTATTATTGAGAAATATTGTGTTCATATTCGAGAAAGTATGATATCTGGGACAACATTTAGTTAGCTGAGTAGTAATCAAATATTAATAGCAATTGAAGCCTGCAATTCCAATATTATTCGTTCTGCCCAATGGGCCCTGATTACTTGCTCCACCGAAACTATCTGGGACTAGGCTTTCCATAGGTAGCACTGTGATACGATTTGTGATGAGGACCCCAGCAGAAGTACAATAAATAACAATATAATATATATTTAATGAAATAGTATTGAAAGAAAACAATTTTAATACTGGTAGAGTAATCAATTATTCAAAAGATTTATCAAATAAATAACGTCTAAATCAACGACCATATACTCAACTCAATGATTCAATTTAGCCAACTACAAGCAAAAAGATATAATTAATACTTACTCTTCAATTTCACTAGTCACTTATAGTCTCATACACTGGAGATAGGTAGAGGGTTACATACTTAGTTAGCTAATTGAATCCAAGCTTCCAAAATAATATTTAATAACAAAAAGAATTAATTAACCAGAATAAAATATATACAAAGAAAATTGATTTAATGTTCCAAAATATTGAAAGAAAATAAACTGAAATCACATCTGAATAAATTCTCTATTTTAAGCTTTTTTCTTGACTTGAATGTGTCTAGAAGAGACTGAATGGACTTTAGTATTAAGTATTTAACTCTATTAAATTCAAAACTTGCATTGAAACTCTATCCATACAAAGTCCAACTTGCGCCTCAGCCTATCTACCGTCCCTGCCAGAAATCTTTTAATAAAGTATTCAGAATACCCAATTGACGATAATTGAATGACTTGTGAATTTATGAAATCCTAACATGAAAAAATCTATATTAGAAGCCGTTACTCTATGGTAATTTATCATTATCATCAAATGAAATAACAATTATCACTTTTAATAATAACATGCAAACTTTACTATAGTTTCAGCACTGAAGTGCCATCATCATATGAGAAAAAAATGCTTATTCGGTGTTGAAACTATAGTAACGTCTTCATGTTATTATTAAAAGTGTTATAAAAACAAAGTAATTGTTTTTTCACTTAATCATAGTTCCAGTTTAATAATCCAGCTTTGCATGTAGCCAGAGTATTATCGAGATGTCAATGAGAACAAGCGGATTGAAGAATGAGCTCTAACAGTTCTATTCGTTCCGAAGATAAAGTGAATGTGCTATACTTCAAAATACTAACTAACTAGTCCAATAATTTTAGAAGTTTCAAGCCCCAATCTGCGGAAAAATTCCTAGTGAGCTGAATTTTTGTATACACCTTTATTATGGCATTTTAATGAATATGTAAGAAATCGACATTGATATAGTGCCGGCTAAAAAAGTTAAAGGTCAAAAAAGGTCACGAAAATCAGTTTTCCGCAAATATCTCGCGATTTATATTTTATATATTATAATTTATCTAATCGGTGAACGTTAAAATGATGAGTGACTTAGTTGCTGCGTTTTTAGAAAATCCATTTAGTGGATTAACATATGATAGAAAAGTGTTTTGTTAAAAATAAACGGCCTTTACCGGATTTGAAAGGATTAGTGGTGACGATGACAGGTATGTTTCAAAACCGAAATACACAATAAATTATATAGCTTGCTATTTACATCTGATACAACTTCATGTTGGGGACACTCGGGTTATGATGATTTGAAAAATTTAGCTCCTGGTATAGATAGACATGAAAAATCGCAGAAACATATTACATCGAGTATTAAGTTTAAATTACCCGGTAAACAGAAAATTGTTAAAGGAGGAAAACATATAATTTGGTAGACAAGAAACTACATTATAAACAACTTTTTTTATGAAATTTTAGATACTATTAAAGGTCAAATTGAGATTCGATTACTTGACGAATAGAAGATTTTTCGAATCTTTTTCAAAAGAGTTTCCCAATACACTTTTAGATAACTTAGTTCTAAAATATAAATTTTTTGATAAAATAGCACTGCACAATGAATTATGGGTTATATACCTACTCGGATAAAGATATTTTAGGCCAGTACGACATTTACGCCGATATGATAAAATATGTGATAGACAATGATTTGCAACAAGTTTTACCTCAGTTTTATAAACTACTTTGTTTGACAATCATTCCTGTCACGTCACGGCATCGGTGGAAAGATCATTTTCTACTCTCAAACGAATTAAAACATACATGCGAAATACAATGGGCCAAAATCGTTTATACAATGTTAGTTTAACATCTATTGAAAAAGATTTAGTAAAACACTTAAAACAAAATAATACATTTTATGATAATATTATTGATCATTTTTCGCAAACTGAAGACCGTAGAATTCCGTTAATATATAAAAAAAGTTGATAAAAATAATAAAAAAAAACAAAATATGAAAACGTACGGTGCTCCAAAATCAGAACATTCGATAAATAATTACAGATATTGTAGCTTTGCTAAGCTAACAAGACAAAGCACAGCTGTAAAATTTCCGCTATTGCCACCTACTTCTTCAGCAGCTCAACAGCATATTTTTCGAGTGTATTATCAAATACAAACCTGGCTAGGAAGAGAAATTGATCCAGAACAGTGGGGTTGGGAGTTAAAAAATAACATGCTGCAGCCAGTGACAACTTTATTAAAACCAGCACCCGATGATTTACTAAACACATTCTTTTGTAATTACACAAAAGGTTGTGACGGAAAATGTGGATGCAGAAAAATTGGTTTGAGATGCTCAAAAGTTTGTGGACATTGCCGTGGCCAGTCCTGCTTAAACGCGGAATCAACTATTGATGACGATGATGAAGATGTCGACTCAAGTATAGGAATAAGTCCACTCGATGTTTTGTCAGCAAATTTTAATGATAGAGAAACTGAGGATATCGACAATGAGTGAATAAAAAAAGTAAATTATGTACATATAAATTAGTATAAGTTTTTTTTGTATTTTCAGGTTTTGAATGAAAAACTCTTCACTTTTAAATAAAAAACCCTTTATTACATATCATAGATTATGCCTAGTGGGGCAACCATGTAAAAACAAACCCGCCTTGCATTCTACCTCGAGGGTGGTGCGGAAACGAGTGCATAATCATAATGTAGTCGCTTTCTCAGCGCTCTGCTCAAAAAACGGTTGATCTTACAGAAAAACGCAACAGGCACTATTTGTAGATAATTGCACGATGAACAATTTTTGTAATGATCTCAATTGACCTCCGAGCAATAGGCCGCGAGATATTCGCGGAAAACTGATTTTCGTGACCTTTTTTGACCTTCAACTTTTTTAGTCGGCACGATATCAATGTCGATTTTTCACATATTCATAAGAAAGCCGTAATAAAGGTGTATACAAAAATTCAGCTCACTAGGAATTTTTCCGCAGCCAAAACCTATAATGACTGGACTAAACAGTAAGAACTATTTTAACCTTCAAAATCTATCAAAACTGCAAATCATCCTCCAGAAATCATTATACCCTGGTATTCTATGATAAATACGTATTATCTTGTAACATTGAACAGCTTGGTAAGAAAAAAATTTGTCACTGCCACCGACAGTGCGTAGACCGAGTATGATTCCAAACAATGATCACGTTTTAGAGCGACTAGAAGTAATGCGAAAAAGATTGTGAATAAAAAAAAAATTGACTATATTATGAGGAGATATAACTAAGTTCACAGTCGGAGTATGAGCCGCTACTGATTATAATATATTGTACTCTAAAAAGTATTCTATAGAGAGAGAGAAAGACGTAAACGCGAAATGGGAAATTTGTCAGTGATATTTATATAGAATCGATGATGTAGGGGCGCTTTTCACTAACCACCTTGAATAAGAATTGCATAATTTAGATCTCGCTCTGATACGGAATAATACGAAAATTTTTCAACATTTACCGCCATCAATCATCCAAATTGTTTTCGTCTGGCGCGATGATAATATACCATTCTCCTACACGTTTCTCGAATATTCGAATATGAGTATTATTTTATGATAGTCATAGACTTGAATCGACGGCTGTAAATAAGATTTGTCCAAAATTCTACAAATTATCATACTATTTAATGAATATGTAAACTCCAATAATTAACATAATTCATTCATAAAATGAGAAATACAACATATACAATTTATTCAATAGTAGAACTGGAGAACTTTCAGTCTCAGGTTCAACGGAAAATGAAAAACGTTGCTTAAACAAGAAAACTAAATATCACAGTATGGGGTACACATTTTATGTAACAGCTTAGTCGAGTCAAATAGGTATTTCATTACGAAAATCGAACGATATCGACCGATTTTGATGAAACAAAGTGCATTCGATTCGGGATGACGTCTAGAAAAAAACTTACCGGTTAGTTTGTTGTGCAAATTCGTTATTATTTTTTTAACCGAAAAATTGACCGATTTCCAAATATTGCATCAGCGTTATTCAGAAACGTTCACGACGTCTATCAAAATTTGTGTAATCCAGAAGCTATGGTATCTGGAACTCGATACATAACTTATTCTTATGCTATCCTGCGAAGATGCGATGTCTGAATTTTTGAGCCCAGAACCAAATACTCAGAACCCATTGGTAAATAAATTAGCTTGTTTCAAGCGGAAGGCTATGCTAATGAGAGATAAGCACAACTCAATTTGGACACAAAATATGAAAAGAAGAGCATACCCATCATGTCCGACAGTCAAGCAGCCATATAAGCTCTGAGCTCAAACATCATCAGCGTAAAGATGATTGTTACTGCAAAACCAAACTGAACGTGTTAGGGATTCAGAAAAGAATCACCCTCCACCGTATTCCAGGACACAAGTACTATGGCAAATCCGTTATTATTTTTTTAACCGAAAAATTGACCGATTTCCAAAATTTCATCAAAACTAACCAGAAATCCTCAATTAGGGGTTGCGGAGGTTGTTTTTTTATGTTAAATGTTAAATAATTTGTTAAAAGGAGGTCGTTACTAATTTAAATCAAAAACAAAATCGAATTCTAATTTTTCAATTTTTTTATTTGAAATGAATTCCCGCATCTAAATTTTTTTTCTATCTTCTCTACTCACTCTTTTTATATTCCACACAGCATCTTTTACATATACTATGGACATATACGTAATAAAAACCGGGCGGGAGTAGTAGGTAGGTATTTTTCCTAAACTATGGAGTCTACACTATACTATAACACAGCATCTATCATATAATAAGATCTCTATGGCATCCACCGCTTCATAGAGCAGCTGTTTATCTAAACCGGTCCTCCCTCCCATCCCCCCAAAATAGAGAAGCGGCAACGTATACGTGAACCACACTGCTATTGTAATGAAGATACATAATAAATGATCACCGCGTGTCACTTACTGTTGGATGCTGCTGTTGTTCAGATTAGTAAAATTTCTCATTCGTTTTATGTGAAAATTATTTTGTTCTGTGGTTCAGTGAATATTATCAAAAACATTTTTTTGATAATTCAAATACATATTGTTCAATAAATAAAACATTGCTTTAATAAAGCATTCACGCTGCAAATTAATAAAAGTATTTTTCGGTTAAAAACATAATAACAAATTTGTACAAAAAACTAACCGGTAAGCTTTTTTCTAGACGTCATCCCGAATCGAATGCACTTTGTTTCATCAAAATCGGTCCATATCGTTCGATTTTCGTAAGTCGGCCTGTTTTAATACCTATTTTACTCGACTAGCTAGTGTCACAACAGCGAACTATTGATGACATAATCAGTAGCCTACTTATTCGGAAATATTATTAATTTTTTGAATTATAATGGAAAATAAGATTTACGTGCCCTATCAATATATGATCAAATCAAGCAAATAATTATGGTTGGTTAGTTTTTAAACAAGTTACTTATCTGAATCATTGAATATTTCGTGTTCATAACAGACAGCCTTCGATAGCTCATAAAATATGCAGCTATTTTTAATTATTCCAAGAAAAACCGTCTAGACCCTTAGTTAGTTAATAATCAATTAGTTGGAATGGCGTTCTCTTTCAAAATAGTCAATGATTCAGTTGGTTTATAAAACACACAGCTGAGTTTTGAACTGGCCAAGTTTGCGCATTAACCGTAACATTATATAAGAAGAAGGTCTGTTTGTTTTTTATACAAATCTACAGTTTTATTTCAATCTTGATGAAAAGTTCCACATTTGGCCTTCATAATTAAAGAAAATCCGCTGCTCGAGATTTCGAGGAAACTACCCAATACCCATTTCCCATCCCTTAAAGCAGATAAATACCAACCTTGATGAAATATTCACACTTGTTCTTCAAAACAAGAAGAATGCCTCTGTCTAAGTGAGATAAAAATTACCTCACCCCTCTTTTCCCACATCTCATACAGACAGATGCCGAAATTGATTCCTCCTAACCTAACCTGATCTGAATGATTTTCAGGGGCCTGAAGAGGCCGGCCCCATGGTTGTCGGTAGTTGCTTCTGAAGGCGTCAAAATATTTTTCGAATATGTAGCTCAGGCATCGTTGGGTATACACCTTATCTCGAATATAATACATTTCTTGGAATGCACATTCACTGAGTGTATAAATATCAAAGTGTAAAGTAATGTATTCAGATTTTCAAATCGATTTCGATGAATTTACATGCAGTGAACATCAAGAACTAGAGTTATAACAATATCTTATAATGTTTTAATGGAATGATGGAAGAGTTATGTTCCTTAATTCTTTGATTGGTAAATCCAAGAATATTATTAATAATATTTACTGTTGTTGCCTAGTAATCCAAGGACAACCATCATATGAATATTTTACATAATAATGCAAGGAATTCTCAGGTCGGCAAGGTTAAATCAAGTCAATGTTGGTCCAGCGACCGGGTCAATCTTCGCATCACCACCTATGTTTAGAGCATTGTATGTTGACAAAGCATTTTCCTGAGAAAAGATAATAATGAATCTCTAGAACATTCAGTGAGTTAATGATGAAGAAATTATTAGTTAGTTATTAAGTATTATTATTATTCAGAGTATTGATCTAACTCTGTATAAAGTGTTTTTACGTAAATATGTAAGTGTTATCCAATAAGCCCACTCAAACCTACGATGATACAATTTCACCGTCTTGAATGACACCGATCTTTTGCTATTTCTGGATATCTCATACCTTTACATAGCAGTCCATACCAGTATTGCATCAGCGTTATTCAGAAACGTTCACGACGTCTATCAAAATTTTTGTAATCCAGAAGCTATGGTATCTGGAACTCGATACATAACTTATTCTTATGCTATCCTGCGAAGATGCGATGTCTGAATTTTTGAGCCCAGAACCAAATACTCAGAACCCATTGGTAAATAAATTAGCTTGTTCCAAGCGGAAGGCTATGCTAATGAGAGATGTGCACAACTCAATTTGGACACAAGATATGAAAAGAAGAACATACCCATCATGTCCGACAGTCAAGCAGCCGTATAAGCTCTGAGCTCAAACATCATCAGCGTAAAGATGGTTGTTACTGCAAAACCAAACCGAACGTGTTAGTGATTCAGAATAGAATCACCCTCCACCGTATTCCAGGACACAAGTACTACGGGAAATGAAGAGCTTCCTTGCACGTAAGGGACCGGAAAACCACTGACATGACCTGTACCCTTCTGCAGTATAGTAACTCACACTATACAGGAAATTCTACGAGCAAAAGATGAAGAACTCAGGACAAAACACTGGGTATCCTTTCCAGGATAGACAATTCAAGATTTTCCTGAACAACTATGAGCGAGAGGAAATGCATAAGAGAAAGCAGGTGTGATATACCAATAAGGGATTTATTCTCCATGAACCCTTAATTAGATAAGCAAGTGATATTCCATTTTTTCATTGCACAACAGTGTTGACTGAAGTATGAACGTATGATATACTAACATGTAATTATCATTATTCAGCAATGTCGCAATAAGCCGTTTCAATGTCGAAGCAAGATATCTTGACCTTATGAGACTGCATTGAACGGCATATCAACGATACAACCATATAATGGAGGCCTTCAAGAAGGAGATGTATTTGCAGATCGAGAGATGATTGGTGGTATTAGTATCAGTAATAGTATACGTTAGCAATAAACCCATGAGTCCTAGAATGATATAATATCACCCTTCCATATGACACCAATCAGCAACCCAAATAACTCCAAACCTTTACATGGCGATCCTTTACCAATTCTGGATACCACATACCTTTACATGGCAATCAATAAGAGTATTTGCATCAGTGCCATCAGGAACCTTTACACAGGAATAACCTAAAAATCATAACAGAATTTAATACGGAACACTTGAAACTTAATGGCCATATGAAGAAAATTGACTCAGCAATAAAGCTCACTGACTCCGGAGACACACTCTTCCGCGACCGCAAATACTTTGAGCATGCAATGCCATAGAAGAAATTACATATTGAAGTTGGAGAAAATCTGGATTCTTTTGAAGCATTCAAAATTCGCCGGCATACTACGAAATAGTACTCTGAGGGATTTACATTTAGAATCACGAATAATTTATATTATTTGATATAATAAGTGAAGAACTCCTAAATTCCTTTGTAATTCAAAAACATTGAAAACATGCTCAACCTGACAACAATGAATGAACTTGATCCATGACGTAGTTTTAGTTCTCGTGAACAATGAACAGTGTCAATCTCTATCTTATATTGTTCGTTACTGTTTCTATAATAATTTGACAAAAGTCAGTCAGAAGACAGACTAATAGCAACGTAATATATCTTACTTCCTCAATGAACCACTTTTACATTGTGAATTCATATCTTATTCCAATGGGAAAGAATTATCAAGAAAATAGAGAATATGATTAGTTTTCGGTTGTACTATGCATTTTCAAACACAGGAATGTGTTTATCGAACAGTTTCTTCATGTTAGTACAAATTCCAGACACGATTCTGAAGAGCCAAAACCTTAATGCCTGATTATTTCCACTCCGAACTGATCCACAGACTGGTTTAATACCTCTTCTAATGGATGACGGGTTGTGTATGGTATATTTGACGCTATAATTGTAGTTAGCATTATAGTATGTGATGAAAATTAAACACTTTATTGACTGTAACTTCATTGATATAAACATATTTACGATTTGATGGAATACTTCCGGTTAATATATTGAATTTCCATGCAATATCGCACACGATTCGTCAAAGGCATATTTACGTTATCTAAATTACAAGCTTGGCTGTTTATCATATCACGAGGATTTTTCATAAAAATATAAACCTGCATGCGTATAATGCCGGGTGTAGGTAACTATGCACTTTAGTTTTGTAAAGGTTCGTGAGGTAGGTAGAGGATCAGATGTAAAGTAATAATCAGATGTAAAGTAATAATAGGTAGTAGATCTCGAAAGATAGAACGCACTTTAGTTGATTGCATGAATGCGTGAGATATTCACTTCAATTTTTATACAACAGAGCTTTTACATAACGAACTCCAGTTTGTAGTGTTTACGATTTGGATATAATTCAATCCGGAAGAAACTATTTGAATAGGCTGAAGGATATTACATTCAACATCTCTGGGTCGATATGTTGATAGTTGGAAAATGTTCTAATTCAGTCAGGAAGTTCAGAACGAAGTCCACCCACAGAAGAATTACAAAGATGAACAGTCCTTTCGGATGTGGAATATTTCCTCATTAAATAATTAATACCACTCTACAAAAAAAAAGGATCCAGAAGATCTAAGGAATTACCAACCAATCAGTCTGCTTTCTTCATTCTCCAGATTGTATGAGAAGCTACTATGCAATAGATTGATGAATTTTTTCACAAAGTACAAGATTTTCAGTGATAGTCAACATTGTTTTCTTGAGGACCATAATTGGGAAACAGCAGTTTTCAAATTCATTGAATCGGTTATAACATCCTTGGGAAATAAAGAACTCTCATGACTTTTTCTTGATCTCTACAAGGCTTTCGATACGGTTGATCATAAAATCCTTTTTGCAAAACTGGAGAAATACGGAGTCAGAGATAAACAATTAGCCTCGATGGAAAGCTGTTTAGAATGAAGAAAACAGAGAGTGAAAATTTCGAAGGGTGGATAAAATTTCATATCTGGGGAATTTTCACTACGAATGGGAGTTCCTTCAGACTACGTAATTGGTCCACTCCTGTTCTTAATCTATATTAATGATCTACCTGCAGTTATTGCTGATGCTAGAAAGTTAAAGTATCTGCTAATTACCTTCCCCTTCTCGAAACTGCAATTGCCTCTGAGCTCTCAAAGATTGAACATTGATGTATGGATAACAAACTCACATGGAACAAAAGTAAGAAAAACTGCATCATCTTTACATCAAGCCATAGTAGACTGCAAATACCAGCAACATTAAATTTAAATAATTACATTTTGGAGATTCGGAATGTCTTGGAATGAATATATATAAAAACCTCAACTGGTGTAAAGAAATCGAACAGCGATGTGAAAGGCTGAGTTCTATCATTTATGGTTTACGTGTCGTGAAACCACAACTTGAGGAAAATACATTAATAATTTTTTGTTATGCCAACTTGTTGAGTTTTGGGATAAATTCTTGTGGTAACAGCCAGGTTGAGATGATATTCAGGCAGCAGAAAAGAGCCATATGGATAATCTTTGAATTAGGGTTCAATCAAAGATGCAGATACTTTTTCATGGAAGACAACTTGCTAACTGTCATTGGGATATAAATTTTTCAATCCCTTCTTTTTACTTTCAAACATAGAAGATTCTTTGCAGATTTCAAACAATTTTACAATTAAAACACACATAAAATTTCATATATATATATTCAGCACATACGCTTACACTGACAGAGAGGAATGGTTCCTATGTGTACATCAAATTTTTTTTTAAAACTTGCCAATTGATATTCAATATATGAAAAATTTAAACATAAAATATTCTTGAATAAGTAAGTTTTTGTCTTTAAATTTTATTATAAATTTCTTCTGTATGTTTTGACTTGTTTCACTAATATCTTGTTATTATCTTGCAACAATTATTATTGAGAAAATAAATTCACTTTTACTTCACTGTACTTTACTTTAAGATGAGCGCAAGCGCAGTTCTCGTACACATAAACATTTCTGTGACTTCACCTAATGGTGGGCTGGCACAACTACATCAGGAATTTGATTTGATGCATGATACGAAATGTGCCTACTAAGAATGATGAATTAATAGTTCAGACGAATTTCAGACTAATTTGAAAAGATAGGGAATAAGCCGCAATCTGCTGTTTATAGGGATTTCTACATTTAGAAGGTGAACTCATAAGTGATTGATGTTTTATGGAGTGCGAACAAATTCCAATGTCAAAGTTTTATACAATATTATACGTATATTCCAACATGACAGTTATCAAAGAAAACATAGATATACCGATTTAAGAACAACATATAACAAAAAAATAACTGCAAAGAGTTAATTCAGACAGCAAGAATTGCCCAAAATTCAAAGAACATATTGTGATAAATACAAATAAGCAAATAAAAGTCGAATCAAATCAGGATTTCTCTGCAGGGACTAACTTGTTTTATATTTATACCTAGTTTGACTTAACTATTCCATGAGATCTAATTTAATGGAATGATAAATATATTTTTGCCTCTGCTGTTTATCCACACAACATCTCGGAGCAATAAACATTAGAATTTTATATTTTTATGTATTTATATCATACGTAAATAATATGCTGAATATTAATACAACATACAAATATTTTAAGCAGTATGGTGTTTTTTCAAAATAACCAGGAGTAAATTTTCTTTCTTTTCTCTTATCCTTCACATACTTTCAGATTATAAATGCCAAAATGGCACAGCTACACTTATAATCAATATATAACATTCATGAATTTGGCAGAAAGAGGAATTATGAATGGTACCAAACACATTATCTGAAGTAATTGAACATACGTAGCAACCGAGGTATAAATGGAGGCATACATACATTCAATTGTTCCTAGTTGGCTAGCTTGATAAGGTCTCTCCATGTTTGGGAACAAGATTATAATAATTCATCAATATTGGAACGATTAGCGATGTCTTATTTGAGTTGGTAAGTGATAAAAAATCCAAGTTCTGGACGTACGTATCTAGTTTTGCTTCATATCAAACACTTTCAAACAATAACATTCATTACTCTTCGAAGGAGTGTCTCGAAAAACAATCCATCTAGCAGATGATATAAAAATAACATTAGGAGTTATCTAGATGTGGTGACTGCGAAAATCGATAGCTAGAGTCTAATTTATCATCCCTGGTTATCTAAGGGAACGTAAGAGAAGACATTATTTGATTTTTATAGCCAAATGGCTATATCGATTTTGAATTTATCTCTGTCTTTTTTTGCAGACTATTTATTGTTCTGTCCATAATTCAAATAAACCTACCAAGGTCCTAAATCATGTTAGCACAAAAGAGATATTTTGACAGCCCTCTCATATGGTTAGGAATAGCTTAATCCCCCATATTTTATTCACATATTTGAAATTAGTGAGACTCGAGTGGTTATCAACTCTCCACGTTTGTCACGTAAAATATCCCAATTTCTAGTTGTTCTTGTACGCTTGAATGAAATATTCGAAATGATTTAGAATTAGAATAAGAATAAGTATAATAATAAGAAGAAGGATAAGAATAAGAATAAGAATAAGGATAAGAATAAGAATAAGAATAAGAATGATAATAAGAATAAGAATAAGAATAAGAATATGGAGAAGAATATAAGAATGTAAAAAAGTGAGAATATGAAAATATGAGAATAAAAGAATGGAAGAATATAAGAAGATAAGAATATATTAATATGAGAATATGGGAATATGAGAATATGAGAATGTAAGAATATAAGAATATAACAATATAAGAATATAGGAATATAAGAATATAAGAATAATAATCTTTATTCAATAAATACGAAGAAGTATTTCACAATAAAATAAAATGAATAAAGCTGATGAGCAATAAGTGTTGTTCCACTTGTTTCGCACAAATATAAAAAGGTCAATAAAAATTATTACATAAAAGTATCCTTATAAATAGTACCTAAAAATAGAGATGATAAAAACATACCTATAAATAATAAACAAGAGAAATAAAAATAAGTGCATAATATAAGGAATTATAATAAGTTTCTCCTTGCTTATGCAAGCAGTATTTTATAACATACTATGACTAGGATTTGTTCAGCTTACGTAAGTATCAAAATGGCAATGAATTAATTGTCTTGGATTCTCAAGAATGAATCTTTTCAATGCATTTTTGAATTGCGGTGGATATATTGATGTTTTTATTTGTTCAGGTAGACTATTATAAAATTTTGGTGCCAAGTAATCGAAGGAACGTTGTGTTATTGTTTTCATCATCTAGGGAACTAGGTGTTGATTTCGATTTCGTGTATGCTACTAATGCTGTTTGTTTTGTGGTTTGATATTTTATGAGTGTGTAAAAAAAGTATAGTTGTCTGGTGTCCATAATTTTTGTTTCTAGGTACAGTTGGTCAGAGTTGTAGTGTCGATCTTTAGAAAAAATGAGTTTGAGGAAACGAAAAATAAGAAGATAAGGATATAAGAATATAAGAATATAAGAATATAAGAATATAAGAATATAAGAATATAAGAATATAAGAATAAGAATAAGAATAAGAAGAAGAAAACGAAGAAAAAAAGAAAAAGGAAAAGAATAAGATAAGGATGAGAATGAGAATGAGAATGAAAATAAGAATGAGAATGAGAATGAGAATGAGAATGAGAATGAGAATTAGAATCAGAATCAGGATCAGGATCAGAATTAGAATAAGCATAAGAATACGAATGAGAATAAAGTTTATTTGTTTTTAGAACCGACGCATCCGCCAAAATGTTTTTCGGAGAATTCATTTATTAATAGATTCATTTTTACAAAGTAAAATTTTAGTATGGAACAGACGGAACAAATTGCCTCCTAAATTCACGAGCGGCCGTTGAAAGGACTAGGTTTATCAGATGGACTTTGTCAGCTTTGTGTGCCAATGCCGCTCTCTTTTTTTGATGCCGACTGATTCATTTTCATAGTTTTGTAGCTCACTATAATAGTCGATCCACTTTACACGATGGTGCGTTGCGGTTTGAAATGCTGACCGGCTTAAAACAAACAATTTTAATGAAAATCGGTTCATACGACACGTTGTTGGTTTCTACATAGTAAAATCAAGCTCGCGCAAGTAGACAGACTGCGACGCGCGCTTTTCATTGGCTTATGCGACGGCATAAGAGTAATGACATCATAAGCCGATCCTTTTGGGCACACCCACACACTACGTCTTAAACATTTGGGCATGCGCAGATTACTTACTCACCTCTTAGTATGCATAACAAAAGGCAGTAGCATGTTTACAGTTAAAACAGTTACAGTTCCAAGTATGCATGAAATGCACATGAATTCTCGGATGAAGACAATTGCACAGATTACAGACACACTCTACAAATAATAAAATATATCAAACAATAGCAGGAATTGGTTTCGCGAATAAAAAATAAAAATTTTCAACGACATTATATTATAACTAGAGAGCATATTTTGGTGTTGCTTCAAAATGGTGAACGCAAGTTTCTATATGAAGTCTCAGTAACTAAGCACTAGAGCCTTAGTATTATAGCACGTAGAAATAGATAAAAATTGAAAATTCCTTCCCATTTTCGAATAGTGCGTTATTGATCGAAGTACGCTCGACTTCAGAATGTCATAAATTTGTAAGCGTGTGAACGAAAAACAAGATGAAAAGATTGTCAGGAAATGCGGTATCAAAAACAACAAATGAACGGCTCAGACTCCTAATTTATGTAAAAGTCATAGCAGAAGCATCAGGAAGCCGTATACAAAGGTAATAAGAGCGATAAAGTGTCTGTGTAACAAAAACCATCCTTTGAAACGGGCGAAATTCTACTTCTTGAACCAAATCTGTGATGCCGGTGAATTAAGCATTGTGTTACTTTGGATAACCATTTAGCTGGCCTGTGCGCCTCATTAATTCGAGCTATGTAACCTGCACAAGCTAATTAAACTAGCAACTCAAACAAATATTCAATTTTTTGTACATGTTTGTGTAAATGTTTCAATTATTACTGGGAATTATCTCGCTCTTATTATCATGTTTCTAAAAAGTATTTATGATTGATGGGTCTAGGGGAACCCAAATATGCGAGTGGAAAACCCAAAAATATGCAGCAAAATGTTGAAAATATGCAAATGAAAAAATAGTTAAAATACATATATTTATTCCTTTACTTAAAAATAAACAGACATTTAAATTTTTCTACATACTCCTAAATATGCATTTATTACAAAGCATAAACGGTTTTATTTCTTTGTTTTTGAAGAATTTCTTGACATCAGTGAGGGATTGGGAAGATTTGTCAGACAATTCTGAAATTAGATCTTTGAGTTGACATAAATTCTCGCAATAAAAAAAGCTGCTTCTAACTAAGTGCCCCATCTTGTAATAACAGGTTGAGATGGAAGAGGACTGTTTGGTAGTTTTTCCTTATAGAACTGGCGCTTTGGGGAAAATTGTTTTCATGTTGGAAATTAAACTATTTACAAAAAGAAAATGTTCCCTAATCTCTCCAGCAACCTTATTCAAAGCATGAACAAGACATGTTACATGTATCAAGTTTGGATAAAGGATTTTCAAATTTTGCCCGGCCTTTTCCATGTATGCTGCTGCATCTGACAAAATGAACAAAAATTATCTCCAGGAACAAGCGTAGGAAGCAAAAAAGTTGATAGTTCCTCTCCAACAAATCTGGCCACTGTCAGTACATTTTTTCTTCTGTTTAGTAGCAATGATGTAAGATCAATAAATGAGCAATATAATGTCTTTTTGAATCGGTGGTATCATCAATACATATGTAAAAATTGTGTTCCGAATTTTACCTTCAATCACCTACGAATACGAGGAACCTACGTCGTTTCTTCGTAGTGTTGTTTCACCTGGAACATTGAATTAGCAATACTTCTGGAGAAAAGAAGTGGAGTTTTGATAACGAAGCTTTGACAAGCGAATATTTGATGTCATCATTGCATGACATAGGTCTCGGTTAAATATATATGTTCGCTTAGCTTTTTGGACATTGGTTGGAAACATTACTTTAATGTGGGTTGTGACACGTCTCCATTTCCTCTTTAGCAATATAAGCAGAAGTTTCCAAGTGTTGGTTCATTTGGAATTTTTCATCGCATGGTATCTGCAATGAAAAAAAAATCAAAATAGAATATCAAATCGAAAAGAAATGATATCAATACTTAAGTCTCTAGTCCCTAACAAATAAATTCAAAATATTCAACGAAAGCGACATAAGCAATTTGTTAATTAACAAATAAACGAAAAAATGAAATTAGGTCTGGTTATGCGGCGATGCCGATAGATTGATAGTCAGTACAGCTTTAGAAAACATTCATTTTCCCACCAAGCGCAGTGTTTGTTTATTAACAAATGAAATAAACAATTTATTGCAATTATATCAACAAATTCTTGTTCATCGAGTCGAAAATATCCGAAATCGAGTCCAAAATCGCATAGCCAGACCTATTTTCATTTCTTCGTTCATTTGTTAATTAACAAATGGTTCATTAACAAATTGCTTATGAACATTGAGTAAGCTTTGTGAACTTTTGTTCATTACCTTAACACTTGGAAATATTCAATTACTTGCTTAAAACCTGTACTTTTTAATTTTTTCTTATAATGCTCTGAGACACGCATTTGTTTAACACTAATTATTGTTTATTAACAATATAAACAATTAGTCAGGAAAATAAACCCCCGCACTCTGTTCTAGACATCATTACGAAGAAAATGAGCCCCCACAGATCAAAATCGGTTCATAAGAAAAAAATTTAAATATTCAGGTCGATTTTGGACTTCATTTACTGGACTATAATAAACCTCGACACTTTGAGTCGATAACGAAAATGCAGGTACACTAAACGCTAAGCTTTCGGATAGGTGACTGAAAAGCGGGTTGGACCAGTACTTTTATTGCCTTGGTAATGAAAATGAAAGTTCCCGCTCCTCGGGGGACAATTTTTAATATATTGTTATGGAAGTGTAAATTTGTGGTTAAATTAATCTTTTCATCTCATATTATGAAGGAACAGTGAGTTCATGTTAATTAATCTCATGAAAACCGTATTCGCCGAAACGAGAGTTACTCCATTACATTTGGAAAAATGGATTTAATGTGCAACAATTAAAATTAGATTAAAGAGGTAGAGTGTTTCCCGGATCTGGAGTATCGCTGTGCTGAAAGTTGGCGTATAGTATAAATTTCTGAAGTGGGCGCATATTTTTCAACAGTAAGGTAATAAAAGAGTGGAAGAATGGTCCATTATGAATGGTATAGGGTGAGAGGCGTGTCGTTCCAATATTTACAGAATGTGACCGCGCGTGCTAAGGCTGCTTGTTTAAACATCGCTTTAACCGCCTCCATATAATTCATTTCTAAATTTATTTAATGCCTTATCATCGCTGGGTTATCTTCACGGAGTTAATGACATAACAAAATTTCTTGCAGTCGGAATTTTATCTCTTCAAATTCGCATATTTACTCCGCTGGGTCTCTGGATATTGGATCAATTTCCCAAATATTTGATAATGAGTTTTTTTAGATAACAATTTTATCTCAGTATCTTCAGATGTCACATTTTTATACAGGCCGTTCCAATGAAACCCTAACCCCACCTGTAAGTCAAAAACGAACGTGTGATCAAAATTTCCAAAGAACCCGTCAATTTGTGTTGCTAGGGGGTCCAATTTTGATATGAAATTCATACCAGAAACTTTGCCCCCTTGTGGTCAGTAGGTACCCCTCATTTTTCAATGGCATGGGGAGGTCCAGTGATACATCACTTGAAAGGTCTCTTGTCCCTCTATTACCTCTGTGAATTTTTTTGAAATTGGTTCAATCGTTATCGAGAAATTGGATGTTGAACGTTTTATTTAAGGAAAGATTTGTTCGGTGGGGACACCTGAAGTCGGAAGTTAACGCTACTAAGCCTCCAAATCTAGCAGACTGCGACAAAGGATTGTTCGGCCATGCCGATTGCTGATCCCGGACATCTTGAATAATGTAAGGAAATGTTTCGAAAGTTGACTGTATTATTGTATGGAAGTAGGTGGAGGTCATTTTGAGCAATTCATCTAATAATTATGTTCCCATTGATATTGTTTGTTTTTGATTTCCTCAATGAAGACCTTACAAATGTTGTATCGCTCGACCCCCCATGCCATTAAGAATATAGCTGCTGACCGCAAGGTGGTGAAGTTTCGGGTATGTATTTCATATCAAAATTGGACCCCCTAGAAACACAAATTGACATGTTCCTTTAAAATTTTGATCACACGTCCTTTTCTATCTTACGGGGGGGGGTGAAGTTTTCGTTTGTATACAGGGCGTATACAAACATCCCTCTCGTATCAGCTGAAGAAATAATTGAAAATAAATAGAATCGAACACTAATTTACCTATGAATGTATTATCAGTAGTTCAGACTTTCATGCAAGTTCCCATATTGGCTTCATAGTCCAGGCTGTGAACCGGGATTTTAGCTATAATAAAAAAAAAACTTGTAAGTTCGAATGAAAAATTTTTTTTGCATTAACTTCAGGAGGTTCTCAGGATCATTCATACACCTTGAAACCTCTTGGGAACCCCAACCACACCCATTGGGGGCAAAAATGGTTCGAAATCTCCAAGTCTTGAATTGTATTTTCTACAAAAAAGGTATTTTGGCATTTCAAGTGCACCTAAGATTTTTCTTGGGTCGCTGAACACGAATCCGTAGCCAGATTCACTTGCAATTCACCGTAGGGGTGGTCAAATCGACAAAATTGGCTAATTTCGCACCCCTAATATGTTATTTTGCAGTTTACCTGTTTTAGGCATTTCGAATGCACCAAGGAGGTTTTTTGGGTCGCTGATCACGAATCCGTAGCCACATTTACTTGCAATCCATCGTAGGGATGGTAGCGAAATCGACGAAATTGGCCAGTTTTGCACCCCTATATGTTATTTTGCAATTTACGTGTTTTTGACATTTCGAATGCACCAAGGGGTTTTTTTGGGTCACTGAATACGATTCCGAAGCCAGATTTACTCCGAAGTAATTTTAAAATACAAAAATAATAAAAATTTAGAACCATGTCAAATTAGCCATTTTTGTA
The DNA here is from genome assembly GCA_958510875.1 of Endomychus coccineus. NCBI lineage: Eukaryota > Metazoa > Arthropoda > Insecta > Coleoptera > Endomychidae > Endomychus > Endomychus coccineus. The sequence continues at coordinate 24,403,128 of OY294068.1, read as the reverse complement.
AATTTCCCACACCTTATTCGAATAAATCTGGCTTCGGAATCGTATCCAGCGACCCAAAAAACCTCCTTGGTGCATTCGAAATGCCTAAAACACCTAAATTGCAGAATATCATATAGGGGTGCAAAATGGGTCAATTTCGTCGATTTTACCACCCCTACGATGGATTGCAAGTAAATCTGGCTATGGATTCATGTTCAGCGACCCAAAAAAAACCCTAGGTGCACTCGAAATGCCAAAATACCTTTTTTCGTAAGAAAATGCAATTTAAGACTTGGACATTTCGGGCCATTTTCGCCCCCAATGGGTGGGGTTGGGGTTCACAAGAGGTTTCAAGGTGAATGAATGATCCTGAGAACCTCCTGAAGCTAATGCAAGAAAAATTTTCCGATTCGAACTTACACGTTTTTTTTTTCGGTTCATAGCCTGGACTATCACAAGTAGTGAGGAAGCAGACCAGTGCGCGAACAGCCGTAGTGGATCCGCAATCGGAAGTGGAGTGTCGTAGTGTTCCAAGTGATCAAAAAAATGTGTTCGGAAACGTGGTTCGTTGTAAATGGAATCGGGAATGGGAAAGTTCTCAATCTAAACTTCGAGAAATCAAAAGTGATGTCTTCCCTTGGCATCCCCAAGTTAGAAACCGGCGACTTGAATCAATAGTGACTCGCCTACGCATAGCTCATACTCATATTACCCACGTTCATCTCCTGACTAACAGTGAAGCATCCTTATGCGAACAATATGGTGTCACAATATACCCAACTGCCTAAGACAACTGCTGGCGAAAAATGACTCATTTGTGAATCTAAAATCAATTGACATACTGAATATATGCGACATATTTAAAAAAAAAAGAATCCACTTGTTCGATCCAAGCTCGAGTATACTTCAGTTTTGTGGAACTTCCATTATAAAATTTACATAAACAAAATAGAGCGCGTGAATCGGCGTTTGTTAAGATATTCAGCCTTCAAAGCTGATGGCGATTGTCCACCTATTGGATTTTCTCACCAGGCTCTATCCAATAGATTCTATTGCCTAGAGTTATGTAAACGAAGGCAAATTCATAGTATTTCATTCCTGTATAAGCTCATTTATAACCTGGTTGACTGACCTGTGATTTTATCAAGGTTGAATTTACACGTTTCATCTGCTCGTAGCTATTCCACACAAACATTTTATCTACCACTCTACAGAACAAATACGTTATTATTTTCCCCAATTTTCAAAATGTGTAGATTCTACGAGATGATTGGTTTGACTGTTGACATATTTTGTTGTAACCCTAATGACATTTGTGAACCTGTTAATTTTGATTCCTACTCTGTAATTATATTATATGTATTCCTAATAGTTTAGGAGCTAGAGCGATATTGATGGTCTGAACATTAACCCGATGGCACTATGGTTTATCGTTAGAGGACGGTTCAATGAACAATTTATCTCACAGACCGAATTTTCCCCGGCTGCTAGATCTCGAGATACAGCATCCGCATTTTTTTTTTGACTGGAGGTTAACCTTTTCCAAGTTGCGATTACTTGAAGAGAATGCCATTCTTATACACCTCCACCATGTGCCATCATTTTTTATCGTGTCCGTTTATCAGGCCGACCAGTTAAAATTGAACCAAACATGGACTGCAAGTTAACCCCCCCAAACCTGATGGAAAATGTTCATCGGTGTTTGCAATTGTTAACACACCCTATGCCATCAAAAGGTATCGATCCATTTCCGAGTAATTGGCCATTATTTGGACCAAAAATGTTTATTTTTTTCATTTTGTGGATAAAACTTGCGGGATACAAGGTAACATGATGGCACCATGTTAAATAACTTTATTGGACGTCAAATAAAGATTTAAAATTATTTCCATCACTCCTTGTCTATTTAAACCCCCCAAATGGAGTTTTGCATCATCATGCAGAATGGAAAAAATTGATAAAAAGAGCCGTTTCAATTTTAAACCCAGCCAGAGTCTCAATAATTGACTAATTCATCATAAAATTGGTCATACTATCATATGATTCATATTTTTTTGGGGGGTGGTTTTAGAGGGTTTTGGGGGGAGCGTTGAAATAGGCAAGGAGTGAGGCCAAAAATTTTAAATCTTTATTTGACATCCAATGAAGTTATTTAACATGGTGCCATCATGTTACCTCGTAACCCGCAAGTTTTATCCACAAAATGAAAAAAAGAAACATTTTTGGTACAAATAATGGCCAATTACTCGGAAATGGACCGATAACTTTTAATGGCATAGGGTATGTTAACAATTGCCAATACCATTGAACATTTTTCACCAGGTTGGGGGGGTTAACTTGCAGTCCATTTTCGGTTCAATTTTAACTGGTCGACCTGATAAACGAACACGATTAAAAATGATGGCACATGGTGGAAGTGTATCAGAATGGCAAGCTTCTCAAGTAACCGTAACTTGGAAAGGGTTAACCTTCAGTCAAAAAAAAGAAAAAATGCGGATGCTGTATCTCGAGATCTAGCAGCCGGGGAAAATTCGATCTGTGAGATGAATTGATCATTGACCCGTCCTCTAACGATAAATCATAGTGCCATCAGGTTAATGTTCAGACCATCAATATCGCTCTGGCTCCTAGACTATAAGCTCTTCAAGGGGTGTCTTCCGTTGAGCTATTGTAAGATAAATACAATAAACAAAAATGGAAATAAAAATAAATCATCAGCGCCAGATTCTATAGCTCGTGTATGTAGTCGCAAAAAATTAATTAGATCGTGATAGTGTATGCAGAGTTTTCACGGTAAATTTCCTCTAATTCTGTATGAAACAATTGGAGAGGGAGAGAAATGAAAATAATGGGAAGGATAATCGGCCCGATTCAAGATAAATCATGAATGTAATAATCGCGGGTTGATCAAATTATTCATCCTAAATCTGGCAGTCGTAAAGTCAGCACTGATTGAAATTGGATTTGACGATTTGAATGTAATGTGGAGAAAGAGAGCGGGTTTCGTCGTGCAGTCGGTTAATGAAATGAAAAACAGTAAACAGTACAGAGAAGGCAACTAAAGGCATTGAAAAGCAAGGCATGCAAAGGAGCAGCCATCAACCGCCTCACTAAATTCACTTTGCGCGATCGCAGCCGTCTAACTCCTGCTTTCTATGTAAATACGAATTTTCTTTTGTATTGTTTTAATCTTAGTTCGTTTCGTCGGCAGTTCTGAACTGTACTGTGACGTGATTGCTCACCCCTTCATTGACCTAGTACTCCTGCTTCGAAAATAGCTCGAATTCTTCTGTATATGCAAGTTTTGACAATTTCATGCATGATCTGTCACGGGATTTGAACCCTTATTGTTTGAATATACAAATGCGACTTCGCTTTCTTGTCCTATAGCAACTATGTTCTCTCTTTTCCTCTCAATTTGACATTTCAGAAATTCAAAATCTCAGTGAGATGATTTTAGAAATCATGAGGGACAATATGTAATTCAGACCTGATACAGTATTGTATAGGTCTCTCTGGATCGATCAGTACAATAGATTCCAGTTCATTCCCTCCCTAACCAAAGATGATTGCACACTGGCTACTACACCATAAGAAAAAGAAAACCCATTTGCTGGGATGTATTCCACTTTGGATCAACAAGGAAAGGAGCCTCCTATCATTGCTACCATCGATAACCATATGCCTGAAATTGTCATCCTCCAGTGCTCAGTTGGGCGCCATCTGCTTGATTTCAATACCAAAAAAGGTTTGGGCACCGACGGAATTTCAACAACGTCATTTTCTAGGAATGGGCGCCTGAATTAACACCAGTTTTCTGCAGGTTCTTTACCCTTCCAGACAAACTTCTTGTATTTCCTTCCAGCTGGAGTCCAACAAATTCCAACTTGAGAAAAAAAATTCCTAATAATTATAGACCCATTGCACTATCATTTGAAATCTCTAAAGTGATGGAGAAGCAATCAACATCGAGCTCATCCAATACCTAGAGAGCTTCAAAATCGTGAATGGTCGGCAAAGATGAATAGGAGACTTACTGGCCTATGTAACATATGTATGCCAGAAATCTATTGAAAAATATGTGAAATCTCTAGTTGTAGTATAGCATATCTCCAAAGCATTCGACTTGGTACGATTATTTGCCGCCTCAACTTTGTCGCTCACTATCGAATTTTCTCTCTGATAAATCACTCCATCTGGTGGTTGATGGAGTATCCTCCGATACGCTGGTGTTCCAGAGGCATCTGTCTTGGCACCAACTTTGTTTCTGCTTTATGTCAACGATCTGTTGGAAGTGACCACCTTCTCCCGTCCACTGCTTTGTGAATAATGAGACACTCTATACCGTTTTCTTATCTAGAGCCCCAATACCATCCAATGGAGCCTGTAGGTAACATCTTGTTTGCATTATTAACTCCAACTAGTATTCAAATAGGCACAATTTGATTTCTTATCCAGTTTTACTTTGATGATGGCTACTTGGTAGCTGGAAGGTTCTCAGTACTTCAAGAGTATTTTCAGTGGATAAGGGTGATTGTTTTTTTTTACAGTCTGAACTGTGATAATGATCCATCGATCTATGGAGCTATTTGTCATAAAAAGTGTATATGATTACATTGATTCCCTTCTACCGTTACAGTGCGAGGAGTGAGCTATTGGCATAACCTTGGTGGATCGAGATAGGTGCTGCATATGGCGAATCTGTTTCCGTTGTCCAAAGGCTTACCATGTATCACGTAATGGCTGATTCTATTCGATATTTTACTATCTTATCTGATTCAATTGAAATGTGAAAGTACGTCTACGGGTGAAGTTTCTATGACATTTCATTGAGATTGAGTAAATAATTATTGAAAGACGAAAAATAATAGTTACTGATGGAATGTTATGCCGAACGATTCCTTTTTCGTGATCTCAGAATATCCACATATTGCACAGCTAACTTCACTAAGAAATTTCGGTTATCAAACGCCAAAGCAAACACCCACGACAGACGTGAACTGCTTTGTATGAGTATATATTCCCCACTTCTGCCTCGCTTACTCATTTAAGTTCGGGTAGCAAACGTTCCTTTCTCTCACCATTCATTCTAATCCTTCACCCCGAAGGAGTAAAGTTTCGAACAAATCCTTTCCTGCCAAATTAATCTCGGTCGGCTTTATTGTTTCGAAGTTTTCGTAATGATTTAGTCAGTCTGTCAGTCAGTGGTATATTTGGTCTAGTCAGAGTCTCACATTTTTGAAAATATAAACCTTGGAAAGGATAGTAGATCATTGATCAACACAATGCGATTTGATGTCCCGCTATAAATCAACTATTCACGCACATTCATCTGAAGTTCAATCGGGTTTTAAATTGAGGAGTGTAGGTATGAGTATCACTATGATTAGTAGTCACTCTGACAGTACTCATTCAATGAAACCATCCCAGTTTTTATATATTCCAATAGAACTGAACTAGACAACAAGGAATGTGGGTTCGAATCCCACCTATAGTTCAATGTTTCACGTTCATTCATCTTGATAATCCTATGTTAAATTATCTAAGTTATCTTCATAATTGTAATTTAATTGTGCATCTCTTAATATACTTACATGAAATTGTAGCCGATTAGGCAAAAAACCTTAAACTTGATTATACCTTCCCAGAACATTTCTCAGTCAGTTCAATTGGAATATATAAGAACCGGGATGATGTCATTGAATGAGTACTGTCAGAATAATTACCAACCATGGTAATACTCATACCTACACTCCTCAATTCGAAACGATTGAAGTTTAGATGGATGTGCGTGAATAGTTCATCTATGACAGTGCATGGAATCGCATTGTGTTTATCAATGATCTACTATCCTTCCAGAGGCTTATGATTACAAAAAAAAAATATGAGACTCTGACGGGACCAAAGTAGTGTGATTGATAAACACACGAGACTAGACATCCAAAGATTTGGGTCGGAATCCCACCTATGGTTCAATGTTTTACGTTTATTCATCTTGATAATCCTATGGTAAATTATCTAAGTTATCATCTTCATACTTGAGAAAATTTAATTCTATATCTCTAAATGAACTTGCACGAAATTGTGGCCAATTAGGCAAAGGAACCTTACACTTGTTTTAAACAAGTGACAGGTAATTTTACTTCTTTCCACGCTGATTTTGTTATTAATTTTTTGAAAGATGACAAAGTATCAGCATTACAATGAAATGGTAAGTATGTTGTTTTTTGTTTATTTATTCTAATGAAATGTGAGGAATAAGTATTTAAAATACTCGTTTTCACAATCCCAATAGAAAACAATTGTGTGAAATTTTCCCTAGTTACATCTGATAATGACTTTACTGCTCTTCGAAAATGTTTGAGCTGCAACCCAAACCGCTGGATATAATTCAATGTAACTTTGGTAGATAATCGAACACACAAAAGCGATTAACTGTATATCTCCTGATCGATATATTCACGCACTATAACAAATTATCGTAATAACATACCATTTATGACAAACCGATAATGTGATGATCACATTAGGAGGACGTTATCGTTACGTTATATTGTGCAGAATGGACGTTTTAGAATCTCGAACAACTCATAAACTGAGCATCGGATATTTACTAGATTAGGGCGTCACAAACACAACTATAAAGATTTCGGTTATTTCGTGGAAGGGAACATACGTCCAAATCACCATACTTTGGCAATAAAAACTTACCAAAGCAATAAAAAAGTAACTTGTCAAGTTAGAAAGTAGGGTGCTGTACAGGTTGCCGTTTTCTTATAAAAGTCGCCCGCTATCATAATGCACAAAAATATCACTACTTTACGTGTACTTTTGTCAACAGACTCGTAAATGTTGATGTCCAGACTATCAAAAATTCCCCTCTAAGTCGACCACATTCGTGAAGAGCACCCTTTACTCGTATCAAATAATATATTTTTCCGACCACCTACCAGAAAACTGTATCATTTCGCGCATGGAACTAGCTCAGAAAATTACGTGTTTTTCACTAGTTAGAAATATTTCATTTCGCACAGTTACTGAATTATAGGCAGCTGAGACAATGACAAGCCCACAAATAAATGCATGATATAGTCAGTGTGTTTCGACGTGCTACTAATCAAGTTATTTCAATTTATTAAGTAGATACCATCGACATATACATATGGACTGCGCGTGGCAATGATAAGCGCGGCCAGTGCAGGCGTGAGAGAGGGAAAACGAAGAGGCCGGATCTATCGCGGTTCTATTGGCCGCTGCGTACTGTAGCTAGTATGTTTACGTCCCGAGCCGGCCTTTTCGTTTTCCCTCTCTCTCGCCTGCACTAGCAGCGCTTATCATTGCCACGCGAAGTCCATATGTATATGTCGATGGTAGATACCTACTCAATTGAAAAGTTGTTGAGTTGGCTGTTCGAGAAACATGGGAATTTCAAGCAACGATGAAATGCTACATTCTACACCTCCAGAAGTCCGCAAGTTTTTTTTGCATAGAGGAAGAGAAATCTTGCATGGTCGGCCAGGGACCACGTACCCCCGAGTGTACCGGATTTATACCGACTGAAGCCCCTCCCCGTGGAGTTGATTCTCCTTCCCAGAGGAACCAAAGTCCACTGCGGTCATTAGGGTCTTATTGTGCCCTCACATATTGCTATCTTCTCATAGGTTCTATTAAATTAGTAGCTCAGCATTTCCAACAGGATGAGGGCCAGTATATCGATTGCCTGCTGGAGTAAAGCTGGCAGTATCCCATCGGTTCCTGGCGACTTATATGGTTGAAATAAATTTATTGCGCATTTGATTTCTGATTTGTTGATCATGCTATCAGACAGAGACCAGTTTCCCTTTGGCGCTCTTTGCTGAGCTATGAGGTCTCCCGGTTCTGTCATATTGCGCTTGTTTACACAACGTGATCCAGGGAAATGTGTCTGGAGCTGTAGCTCCAGCGTTTCTCCTTCTGTTTTGGTATATTACCTTGTGGTTTCACACAAGACCCCACTTTCTGTCGTAGTCTGGTTTCTAGTACCCTGTGTGAGTAGCGTAGCCCTGGCAATACTTCCTCCACGAGCTCTTTCGCGATTTCTCGATAGCTTTGTTATACGCAGTCGGTGCCAAGCTATATTCATCCTAGTGAGTGCTGACTCACTTGCCTTTGTTGAACAGTCTTCTTACCGTCCCTTTCGTTGCGGGCAGTTCTGAAATCTACCAAAGTCTTCCATGTCTTTCCGCTTTCATTGGGCAAGAGATTTCGGAAGCTGCTATTATGATTGAGGTAACAGTCGTTACCATTATCTTTAACTCCGGCACTGTAGTTGTCTTTGTTGGGCAGTCCCTGAGGGTTTCTTGTAGTTTCTCGCGATAGGAGTCCCACTTGGTGGCGCTTAGGTTTCTGTACTCTGTAGGTGGTGCCACTGTCGATCCGATTGTTCATCTATGTACATGTGGCCAGATAAGCTTGGCTCCTCCGCCACAAGCCAGTTATGCACTGAGCCAATCATACGCCCTGTATATACCGTGATATCGATGACCTCCCTTCTCACATTTGTCACAAAGGTCGGTTCGTTGCCCTGGTTGCAAACCCGTAGGTTGTGATCCATCTGAAATTCTAACAATGCTCTACCTCGTTTGTTGATGTCTCTGCTCCCTCACACTGTGTGGTGTAAATTGACATCACACTCCAATAAAGCTAAGATTTCGAGGTTTTGAGATAAGCTACAAGAGTACATACGTCTTGCGATGGCGGTGATTTGGCGTACAATAATTTTATGGCATAGAGAGAAAAAAATATTGCAAAAAGCTCTTCCGAGTTGTTTTATTGGTCTATTTGGGAGAATTGGGGAATAAATACAACAATGATAAGGTATTTTCAGTCCAAATTGATCAATAACGTCACAAACTTAGTGAAAGACTTGTAGAAACTCGTACAAGGTACACAAATACTCGAGTGGATACCGTAAAGAAACAAAACATAGGGGAGATAGACTGAGCCAGCAGGCCTAAGTGTCATCGGAGGCAATAACCAGACAAGCCTACAAAGAGGGTGAAGAAGAAAAAACTCTGACCTGGATCGCTGCCACTTGGGTATTGGGGAAAATGAGGCAGCAAACCCTCTTGTGAGAGAGGGCACATCTGCAAGCACAGCGAAAATATCATCCTGGACTGAAAGTAGGATACTAGATAATTGAATCATTTCGAAGAAGTTATAATGTGGAAAAATTGTGAATCGGCCTGTAAACAAGTCATTGCTTCGAATTTGCGAGACGCTCGGGTGTTATCAAATTTTTATCGCTTAGTTGTTACAATAGATCTTCAAAAGTATGCAGTCCTAGAGAATAAATTTTCAAATAAAGGAAACAATAGTTGGCCTGGAAAAGGAGCTCACAGGGGTTAAAAGGGGGCACTGAAAGCAGTGTATACAGTTATCTAAACAATTCTAGCGTAGCAAATCGTAACGCAGGGCTCCGATATTCCTGCATGAGTAATTCGACCCGCATGAATGCGATAACGACAACTTATTCACATTTCTCGATTATTTCGGGACCGATTCGATGTAACTGTGGTCGATAAGCATTTTGCGAATATAGACCTTTTGTGTAGCGATATAAAAATTTAATCTAGGTAATCTTCAGCGAAATCTTCTCTGTTTGTCTACCGCAGTCGATAAATACGGTTGGAAACATTTTTATGACAGTAATTTAACTGAGGATCTACCGATTCAAAACAAAGTAGCGCTTGTTCGTTGTAAAAGTTCCATTGAACTGAATTTATGTCGATTAATAGTAAAAGTTGCCGCCAGTGAGGATAAATTCCAATTCTACACTGACATCATGAATAGAGTCTATGAAGGTAGGATAACGTGATACTAGAATTCACGATTTCGCAAACCATAGCCTTTACAATAACAGTATATCGCGACCCAAACAATAATTACAAACTTCGATTATTCTGAGTCTTCATTCTTCATTCTACTACTCGCTCAACTCATGACTACTCCTTCTTTCAATGCATGAATAGGTGAATTAATTTGCTTCTGGACCTAACACCACTTCACAGACATTATACAGGGAGAAGCGAAAGGTCTTACGTGTAGACTCATTCTATGGTCACCACCCACCATCGAACTTCACGCAATAGAATACCAAGACCTAGAAGAAGAACCAAAAACTAGCTATAAGAAGTACCAAGAGCTTGAATGTAACTAACAAACAATTGTAGTATCTACCGAATATTTAGAGAGGAAAAATAAATGTATGCAATTATATGAAACTTGGCCAAGAAGGATGTGATGAGCCGGGTTATGTAAGAAACTGTATTGACGTTGTTTGTTAACTTTTCAATAACTAAATTTTGTTTCAGTAATCTTTGTTATGAAGATAGGTTGTACCTAAACGTTTGATTCATATAGACTCTAAATCAGGCACTCAATAATTCGTATTATGAAAAATATGTTTGGCTCACGGGAAATGAGTGAATTACTGGAAAAATAGTTTTGTTGGTTTTGTTTTCATTTTCCGGAAATAAAACAATATGGTGGAAAACAGAAATGAAAAATATATGTATATTTGGAACATCCGGAGTAATATCATTTAAGATTGAAAGTAATATCGATGGAAACAAAATCTGGAAAAAGATCTGTCTTAGACTACTTAAATCAGCTATTAATAATACATGTTAACATTGTTGCCTCAGCTTATCATGTTAGAGCCACCCATCACTTCAGAATCTATCTGGTACACAAAGACGGCTCGAAGACCACGGATTTTTTTTATACTTTGACTACAAGAGAGGAAACTGTAATGTTCGAAAAACATCGTGTGAGCCAGCGGTGGAATGTTGGGAGAAGAAATAGGAATTCGGAATTTCCTTGAAGGCTTGGAGGTTATATACATGAGGAAAAGCCTCACTGATAGGAAGAAAATCGGCAGGTCACGAGCTTGACAATGAGGGGGTGACTAACTTAAGCTAACTATACTTCGATCTAATTTCAATTTTAATGAGAAATAAGCATTAAATACCTTATAAAAACTTTTCTACGATGATATAAATAAAGTTTATAATCGTGGCTTATCAATTATAGGACAGATTCCTCTGAAATGATGAACTGTAATCCTCAAGAACCTAAGTAATACTTATTTTGATTTAATATTTACAACTAAAATAATAGGGTATCCAATCCTTTCTTAAACTTCATCAAAAAAATTAAAAATCAATAAATTTAAAATTTCACTTAATAAATTTACATTTAATTTTTCTTACATTCAAGTTAATTTCATAAAAAAATAGTATATTGCATTATTTGTTCAACCGCAACTGCATGCACAATTTTGATTAACACTTTTATACTAATATATCTAATTTTATTTAATTTTTTAACTTTATTTTGATTTTAATAATGAAATGTTTTAAACTTCAATTGACTCATACAAGAATATACATGTTAATTGTATAAAAATATAATATAAAATATAGAATAAACTTTATTTTAATTAGATAGAGAATAAACATGCATATTCATTAATAAAATTAATAAACTGATTAATAAAACCATTTAAATCATATTAATAAATAATGTATGTTTAATAATGAAAATATAAGACTCAGTTATAATTAATGAATGAATAAACATTTCAAATCATTACTGCCTAACATTTTTTTATTCCAATTTTTCATAAAATTCAAAATCCAAAAATTCCCTACAAATATTTCAAGAATAATCAGATAAAATCAATTTTCTACAAACAAACATATTTACCTAAATAATTAATTAATTCTACTTTCTATTTAATTAATTATGGAAATGAGAGTTAATAATAATTCCCTACGAATCATTTTAAAATTCTATTCCTAGTCATAAATACAAATAAACTTGTTTTATACAATAACCACAAAACTTTAATGAATAAATAAAATCAATTAAAATAAAAAATTTGAAAAGTATGCCTTTGAAATTTCATCGAATGAACGATAAAGATGAAAAATTTTACGAGCTAGTCCGTATATCTGGAATCTCTCTTGATGGACTAACAGACGAAATTTCTGATAAGCTCCGACCATGGAAATATCTATCGAAAAGGGAGAAATCGCCCACCCTCATACGATGTTCAATGAATTTGTATGTTTGAGACCCGAACTTCAAACATTATGAGGAAACGCTGTGATGTTAAGTAGATCTTGGTACGGAATAGAAAACCAAATATTTGTGAAGCTGTTTTCGCAATGGGTCTCACATGATCATCCCATAAGAGTGTGTTGTTGGTGATGATCCCGAGCATAGAAATTGAAGACTCCATAAGAATAGTTGTATCTGACATCATCATATTAGGTATTGTGGGATCCGCCGTCCTGAAGAAGATGCAAGCTTGAGTTCTGGTTACATTGAACTGTACTAGATTAACAGATCCCCATTTCTAAATTGTCGCCAGATCCACATTAATTACGTCAACTTATCTCTACTCGCCCCTCTGGCTTTATTGAATAGTATGGGGGATCTAGATGAAAAAGCAGTATGAAGTGTACCATCATCTTCAAATCTGTGTACGTGACAGATATTCACTTCCATGATGATAGTTTATAGGGAGCAGAAGCAATGCTGTTGCCAGGACAATTCACGGACAAAGCCCAAGGAATGATCCCAAATGTCCTTACCCTCCGTTAACGGATATTTTGATTCAGTCTGTGGAATAAAAATAAAATATTCATTGTAAATTGACAGTTAAGAATGATAAGTGGAGAACGGATTCACTCCAAAATATAATGTTACAATTTCTGGATGATTCAGTAACAGATTTGAAGATAATGAGGTTCAATCACAAAACAGTTCATGCGTGTAGAACTCAAGAGATTTAATAAATTTATAATTGAATCGCGAAGAAAAGGGATACGACAATTATATCCCCTCGTAACTACATCAAGATGCCGTCTCCCAGGTGCATTCTGGTGCGCCAAGCGACTGAGTTTCTGTAATGAATCAAGCAGGAGATAAATTGTATTAAGCCTGAAAGACATAAATAGTGAAATCATTTTATAAACTCGTCGCATAGCCGGCTGCCTAATGTCATCTCAGAAATGAATAGAAATGATGAACTAACTGGATTATGTTGTTTCTATCCTTCCGCAGCATATAAAACCGATTTATGAGCTTGTTCCGCAAATTTGTGTTAACAGTTTAAGTATGACCTAATTGGTTGCAAACGAGGAAATAATATGTAGGGCAAATCAGAATGCCGAATGAGCATGTCTGCAATAAATTGAATTCCTTCTACAATTGAGCATCAATTTACCAAGAATCCCCTTCAAGAAAACAGTTGTTACAAAAATATATATTGCCAGACAAAAACGAGGAGTTGAATTGCTTTCAGTCTAACTACGGTTATTTCAGAAAATATTACACATCGCCATGAATCAATTATCAGTAAATTCATTTCAACTTAAAGGAATAATATGATTCTTTGTACGTTGAATTCGAGTGTTCAAAGACTACTCATGTGTAAAATCATAGATATTGAACATAATAAACGTAGAAAACAGACTCGAAGTGGGATTCGAACCCACATCCTCAGTGGTCTAAGTTAGAGCGTTACCAATTGAACCATTGTTTGAAAACCGTCGAGGTTGAATATACAGGTGTCCTTGGCCGAAAATATGATGATTTAATTCAATTTACAAGGTTGCTCAGTTTGGGCGTTAGAGGGCCTCAAAAATGATTAACTTTTTTACATTTTCTCAAATAAGATTGTATTAAGTTTTCAGCCGCGCGTTTGTGCCTGCAAATTACAGCTTTTTATAGAAGAAACCTTAATTTCAGAGATTACGGGGTGTTTCAAAACTTGTTCAGAATGAATTATCCACTCATATTTTTTGTAACCCCTTGTATAATCACTACCAATTTTTTTTCTGGATGGTTACTCTCATTTAGAAGCTATTTGCTCTCCTACAATTTCAGTTGGGCTAACGATTTAGCTACGAAAAAAATGTTTTCTAAATCCCTACAAGCCTGAATCAGTAATTCTAAATAAAGTGATATAGGCAGCTGATGGAAGTGTAATGAACAATCAATTACCTAATGTTACAACAAATGTTCAAAATTACCTCCATTTCCTTGTACAGAAGCGTTAGTTCTACTTCTAAAATTAAGTTGTACTCTTCGTAGTGTAGCGGGAGTCGGAAGAGTGTTGGCAACAATTAAAATTCTGCAATTGAACTATTTCCGTTCTCGATAGGAGTTGAGTGAATTTTTGTTTTAATAGCACACCATAAAGATAAATCACACGGTTTTAGGTCCGGTGATCTCGCTGGCCATTTTACAGGAGCATCATTCCCTCTTTCAATCTACCGATTTGAATAAATCGTATTTAAGTACACACGCAAGGCTTACAAAAAATGTGACGGTGCATCATCCTGCATAAGCCACATATTCTGTCGTAGGAATAAAAGCAAGTCATCTAGTGAAGTGGGTAATGTTTCTTGCAAAAAAATCTCGTTTCATCATATTTTCGGCCAAGGAACTTCCGTTGTACATGCCATTTCCGGACATCCTGTATATTTCTTCATAGAAATCTTTGAAGTCATAGCATATCATTAATAAACTTGTGTCATTTGATGCCACGTCAAAAATTTAGTATTCCCTGGTGGAATTCGTTTCACTGCAACTTCACATCAAAACAGTAGCTGCGAACATAGACGCCCGGTAAGAAAAATAAGGGGAGGCAGTTGCCCCTTCCTGGACTTGAAATCGTTTGCTGTTTGATGAGAAACCCTATTGTTTTTCAGGGAATTCGTGTAATAAACAAACCCTTTCCTGAAAGGATAGTAATTTTCAAAAAATCATAACTCCCATTTAATACAATGAATCGTTTTTGCAGTAAATTCAAGTTAATATAAAACTGCTCTAACCCAAACACAACCGTTAAACAACAACAACTTAAATTTGCATCGTACTTCAAGAAATTTATAACATAGGGCGATGTGGTCTAGGTGATAGGATGCCTGATTCTCACTCAGTAGTATCAAGTTCGATTCCCAGAAGCGGGATATTTATTTTTGTACGTTTTCTTAAAAACATTACTGATCTGAATATTATTCAGTTTTGTAAAAATAATGAAGGGATCAATTAATTTAATTCATTATCTTTACAAATAAGTAAGTAACTTTGCTTAGAGACTATTTATCCATTCTCAAAGTAGCAACACATTTCTAGTTATAATTCAGAATAATTGTAATGTCAAATGCCAAATTGCAATGGAAATGATTGAAACAATTGATTGTAGAATAATGAATTATGGAAGGAGTTGTAACCATAGAAAAAAAATGGAAGATCTCAGAAACAATTGATCTTGCGGCTAGTGCTAATAAAATCAATGAAGATTTCAAACTATCCGTTTCTCCATTCCAATATAAATCCATTGAATATCAACTAATAACTTGTACACTGAGAATAATCAAACGTTTAATTCAACAAAATCCAATATCATTCAGAGCAAAGAATGTTAGAGAACAATTTAAATCGCACGACGCGACGACAAAAAGGGAGAACTGATAAAGCAGAAATAAAACTAATAAAGTTAATCAGCTCTGCTCGGGATGATTGCATCTCGTCCAAGTTCTTGAGAGAATAGGAAGCAAAGTAAACAAAAAGACATTCATTTCTCATCGCAGTTTGTGCACTTATACTTGTTTGTAGATCATTATCTTGCTTTTATTGAAAATGAACGTCAATTTTAATACTCTTACGATCCCAAGGAACCGTTTCTCAATGATGAACTCAATTTCTGTTACGGAGTTCTGAACCGACTTCAATCTTTTTCTTTAGATCATTTCGCTCCAATTTAAAACTATTGAGATCGTAAAGGAAATATTCGGTTGTTAGTATTCATGTTTATGCAGGTGATTCGAGTTTACACAAGATTGTTCAGCAACTACATACTCTACCAAGTGCAAAGTTGAACTTAGTCATATCTCTATGGCTTCGGCGTTTACTTGATGTTATTTCATCCTGAAAATATGTAAAATAGTTAATAAAAGTTTAAATTTACACAAACTGCAAAGTTTGATTGCTTACAATTGTTTCGTCACACCGTGACATTTTCGGAGCTAGTAAACAGTTAAATTACAAATAGAGATGTCATCCTTGAATACAATAATGCTACGATACTACGATAGTATAATGTTGGGTTGGGAATACTTGGAGGTCGGTCAGTACGCTGCGCATATGCCCAAAGGGTTAAGATGGAGTGACCGAGTGAGCCGATCAAGAGCGCGAGACCCAGCTGGTCTAGTTGTGCGTGCTCGATTATTTAGCACTGCTGAAGATATGGATGAAAGCTTAGAATCTGTAACTCGAAAAGGGCTCAAAGTATAGTGAAACGGAGTCACTGTTCGACCGCTATAAAACCTCGATCGATACGGTCACTCCGTCCTCCATATAAGCCGGTCAAGAGCGCAACTCAGTTCGCTTGTGTTGCATCAAAGGAGGCGCCTTTTCAGTAGCGAGTAGCTAGGCTAGAGAATACTGTTTCCACGGGTACAGACCCTCCAGTCTATTCCTCTCTACAATCGGCCAGATAGTTGGCGCACTGAACAGTGTGCGAAGCAGAGCAAATAGCGTTGAGTTTTTCGACGAAACTTATGCCAGTAAATTTCGAGCATCATATCTAGTTTGTATCAAAATTCCGACTGGATTGCATTCACTATTTTACACAAGGACATAACCCGATCCAAGAGACACCGTCGTTCACTATGCCCACTCCGTCTTTTTAATAATAATTCTTTATTGTCATGAATTCACAGAAAATGTCAACATTATCAACGATGAAGTAATAAAAAAATATTTATGATCATGATAAAATATTAAAACGAATTAAAAAATTCATAAAAAGGAAGGGTCATCAATAAATTATATGTTATAATATAACTAAATTACAAAATTAGAATATCATGAGCTTATAAATTCATCAACTGACCGAAAGTAATTTTGTGTCAAAAAAAATGTTGAGTTCTTCAAACTCAAAAACGAATGACAATCTTTGATAGATTGAGGTAAGCAATTATAAAGCTTTAACACATTGGTAGAAAGCAATCCTTTCAAAGAGAGTGGATTTGTGTTTTGTTATACTTAGATCACCACAGCCTCAAGTTATCATATTGTTGTATATCTCACTATTTGCTATAGAAGTTTCAGGGTTTTTTTCTTACAAATTCTTGCTTTATGTTGGAGGGAAGTTGTGTATACCTCGTATTTTTAGGACGAGACAGTTTTATAGTTAAAGCAGATGGATACCAGAATAAAATATCATAGGATAAAAGTGATTGCACATATGAAGAGTGAAAGATACTAATAATTGTTGTTATTGAAGAACTTCTAGATAGGGAAAGGCTAAATACAGTTATGGCCATAATTTAATGAGATGATGCTCCTAGATGGAGTCAAGGGTCACCAAGGACGGACTGGGGGACAGGTAGGTCAGTGGTAGAAGCATCGATCATCTAATCACTGTTGTAGCTTCCGGTCGCGGGTTCGAATCTCAGTGATGGCGGAATTTTTCCGATGGACCGAGAAAATGATCAGGTATGATATAATGGGCTTCTAGGCCTATATCATCGAGACTGCTCTAGTAGCAGAAACGAGCCTACCACACTAGGTGGAATGTTTAGTGGGTATATCTAAGGTGATTAAATTCAGATTCGGGAACTTCTCTCACACTACCTTATGGGATGTGAAATAGACCCCATCATGGGTTTTAAGCACCTCTTATCAAAAATAAGGGGCAGAGTGGCAACAGTCAATCGGTCCTAGATTTTAGAACCTGCAGGCCACTTTTGGAATACATATAGTTGTATTCATTATAATTACAAGGTGCATGGTTCCATGTGAATAATAAAATATATTATTCAAATTTAATGTGTCAATTATTTCGTCGTCAAAACATCATCGATATGACGACACAGTTCCTTTTATTCTCTGGCATTGAACTATATACAGTAAAGTGATCATTCGAGTAAAATTTAACATAGATTATAATTTGACGTCTTCCATTACCTGTTTCTCGATCATTTCCAATAAATTTTCTATTCCTGCAATCATATATTTGAACCGAGGAGTGTCCGAAATATGTATTGTTCTATACGTTACTGGGTCTCTAATTGCTTGTACCGGAATATCAAAAATTAACTTGGTAAAGGGTGGTTGTGGAATCTGAAACGTGTGTCTTACTTTACGTTTGAAACAATTATGTCACTGTCACACTGACATCATCAATAACCTACATATTTCATACCTATTCATTTTAGCTGTAAAACAATGATGAACTACAAATTATGAAATAATTATGTGAACTTTGAACCTTTTCAGAGGTCGTTATAGCCACAATCCGGGTCAAAAACTGTTTTGAAATAGTTAATTTTCCGTAAATCGAATGACGTTCACGTGAGAAGCCCGTAGCTCGCGAGTTAGAAAAGTGCAAAGTGGTTGTACCTAATACGGCTTTACGACGACTTTTCGCGTGCCGTTTTCGCTCCATGTAGTTAGATTTAGTATTGGACCGTGCCCGATGGCCGTTCTTTTTTCGATAAATGTCCATTAAATAGGAAAATTTAATTAAAACAGTTTGAGCTATTCTCAGATCTCAGCTACGCGCGTCTAACGTGCGACGTACCAGAAGGAATTTTGTCGCGGGTAAAAGCTAGCGGCCAATAGCCAAAAACACTTTATTACAACTGGCGCCGGTCGCGCGGGGCAAAAAACGGCCCCAAATTGATAATTTGATATATAATTATATCTAAACCTTGTATTAGACATGTTTATTTCTCTGATCGATCATATTTTTCCTTAATTATAACAATATCGACTCGTCCGCGTGTCCACACAAGATCGCTTTTTCTTGCTCGAATCTAAATTAGATGATCATTCACTTATATTTGTCTCTTATCTTTAATCCGTATCTAAATTGTGAAGTTAAGTGTCAGAATGTTCTTTAAGTCTTGTTTAATCTAGCAATAATTCACGTGGTTACATAGTATTCCGTATTACCCTCCTTTGACATTCCTCATAATGAATTTGTAATGAATATGTTTTGGTGAGATAACGAAATAACTATTGATATGGGTGAACTTAAATAAATCCGAAATTCTCATTTACTGCTTTATGGGAGTAAGCCTTCTGATATTGCTTGAACAAATTATTCATTCAAAAACTGCGATCACGGTCCAGTCAATTTTTTCAATAATTTCGAATGTGCAATTTGAGAAGGTAACATTATCAGTTGTAGGATTATATTGATTACTCCTGCTGAATCAGTTATTTGTCCCTCGAACTTGTGGCCAAGGTATTGCTCGTATTGTCTTTATTACAGCGTTTAGACTATCAAGACGTCTCAATCCTTTTCCCCATCCCGTCTTGTAGAGGGGAATTCCTGGCAGACCACTTCCTCCAAGCTCATTCAAGTTTCAAGAACGGTAACATTTTTTTAGTTGGAATAACCAAATTTTCATGATCAGTTATTTATGATCTCTACCCAAAATTGTTCTCATCTACCAGTTAACTTCTCAAACTTGAACCTTTGGCTTAAAAATTAATTGTATTCATAGAATCAATAATTCCACTTTAATTAATCAAATTATTTAGAATTCCAATTTGTTTCAATTTTTCTGAGTATTGACCTTTGTTAATTTATAAAATAAGTATGTTATCAATCAAACTAATTTTATTCCAATTATAGTTCCCTAGAAGATTTAAACCAGATTGTTAAAATGAAACTTTTCTTTATTTCTCTGATATAATTATCAACATTCATACACTTCGTAGTGCCGGAAATTCTTGATTGAGAATTCTATCTTTTTTGGCTAAATCCGTTGGCGCTCTGGGTAATCCGATCATTCAAGAATCTGTGGTCATGTATCACTACGAGCGTAATATTTTTTTCAATATAGCCAATCATCATCGATTACCCAGACCGAGCCATCGAGCATTTGCCCAATCTTCCCTATTGCTAGTCCGGCCCTGTATTCACAATACATTTGTACTTGAAGCTGCAAAGCTACGGTTTATGCAAGAATAATAAATGAAGCGTTCCAGTTAATCTAACAGAATTATGTTTCTGTTATGAAAGCAGAGGCGCAAGGTATCAAGGACGTATGAGTTATTGATTACGGTGTAGTGAAAGCAAGATAGAAAAGTTGCTCGAAAGAATCGATAAAATTTACGTTATTTAACGAATCCGAAAATATAGATTGCTCAATTTGCCGCGCCATTTCAACTTCTCATTTGAATTTTAAAGAAGCTGCAAAATAGAAATTCGAGATAAAGTCAATTATTGTATAATTTACTTATAAATACGGACTTTAGTATCATTTTCACGATCGGCCCTTAAATGGGTTCATCAGGACTAAGAGACAATTTATTGCAGAACGAAAAACAATAAAACAAAAAAGTCGTATTAGTTGGAGTCTGCGGATCATCAACAATGCCCTCGAGGGTAATCTTCTTTTCTACCTTCCATTGACGAAGGAAACTTCGGAGAAAATGGATGAATGCTACAAGTGTGGAGTTTAAATACTGCTTTTCCTTTCCAGCGAAGTCCCTTTAATCCTGACACTAAGCCCTAATATCCTTCGAATATAACTCTGAACATCACTCGAGAACTTTATTCATAATTTTCGAGCAATCAGCCATGTTATATAAAAGATTACAGACTTTCACAAAACGTCTCTCACGTTGTATTTATTTTCTATGAATTCTTTTTTGCGCACGTCAAGTTTTCCTTCAAGATTAGCAGAATAATGCTGCCTAACAGTTCAATTCGGTTAAGCTACGTGATGATATTGTGATATAAATATCGGAAAATTCAATGTGACAGGAAACCAAATCAAATACTGATTTAAAATAAATTCTGTAATTGGTGACTACATTTCCATGTTTTATTAAGGTATGTCGATAACTGTAAGATGTACCAGAAATGAACGTGGATCTTCAAAATAGGCTATATTCTTCTGTTTTCGAGTTATTTCAGAAAACACGATACCTACTCAGTATATCAATCAATCATAACGAAGGCGGATGAGTCCGGAGCACTTAGACCGCTTGATTGGGTCCATTGTGCACCCATTGATACAAGAATCAGTCCAGCAGAAGTAAAGCAGTTCCGAAGGCTAAGATAATGCGTGGACTAATATCTTTTATGCCTTCAAGCAGCATATGTGTGCTTCCGAGGTGTTGTAGCCTAAGGGAAGCCAGTGCTGGACATTCTGCTAGGATGTGAGAGGCAGTTTCATCCGCCTCTCCACATTGACTACGAGCTGGGTCTTCAACAATACCCATTATGTGTGGATGTTTATTCAGATGACAGTGTTCTGTGAGGAGTCCTGCCACCAGCTTTAGGCCTTTCCTGCTCATAGAGAGTAGGGTTTTAGAGAGTTTAGGCGAGAACTCCCCAATGTGAAGCTTCGTATGCCTCATGCCGGGGCACCACGACACTCATTATATAGTGTAAGGGAAATATTGTAATCGGGACAAAAAAAATTTCTGGATTTCCGCGGATATATCCGTTTTTGATCATTTCTAAATCGATCTATGAATCTAGACTATTTTTCACATGATGTCTTTGTGTATGTGTGTGCGTGCGCGCACATTCCACTGTGGAGGCAATTAAGCCGTTCCTATCGATCGATGGATTCGAAATTTTGTAGATTGGTTTGAAGTGATGAAAATAGGAACTGTATTGTTTTTGGGCGGGGTAGCACCGTTTCGAATGGTATTTCTAACATCCACCTTCACTTTTTCGAATAGAATTAGGGTATTTTGTTGAACCGAAGGACAAGCGTGTTTTTCTGGTTTAAACATACATCAAACAACCATACGTATGTATTTAACCTGTTGGAATGTTCAAATTTAAGATTCAAGTGACGTCCCCGATGTGACGTCACGATCTATTCTATGACTTTATAATTTGAAATAAGTCGTAGATTTCTTGATTCTGTGGTACATTTTGATAGCTCATGTGACAGCAAGTGTCAGTAAAAGAAGGTTAGATTATAGTATATTTGCGAAAGTCAACCTGTCTGCTGTGTCAGTATGGAACATAGAGGAAGACCGTTCGGATGAAATTTCAATGTGACATAGAGTATAATTTAACGTCTTTCATTAGAGGCTTCCAAATCATTTCCAATATATTTCCTGTACCATCATTTACAATGTATATGTAGAATCATTAACATTCTCCCATTGTTTTATTTCAATTCAATTTACTTTCTTAGTTCACATTAGGGTTTTCTTTTGTCTCACATATTTTTGCTTACTTAAATGTCGAATTAATGATATTTTTTCCCTTCAATCTTATAGAAATGTATGTATTATCAGTTTGTCTTCTCCTGATTCAAGCTTAAAATTTGTCTCATTGTTAGTTTTACAATTTTATTAATTGTTTAATTGTTTTAAAATCTGTAAAATTGTAGAACAATGCAATGTTAGATTTTTTGTTTAATTAGGCATTTTCTAAATGACATAAGCCTACTATTCTGAGTGAAGAAATCATTGAATGGAATTTTCTCTAAAATCCAGTGTATAGAAATGGGGAAAAAATCTCTTTCCAATGATACAACTATAACTTTCACATGAAAAGATAATACAACTTTATGTCATAACTCACATTTTGAAAATTTCTTAGAAAATGTGACTACATCACACCATTGCACTTGTAAAAGTGCCTCGATGATGTAGAAATTAATTTATTTCAATTCCGTAAATACATGAGATATACCTGAAAACGGAATTCAGAAAAATCGAGTTTTCTCAGAAAACTGGAAAACGAAGGACGATAGCCTATTTCTGATTTCACCTTTGAAATTTTCAAAAAAAAAGTCGATAATGGGTGGTTCATTATTTGGTATCTCTTGTGCTTATCAAGATTTCATATTAAATCATCAAAATTCAGTCACTTTTGATTTTTTTTAGAGGTTATGAGTGTTGAATCTCATGGTCTACTGTGAGAGTCACCTTTCCAAGCATACTCACTAGAGACTCCACCTCCCGTGTGAGCTTGTGTGGCTGTTGCCTTCGGTGACACTTAGGCCTGCGGGCCAATTTTATCTTACCTGTATTGTTTGATCACAGTATCCACTCCAGTACTTTTGTGCCTTGTGAAAGTTTGTACAAGTCTTTATTGGGTGAGAGCTGTATAATTCTGGTTCATCGGTAGGCTGTCCAAAAATTGTCTTTCACGGTCCAGTGTCTCTCATTTACATATCATATGTGTCAATGCTTCTGGATGCTTACCGCAGAGTCTGCATATCAGGTCGCCATTGTACAGTCCCATCTTGTTGAGGAGTCTCTTTACTGGCGCATGACCAGTCATGAGCCCTGTTACTTTTATTTTTTCCTTGCTTAATGTTAACAGGTATGTCATTCTTTTGTGACATGATGCTTTGATGTATTTTTCCCGTGTTTGTTTCCTGGGATTTTTTTCTAGTGTTATTTTTCCCAAGATCCAGTCTTCTACATATCTTCGTGCTGTACTTTTTGGTACTCCTGTACTTTTTTCTAGATCCGGATCGTTTTCCGACCCTCTTCTTACAAGGGCCGCAGTTACCTGATGTCCCGGCACCTAGATCAGCGGAACGCGGTTCCGTACTGCCCGTGTATCCAGTTCCTCTTTGCATGACCATACTATACCGTCAGGATGTCACTTCCTGACTTAGCATTGCCTCAAGTGCAGCCTGACTGTCTGTCAATATGTGGATCTGCTCATCTTCGATGACTCTCCGATTGTTCTGCTTCGCGCATTGAAGGGTTGCATATACCTCCGCTTCAAAAACGGAAGTGTGTTAGCCTAATGAATAGCTGAAGCTGGGCTTTGAGTTTCTTGAGTATGCTCCTGCACCTGGAGCTTTTTCGGTCTACACTCGTCTGTCTACCAGATATTTCCTTGTAAAAAGGTGCCCAGTCATTCCGTTCTATGTGGCAATAATACCCTGAATGTGTTGTCGAAAGAGTATCGTTTTGGAATGTGATCTGTTCTCATGCCTAACACGTCCTTAGTCACGATTCTTACGATGCTCATGTGTCCTGGCCCAATGTGAACATTATCCAGTTGTGTTTTGTATTCTGGAGGCATCATGTCTTGCTTCTCCCTAAACACCATGTACATCCGAAATAGATAACATGAAAGATATAATTCAGATAAATGGGAATAAGGATGATTCGCAATAACGAAGAAAAATATAGATCGGTGATAATTGAATTCGATAAGAAAGGAATTGTTTCAGAATTATCTCGAAATATGTCTCCTATGAACAAATTTTCATTGTATTCAAAATTGAATCAAGAGAATACGTTCTCAAGTTGAATTAGTAATTAGATTTAATTGATGTAATTGACTCAGTTAAATAAACAAATAGTTTTAGTAACTGTTCTAATTCTAAGCAATTAATTACAAAGGTACTTATTAATTTTATCGGATGTTTGTTTATTTATATGTATCAAAAGACTTCAATTATCTTCATGGCATGTCAGTTTATAACTCTCATTGTCGTATAAAGTGTTTTCACTGAAACAGACATATGAAATACTTTCATGATCGCTACATTATTCCAAATTTCTATTAATGTAGGCACTTTTGACTGACCAAATTCGATATGTCAGTAGTGATTTCAATTTACTGAGTACCTAGATATGCAGCTTTTCTGAATTGGACATGATTACTGTTACCTCTAGTAGAGCTGAAATATTGGATTCAAATTGTAGCATTCCTTATATATTCTCAATTATATCAGCAATTCCATTTGAATTTACTCGGAATATCAATATCTCATACATAATGAAACACTCGAAGAGTAAAATAACACAATAAAATCCTTTGTCTTCATACTACTCTGACTAATGATTAATCCACTAGTGTTGAGTTCAATGACTTGATTATGAAATAATAATATTTAACGACATGAATCATTCAAGAATTAATGACGATTGTCCTATCACTCAAATCGTTTGACAATTAATTGATGATTCAGTTCTCGTATTGAAATTCTTCTTGTCTGGCTTTAAGAAGTGAGCTTTCTTGTTCCTGATAATAGTAGAATCATTATTTTTTCCTTTTCGAAAAATATGTTCTAGAATAGTAAGAATTTGTTGTTCAAATGATATTAGTTCAACAACGAAAAGGATTTTTAGACGTCTTTGGGGCACGCTGAAGATGTTTTTTTTCGGTTTTCGTGAATAAAACGGAAAGTTGTATCATGAATAATTATCAAGTGTACAATGATAAAGAGTACAAAAAATACTTGGAATTTTTTTGATTGTCCAATAAGGTTGCACAGGCTGCGATTTTTATAAAAGCCATGGGTTTTTTTGCATTTTCTCCCGTCAAACATAATTCCTATCAAATGAACCATTCGAAGCAAAATTTAAGGAAACTGGTAATTTCACAACCTGGTCTCCATAGAGCACTTATCATTGATATGTCTATTTGTCAAATTGTCAAAGGTTGTTTTTTTATAGAAGCTGACTCCTTATGTCCGAGTTTTCATTTTCTCTGCGGTTTCAAGGTAGAAGGAAGTGAAACTAATGAGACAATGAAACTTTTTCATCGCATCATTTATCTTTACTGAAGCTAAAAAGTTGATACGCT
This sequence comes from Endomychus coccineus, assembly GCA_958510875.1. Taxonomy (NCBI): domain Eukaryota; kingdom Metazoa; phylum Arthropoda; class Insecta; order Coleoptera; family Endomychidae; genus Endomychus; species Endomychus coccineus. Next base: position 24,377,540 of record OY294068.1, on the reverse strand, counting down.
AGAAAATTATCCACAAATTTTTCTTGCTACTGTTGAAAACTAACATAAAATAATGACAACTATTTTAGATACATTCCAACAGTGCAAGTTGAGCGCGCAGTGTTTGTGTATCTTCAACACAACCGATTCGCATGTATGATGAGCCAGTAGATGAAAAGCGTTACGGGATCTAGTGGTTTCCGTCACATATTACCCGACGAAGACTGCTGCCAGTCCCTATTCCAAATAGAGCTTCCTTGAGCGATAGTCCTTGGCAAACAACACTGCTTGTCATGTGACTTTGATCAGTGGACGGTGGCTCTCCAACCTGCCATGACCTTGACGAAATAATACTAAAACTAATGTATCATTTGAACCATTGTGACGTGCCTTGATACTTTTGGCGATTGTTACTCATGACGGCTTCAACACTCCTTCAAGTCTACCAGATCTGAATTCAATTGACTTCATGTTATTTCCTCGGGTCCCAGATTCTTTTGTTAAGGTTCACTCCTCGTTGAGTGCTTCTGTTAGGGCCTCACCACAAAGCGTATCACAGTGATATCTATGAATAGCCTTATCACAAGGTAGTTTCAGTGAAGTAGATAACCAGGGGTCAATAGGGCAGATTGGATAGTATCAATTCAAATAATACTTTGTTACTTCTCGGCTACTTAAATGGTGTTTGCAGAAAGTTATATTTTTCTTTAAATAAACACGGAACTTCCCAATAATAAGTTTGTTCCTGCAGGAAGCTTCAACATCGTTAAATATTTGACTCTGTCTATGTAATAATGATTTATCCCAACCCGGGGGGAGCAGAAGGAAGCTCAAAAACAATAATTGCAAAGAAACGGTTCAAACAGGCTATTGCCTTATTATAGCCTTGAAAACGAACAGTTATATGGTTATTATTAGAAGCGGCACTAATTATTATTGTCAAATTACTTATCTTGCATGGGATACTCGAGCAGAGCAAGTGAAAGCGGGTATTTGAGTTGTACTGGTTCCTCAGCAATACCCCCACTAGGCCCGCGCAATATCATTAATCTTTTTGGTACTTCTCAATTATGGTGAATACTGAGATTCATTTATCCTGTACTCTTTCAGGTTAGTTCGCGCAGATTTCCGACAACGGTGTCAGAGGGAACTGTACGACAGTTCCAGGCACTTATATACTACCCACGCATAAATTTGGCAATTTTAACTCTTAGTTCGGGGTAGTGGCAGCGTGTTAGAACTATAATTACCTCGTGAGCAATACCACTTTACTTCCGGGTAGACACAACATGTACAGTGGATATCACGACGCTTGACCATACATCCCCTTTCAGAATCTACTTCCGGGAAGTCACAGCATGTGGAACCTAACGGTGGTCTAGCTACGACGCACCCTCATTCCCGGGTAGACGCAGTGCACATCGGTGCATCGTAATTCACTTTCACTCTATTCCTCCTTCAGAGCCTACTTTCGGATAGTCACAGCGTGTAGATCATGGCGATGGACTATCTACGACACACTCTCATTTTTGGTAGACACAGTGTATATTGGTATATAGTGATTCTTTTTCACCCTAATCATTTACGCCCTTTGACAGTACAATTATTTATAAATTCAATGATACGTTCATCGTTACGTTATGGAAATTTGAAAAGGATAAACTTATCAGGTGAAATACAACAATTACAATTAGTAATGGAACGATATCTGATATTGCCGCACCGCGAGCAAAACAATGGAACTCAATGCACGAACTCAATTAGCAAAATTACTATTTACCTTATGTTTCAATGTTTACTGGCGGAACTCTCACTACTCGATTAGGTCGATACAATTGATCGCTTACTCCGGAAGACTCACTAACATTCTCTCACTAAGCCTGTCTAACTAGCTGACTATATCATCACCGTTTGCTAGTCGTTTTTTTATACTAATCGAGGTGCTGGTCAAGTCACCTCCACCAGTTCCTACAGACCCCTTCTTTACTCATTTCGCACGAATGATACTCCACCAATTCCTAAATTGTGTGCATTGGTTTGTATGCTTACATCTGTTTCGTCATTTTATGGTGACACGAAATACACACGGTCTTAAATGGAATCAAATATACTCGGTTTATGAGTTGGTGTCTACACTCGGTACTATCTATATTCCTATGCAACAATAATATACTTCAGAATTCTTGATAGTTATATGAACGAAATCTAAAATTTATGGTCAATATACGTGTTTCCCATTAAATAATTAATGAATATTTTTGAGCTTCGTTACACCAGAAATCAGAAATGTGTTGAAGTAAGATGGTACAAAAGTAAAAAGAGCTCATAGCTCGAATGATGAAGAAGTCATCAATTATTATACTCAGATTTTCATACCACCTAATTTTACAGTTTGTAAACATCATAGTGAATTTTCCGTGGAATAATATTATCATAGCGAATGGTTCTAATCTGAATTGAAGTACCTTCATTTGTCTTTCACAAATATGTAAAATCAATTATCTCTTGGATTAAAGAGACTGTAGTTAATACGAAAGAAAAACTACAATAATATTCAGAATTTTGAATACAATAATTGTTCGAATGTCAACTTAATTATTAAATTTAAATTTCTAAATATCATTGTTGTCTTCAAGTACTCACAATTAGAAATAAGATATTTATCTACAATCATTGTAGTGAATAGTACGAATTATCTATAAATTTATAGCAACGGATGTTTGTTTCAACTTATTGCATCAGTCAGGGCGAAGTTTATTCCTCTAACTTGAATGATGTACATACCAACAGTTTCCCGATATTTGTTGCAATGATTTATTGCGTACGAGATTGTAAAACACATAATAAAGTTTGATGTTAGCTACATAAAAATATTAACGATCATTTTTACGATTAAGGAAACACGTAAAAGTTAATTCTCGTACGTACATTCAGCGTTTCTGATTCATCAGAGAAATTCTATTTTTATGGGAGTTGCAATCACCTAAGTGTAAACTTCATTTCATATTTTTGTTCCTTCCTATAAGCATCTAATTATCAAGTTCAGTCGCAAAAATTCATAATACATATATATTTATATTGATTAATGGGTGAATTACAATCACTATTATACTACAGAAGCTGAGGCAGGCAAAAATACTTCTGAGAAACTATAACCAAAAGAGGTCTAACGACACAGCATCAACCCTAGAAAATGTCTAACGGGTATTCTAACAGGACACCTTAAGAAACTCGGATTGGTAGAGGTGGAAGAGTGCAAGGGTGAAACTTGTATCCACTATCTTGCAAAATCCAAGGGCACGACACATAGCACCGTACCAAAAAGTAGAGGGAGATCGGACATCTTGAACTTCCTGAGAGCTATGGAGTTGGAGGACCTGCTGTAGCCGTTGAGACATCCGGAATGACTGAACAGTAGAGGGGAAAAATGTGATATCAAAACTGTGAAGTCATGGCAAAAGATCGCCATATGATATTAAGACTTTGAAGTTAAGGAATAGGATCGCAATGTATAAGGTATAGGGTTACCAGGTAACGTCATGTAAACCCAGTAAAGGATCCACGTTCTGGAGGTTCGTGATTGTTGGTGGTATGGTAATGTAGAACTATTCCATCTAATGTTCTATGAATTTATGTGTCAACACTTACACAAATGTAGATAACTGATGCATAAGACTATTGTGCATTAAAACTGATAAAAAACTCATTGATAACATTTGAAGGATCAATTACCAATTGAAGACTTTCAAATAACTGGCTAATAACTAACCACTGATATCCTATTCAAATCTATAATCACTTCTTCTGGTCGATATTGACATTGAATTATTCATCATGAGAATGTAACCTTGCGGAATCAGCGGTATCATACATGATGGTTTACTACTTCGCATGTTATGTCAACGTTGTTATATAACATTTGAACAATTAAACAAATGAGGGAATCTTCCGAATTTACCTAATTTAGAATTTATTGAAGATTATTCCCGTATTCCATTACTCACACATCAGACTGAAATGACGCGACTCTCATCTTAAAAGGGTAGAAACATTAGATGAAACATGCTTTTTTCCAATTTAAAATTCAAACGCTACATGCGGATATCGATTATACCCCTGAATGTTTATGTAAATAAAGACATTTTCACAATGAAATTGAATAAATATGGTTACAATTCTACCCTCCTTTTAACTCATTCTAATTCACTTTATTTGCTTCCATTATCAAGTTATTCTCTATTGTTCTACAAATAGCGCAGTCTTTTCTATTCATTCAAATAAATCCACTTATATAAGTTCGGAACATACCTTTAAGAAAGATTCGAATGCCTATCTGCTCTCCCAACATTCCACTGCTGGGTCACACGATGTACTTCGAACATTATAGGTTTCCCTCTGGTGTATATTCTTCATTTTTCAATACTGTTGATACAAAAAAATATACAAGTATATAAATAGGATGAAATTCTCTGAATTATGAAGATAACTCAGATAATTTAACATAGGATTATCAAGATGAATTAACGTAATACATTGAACCATAGGCGGGCTTCGAACATACATTCCTGGATGTCACTCCAGGGTGTTTCCAATTACACTACTTTGGTCCCGTCAGAGTCTTGTATTTCGTAGATATAAACCTCTGGAACGTTAGTAGATCATTAATGACCACAATTCGATTCGATGCTCCGTGATAGATCAACTTTTCACGTGCATTAATTTAAAGTCTGAAGGGTTGGTTCGAAATCCGCCGTTCAATGGTACGGTTATTCATCTTGATAATCCTATCTCAAATTATGTAAGTTATCCTCATAATTCAGAAAATTTTATTCATATATCTTTATGCACTTATGCGAAATTGTGGCCAATTTTACTTACCCAGAACATCTCTCAGTCAGTTCTATTGAAATAATAAAGAACCGAGGTGCTATCACTGAATGAGTACTATTAGAGTAATTGCCAATCATAGTAATACTCATACCTACACTCCTCAATTCAAAACGATTGAACTTTAGATGAATGTGCGTGAATAGTTGATCTACAGCAGAGTGTAATAAGGGCTTAGTATAGGTTATTTGCAATATTTAAAAACAAAATCATTCTTAGAAAATTAAAATTTCATGTTAAATTAAAATATCTAAAAGTAAGGAACATCTAGGCGTTGCCAGATGTTTTCAATAACAAATGTAGCTTGAGAAAAGTGAAGGAATTCCTAAAATAAATATAAGACAATTCACACTCGCTTCAACGAGGGTGATATGATACCATAGCTGATACGGTCAAGAGGGTTGCAATAAGTTCACAAAAATTTGGTGTAAAGGAAATCATAAGCCTGTCAAGATGAATAACCAATCTTAATGTTAACCATCTGGAGATGTTTAATGTACATTCAAATCAGCTAGTGATATTTAGAAAAGGACAGATAGTTTCAGAAATCCCCATCGAAAACATTCTGAACTAGAGACCTCAAGAGAGGCATGTTATTCCTTATTGGTCGAACAATTCGTGGATCCTTTTCCGTATTGTAGATTGGTTCTTGAGAAAAAGGACGCATCACAAATACTATGGATAATGCCTAAAACCTTCAGTTATATTTCCCAGCTAGAATCAGTCTCTTGAGAAATCACGTGACACTTAATTTCGATTAATTTAACTTAATAGTTTCTTCAGAGTATTTTTGGTAAGAAGGGTGGATGTCGCTAAATTAGAGTTGTTTTAGATTTTTGATCAAAGTTGTTGTTCTCAGTTTTTATTCAAGTTAAGTTCCATAATACTTTCAAATCAGTTCAGTTAATTTCGATCCCCTAGGTTCATCCTGGTTGGATATTAATTTAATAATCTTAGTTTTATTTCTCTTTTAGTTAATTTAGATTATCTAAGTTTTTTTATTTGAATAAGAATTTTGATATTAGTTTTTTATTCTTATTGGTAATAAAGTTAATCATAATATTCTTCCATTATCTTTGATCATCTAGACATTCTTTTATTATTATCATTATCATTTAAATGTTATTTTTTATTATTAAATTTTATTGTTGTTGTTGAATACGAGTTTATCTGATTATATTAGCGCTTTACCATTTCAATTACCTTCCAGTGTATTGAAAAAGTGTCTTATGAAAGAAAAGTAAGTGTCAATGATATCTTTTACGTTTGTTCTGGCTGATCAATGTTCGGAATCAAACTACAACGTGTCATGTTTCTCTAAATTAAATGGCCACACTGTCAATAAATAAATAGATTGAAAATTAGGAATAATATAAATGCCTTAAGTGAAGTTTTATAGAGATTCTTCAATAGAGTACCATGTTACAGGAGCATCGAATCACATTGTGTTCAACAATGATTTCTATCCTTTCAGAGGTTTAACTCACGAAAATACAAGACTCTAACGGGACCAAAGGATGTAATTGGTGAACATGCTGAACTAGACAGACATCCAGGAATGTGGGTTCGAATCCCGCCTCTGGTTCTATGTTTTATTTTTATTCATCTTGATGATCCTATGTTAGATTATCTAAGTTATCTTCATAATTCAGTTTACTTTGTTGGATTAACAGTATTGAAGAATATAGAACGTATTATTTGTTTTTTATACTTTGACCATAGGAGAGGAAAACCTATAATGTTAGAAGAACATCGTGTGAGCCAGCGGTGAAATGTTAGGAAAGGCATTCGAAATTTTTTTGAAAGTTTGGAGGCATAGGCAAAGATCTCACCAGGCAAAGAGTTCCACAACTCTCATTTTTCATTAAGTAGGCAACTTGTTGGATCATTCTTATGTTTCTAAAATAAATTTAATTTTGAGCCTTTTGTACAGTAATGTAAAATTTTGGTTTCATTTATATACAGGAAAGTATTATTACTTTCCAAAAGTTGATTAGTAAAAGTAGAAATTATGAATTGAATGGATCATAAAAGGACTTCAAGCCTAGTATCTATTGAGCGTTCAATCTGATCACGTTATTTCATAATCTCCTAATTTTATTTAATTTGTCTGTCTTCGGTATTGAAAAATATATTATAGTTTTCAAACTGTGTTCTAAAGGCAATATGTACATTCCATTTGGAGAAAATGTTAGCTATTCCATTTGAAATTGACCCAGAATATGTAATAGAGGCAAATTTATCTATATTATTATTCTTGTTCTTTTCTGGAAATTAAATTATTTACGGTGTTTATATTGTAATTCTATTGATTTATATGTTCAAACTTAGGTATTCTTCTCTTTCTCTTTCTCCTAGTCTTCATCATTATGTTCAAAAATGTTTATGTCTCAACGTATGGAGAACAAAAGGAAGTCGAAATATATTGTCGGAATATTTCTGAATGAATGAAAAGTTTCATTTATTGTTTTAATTCCTGAAAATCGATCATACGCTTTTTGCAATATCCGGATAATCGCAATTTTCCAACGTGATAACCTGGAGCTCTATTTGTATGAAGTTGATGAATTAAACAGATTAAATTGGGCCTATAAAGTGGGAAACAGCTAACCGTAACGTACTAATTTTATATTGAATTGTAGCTTCTCGACGCTGGAGCTCGGGAAATGGACAGACTCAGACTACGGGATCAATGCGGAATTACTCTAATGAAGTCGGGTGATAAATCATTGATGCAGCAAAAGACACATCAATCTAAGAACCACATTACTACACCACCAGATGATTCATTGCTAAATCTATTTCAGATGTCAATTTCACTCGTTATTAAAATTGATAATTCATCCGTTCCATTCAATTCGAATTCAGTTTATTGTACTAGAAAATTCTGGGAGCAGAACTCTTCTAAAAACGACAGTAGATAGAAGTTGGATAGGTTTCTGATTTGGAAGTTGGAGGAATTTCAATAGTGGAAATGATTTTAGTTTCCTAGTATTCATGAGCTTATGAAAAGTGCTACTGTTGCATTTACCACATGACGTAGACGACTAATGTCGAGCGCCCGATCTGTCTTATTATATTCCAATCCATGTGGGTATCCTGAACTCCTCATTTCGGTAATGGATAATGAGCATAGTGTTGAAGGTAGGATTTATTTTATAGTTCAGTGGCTTATGTTCATCAAGCTTCATATTTGTAAGGTATTCTTCATCATATCTAGAGCTCCCCCATCTTCAGCTTTATCATCTGAATGTTGTTGAATCATAATGAAATATTCATCTACGGCTGTTATGAAGTACATACGCTTGGGACAAGAGGTATATTCACTCGTTGCCAAGCGAGAACGAGAGTAACGAGTACAAGTGCGAGAATTCGTAATTTCTCGCTCTTGTTCTCGTAGTCGAGAATGAGTGCAAGAGCGAGTGTTACTTGTCCAACCCGAGAGCAAATACGAAAGCGAATGTCCTATTATACAGAGGTTGTCAATTGTACTTTATTATATTGTTCTCTTCCGATAAAGGTGCCCCTATCTTTATATGTAATAATTAAGTTGCTGTGTGGAGGGTATTCACTGTCATTTGTATATCAACCTTATTTCTCCTACAAGAGAGAGCGCTAGAAAAAGTACCTGAAGATGACACTCTGGTTGTGATATAAAAGCAAAGTGAAAGAGTTTTATTTGAGCAGTATGATAAATATTCACATAGTAACGGGTTCCAACATCTATTTTTTTATTTCTCACGGTTGCATTGGAACCAATAAGTAATTAAGAACATGTTGAGAATTTGCAAAATTCAATCATTCATCAATACTGAAATTGTATGTTGATCTAGTTATCAGCAGTGAAGACATAACGATGAAATGAGGATTATAATATTAGAGAAAAATTGTCGAGAAAGTTCCGTGAACCTAAGCCAATTCTAAGAGTTCGAAAAAAAAACTGTGTCGAAAAATACTGTTCTGAAAGTATACTCCGTATGGTTTCAAGTTACTTCAAAAACAGATAAAACTTTACCATCGATAAGAAAGACGAAGTTTAATTTAAGATCAATTGTTTGTGTTGTTCTCGAGACAGTTCGATACAAGTTCATATGAAAAGCAAAAAGTGCCGAGAAGTTCAATTCGGTATTATCCGAAGAATGCATATATTGTAGCATATACCTCCACTACATAGTGAGTTTGAAATGTCTAAGAAAGGATCAACGAACTCAAGAACAAATCGGTGGAAGTTTTACACAAACAAACCCGCTAGAACGAAAATATCTACTACCAATTTATACAAGTATTACAGTTTCCAATAGAATGGCTGTCAAAACTTTTTGAATAACATGATTATTGCTATAATTCGTAAGTTGTTTTCTCATATCCTAGCTCCATCCAGCTATAAATCATTTTCGTATTTATATATCAATTCAGTCCATTACATGTTCAAATGTATTCGCTTTCTATTTATCTATAATCAATGAACTGGAAAAAGTATTCACGCATTACTTTGAATCACGAAGACGTAACCAATATATCAACTATTTTTGTATCAACCATAATTATTCCACACTATATTTCAATTTTAATCAACACCGATTACTACGAGGGCAATGGGGAAAGTCCCTGAAAAATAAAACAGATGGTGCTACGATCGAAAATCTCATGTGACGTTTCTAATGTACCATCTTTAACTAGAACGCATTAAAAATTTCAAACTGATATGTCATTCAGTTCTGTTTTTACAACCCATCGAAAGCAAGTAAACTTGAAGAATTCTGTAAGCATGAAAAAAATTCCATTTCGCGTCTTCATAAACATTATTTGTTGTGTGGAAAAATATTACGCAAAAAGCCAAAGCATCAGTTCTTAAGCATTTTGAGGACTCTTCACCATCGATTGGAACGATTCACAAGTGGTTCACTGATTTTCGTTGTGGAAGTATGACCACAAAAGACCCCTATCGTTCTGGTCGTCTAATTGAGGTTACAGCGCCAGGAATCGTCGATAAGATTCATGATATGATATTGGACAATCGGCAAGTTGAAGCTCACGAGAATGCTAAGGCTAGCTATGGACATGTCAGCCGAATGGGTACGGAACATTTTGGATGAATGTTTAAATATGAGAAAGCTATCTGCCAGATATCTACCACATTTGCTTTCTGTTGCCAATAGCGCGACTGTGTGACCACTTTGAAGGAGGGTTTGGCGATGTTCAAGCGCGATAAGAAGGAGTTTTTGCGCCGTTCGGTAACCGTGGACAAAACATAGATCCACGACAACACGCCAGAGACCAAAGAACAGTCGAAACAGTGGACTTGTCCTGGCAAATCGAAGCCGAAAAAGGCTAAAAAATGGGTTTATCGGCCAACAAAGTCATGGCGATAGTTTTTTGGGATGCACACGGTATCGTCCATATCGATAACCTCGATACGCAGAGCTCTTGGATTGATTTGACGCTGATTTGAAGCGAAAGCGGCCGCATTTGGCAAAGAAAAAAGTTCTCTTCCGGCGCACAGGTCCAATGACAAAATTACATGAATTGCGATACGAATTGGTTCGTCATTCACCATATTCTCCAGATTTGGCCCCCTGCGACTTTTAACCATTTCTAAACTTGGAAAAATGGCTCGACGGAAAGAGATTTGGCTTCAACGATGAGGTCATCGCGGAAACAACGCCTATTTTGGAGGATTACCGTAATTGTATCATTTGGGAAGGATCGGAAAATAAGAAAAACGTTGAACAAAGTGTATCAGGCTACAAAGAGATTATGTTAAGTTAAGTTTTGATCAAATAAATCATTTCATTTTTCAGCACTTTTTTCCCTTGCCCTCGTATGTTATGAGGTTTCCCAAGAAACCGAGGGAATCATGAATCAACTGGTTCATGACTTATCAGGGGCGGTTTTATTTTCCTGAAAGTATCAAGAAGGTTAGGTAGTATATGTCTAAATCTAAATAAAAAAGATACACTTTAATTTTTCTAAATCCATTTGAACATGATAAATAAATAAACAATCTGAAAATCTTAGTGTATTTTCAATATTCCACTTATAAATTTTAAGTGGCACGGTGTTCGCATATTTCCATGAAGAGGTTACACTACTTGAGGAATTATCGCAGAGTTTCTCCCCTCTGTGGAAACATATTTAGAGCTGGCAACTGTATTGTGCCAATTCAAAGATGCGAAGCAATGAAAGTGGGAGCCAAAACATCGAAGGATCAAGGCGTTAACTAAACCATAGCCAACTATAATAATAATAATAATAATAAAGACGTTTATTCATCTTCATACTTTTACAATCTTGGCTACAAAGTTGAGTATATATCTAAATGAAGGAAGAATGTTCACTAAAGCCGAAGCTTGTACGCGAGAACAAAATATAAAAAAATGCAATACATCAAATCGATTGAATGAATGAATGAATAGTATCAATATCAAATTAGTAGGCTATGATAAATATGTAAATATATAAATATATAAACACTATTATATATAAAAATTCTCGGGAAATAGGTCACAATAACACTTTGTTTTAACTATTCGTCTTTACGTACGTTTCGGTCTCACGACCATCATCAGAAGACTCACCATGTCTAAAAAGGGGGTTTATTAAAACTAATTATAGCACAAGCGTCCAAATCGCACAATTAAAATTTCAATTAAAAGAGCCCACGCCGTCGAAACGAACAGAACCACGAATAATCGAATTGTATCGTCAGAATTAATGTATAAAAAATTATTTTTTTGTAGTAAGAATCCGCTATTCAGTAATATTATTAAAATATATGAGTGCATATTGATTGGTATTCTCACAACAAATGAGAAGAACGAAGTTATTTGTCAAGTATCTACTTTCGAAACCAGATGTGTAGGATTTATGACAAGGCCCTTAAGAACGGTTTCAGGCCTGTACTGGGAAATAACAATTACGAATTCTTCCTAAAAACATTTTCTACACTTATAAAGACGTATGTAAGAATTTGCAAGAGATTATTTAATCAAATTAGTATAAATATGACTTAGATTTTGTGTGTCTACCCTATGATTTACAGATTTGGGGTCCCGTTTTATGTGAATCATCTCCAGGATAGATCTTCTATAACAATTAGTTTCCTTAGTTAAGATGTTAACATTTTTGTAATCAAATTGATGGTCATAATCAAAGCAATGCCTAGCAAGGGCGGTGGAATTTTCTAAGTTGTTATTTCTTGTGCTATATTTATGGCCGTACATTCTTTTTTGTAAATATTGTTTAGAGATTCCAGTATAGGTTCCATCACAATCTAAACAATTCAATTTATACACTGTGTGGGTTTGTTTATCTTTGGGTATTAACGGTTTTAGATTTGAGAAATATTTCCCAACACAGTTAGTAGGTTTATGCGCAACATTTATATCATACTTTTTCAAACATTTTTTGATTTTCTCTGAGGTCTCCGGAATGTAAGGTAGAGTTATAAAATTGTCTGTATTACCTTTTATGTTATTTTTATTAGACGAACCATTATAGATTTTGTTTATTCTTTCTTTAATGATAGGATTGAAAAAAGTTTTTGGGTAGCCATTCAATTCTAGTGTAGTACGAACAATTTTTAAATTTTTGGGGCGGTCATCTGCGTGGGACAATTTTATCGCGCGATCTGTAAGGCTGTTTATGACACTTTTTTTATAACAAGCTGGTGCAACGGAATTGAAGTGAAGATAACGTTGAGACCATACTTCTTTAGTAAACCAAGAGGTTTTTATTCTTCCATCAGCATCATGCCTAATGTTCATATCTAGGAAATTTATGTTATTGTTTAATTCTATTTCACAAGTGAATTGAAGTTTACAGTGAAAATTGTTAAATTTATCAATTACATATTGAATTTTATCGTTGGGAACACACATAAGGCAATCGTCTACATACCGTTTAAAGAATACAGGCCGAAAATCTAATGAACTCATAACAGATTCCTCTAGGCACTCCATAACGAGGTTAGCAATGGTAGCTGAAATAGGAGATCCCATTGCTGTGCCGAATATTTGTCCAAAAAATTGCTCACCATACTGAAAGTATGTGCACTCTAAACAAAATTTTACAGCATTTATAAATTCCGATTGATCTAGAGGTGTGTGGTTTTTAATCTCTGCCCAACGTTTTTTGATGCTATTCAATGCCAAAACAACAGGTATATTTGTAAATAAAGAAACAACGTCCAAGGAAATCAGTTGATGGTTTACGGGTACGGATTGATTTTTTATAAATTCATTAAAGTGCCATGAATCTTTTACATAGAATTCATTTTTTCCTATTATATTATTGATAGATTTTGATAGAAATTTTGATAAATTGTAAGTGGGCGCTCCAATATTACTAACAATGGGTCTTAGAGGTATATCATTTTTATGCAGTTTGGGAAGCCCATAGATATAAGGTGCAAGCCCATTATGGCAAATTAATTTATTTTTTAATTCAATAGGGATTATCTCATCCTTATGCCATTTATTTATCAATTTATTCATGTTGTTTTGTACTGATAAAGTAGGATCAGATTTTAATTTTTTATAAGTTGTTTCATCATTTAAAAGGTTTCCTATTTTGTTTTCATAGTCATTTCTATGCATTATGACGGTTTTATTACATTTATCCGCGTTCAAAACTAATATTTGAGGGTTAGCATCTAAGAAATCTTTTGTTATTTTTGTATGATAGTTAAAACGATTCTTTGCGATCCCAACTTCTGCCTTCTGTTTGTTCTTTTTGTTTGTCAAGATGTTACAAACTTTGTTTCTAATTTCGTTTTTCTCTTCTACATTTTTATTCCTAATTCCGCATTCTAAATTTGCAATAATATTATCGATAGGCAGTTTATTATTGTTATTAGGCAATGCAAATTTCGGACCTAAACTTAACGTGTGCTGCACCTCATCCGGAATTTTTATGTCAGTTAGATTTTTCAACCATTGTTCATTGATATTCTTTTTTTCATATGTTACGTCTTACATTAAATTATTTATCTTTTTAGATTGAATGGCTTTGATTTTGTTGAAATTTTTTTCGAAATTGTTATGCTGAATTTGAAAAAATTGCGATATAAAGTTGCTATCAAAATTTTGATGACAGGTTTGTTTAACCAGTTTGATTTTGTTTTCAACCTCAGCTACAATTGCACATGCTTCTTTAATGCACAGGTTCAAACAGTTTTTATGAAAAGAATTTAATAATTTTGCGTACGCCTTCTTATTTAGCACCTTGCTAAACATATTCTCCTTTGATTTAGATATTATGAAATTTGGATAAACTTGCAGATTCCTACATCTTACCAGAAATATTCTACGATTCTTCTCTCTTGCTAGTATCTTCATTAACTTTCCGTATTCCTTCAAAACTTTAGGATAGGTGGTTGTTCCTTCCATATTAAGGCTTATATCCCAGCCGAAATAATAATAAGATTCTTGACCCAGTATGAATTATATATAAAAATTCTCGGGAAATAGGTCACAATAACACTTTGTTTTAACTATTCGTCTTTACGTACGTTTCGGTCTCACGACCATCATCAGAAGACTCACCATGTCTAAAAAGGGGGTTTATTAAAACTAATTATAGCACAAGCGTCCAAATCGCACAATTAAAATTTCAATTAAAAGAGCCCACGCCGTCGAAACGAACAGAACCACGAATAATCGAATTGTATCGTCAGAATTAATGTATAAAAAATTATTTTTTTGTAGTAAGAATCCGCTATTCAGTAATATTATTAAAATATATGAGTGCATATTGATTGGTATTCTCACAACAAATGAGAAGAACGAAGTTATTTGTCAAGTATCTACTTTCGAAACCAGATGTGTAGGATTTATGACAAGGCCCTTAAGAACGGTTTCAGGCCTGTACTGGGAAATAACAATTACGAATTCTTCCTAAAAACATTTTCTACACTTATAAAGACGTATGTAAGAATTTGCAAGAGATTATTTATTCAAATTAGTATAAATATGACTTAGATTTTGTGTGTCTACCCTATGATTTACAGATTTGGGGTCCCGTTTTATGTGAATCATCTCCAGGATAGATCTTCTATAACAATTAGTTTCCTTAGTTAAGATGTTAACATTTTTGTAATCAAATTGATGGTCATAATCAAAGCAATGCCTAGCAAGGGCGGTGGAATTTTCTAAGTTGTTATTTCTTGTGCTATATTTCTGTTTGTTTCGACGGCGTGGGCTCTTTTAATTGAAATTTTAATTGTGCGATTTGGACGCTTGTGCTATAATTAGTTTTAATAAACCCCCTTTTTAGACATGGTGAGTCTTCTGATGATGGTCGTGAGACCGAAACGTACGTAAAGACGAATAGTTAAAACAAAGTGTTATTGTGACCTATTTCCCGAGAATTTTTATATATAATTCATACTGGGTCAAGAATCTTATTATTATAAACACTATGAAATTCGATGAGATAAATAATCTAACTTAATAATCTACACATGAATTATTGAATATACAAATCGATAAACAAACTAAATTGAAATATAATTTCTTCGTAATACATCAAAATACATACCTACACATGCATGTACAAATATATTTTTTTTAATATTCTTTACACGAAAGGGAAACCTATAATGTTGAAAGAACATCGTGTGAGCCAGCAGTGGAATGCAGGAAATTTTTCTTGAAGTTTTGGAGGTTGTGTACATAGGGAAAGACCTCACTAGGTAAAGAGCTCCACAAATTTGCTGTTCGATAGAAAAATAAAGTCTAGTAGGAAAAAATTTGGCAGCTCTTGAACTTGACAATGGAGGGATGACCAGCTTGAGCTTGTCTAGTCCGCCTATCTATAATCTCTCGAAGTAGAACAACAGACGAGATTCCTGATGAACAACGACCATGGAAATATGTATAGAAAAGGAGGAGTAGAGTAGAGTAGAGTAGAGTAGAGTAGAGTACTTTATTTGGTGCTAATATAATATAAGCATTATTTGCACAGGTCAGTTTAAAGATAAAAGTCAAAAAACAAATTAATAAAAAACCAAAATCAGTCACTTAACAAATTATTAAAATTTAGATTAAAAAAATCATCTATTTTATACAATACATTTTTTACTAAGTAAGATCTAATTACAATTTTAAATTTGTTAAATGGAAGACTACGAATACATATCGGTAATCTGTTAAAAAATTTGAAGGCAAGAAAATTCGGGCCGTTTTGTGACCTGCTGAATCTGAAAAATGGCAAATGAATATTATCCTTATGATCATCCCATGAGAGGGGTGTTGGTGATGTTCCTAGCATGAATATGAAGGACTCCATAGGAATAGTTGAACCTGTATCATTATATTAGGGATTGTGGGATCCGCCTTCCTGGAGAAGATCCAATCTCAAGTTTTGGTTGCATTAAACTCTACTAAATTATCAGATCCCCATTTCAAAATATTTTCCAGATCTTCATTAATTGCGTCAACCTGTCTAAGTCTCGCTCTTCTGGCTTCATTGGATGGTATAGGAGCTCTAGATGAGAAAGCGACTTGAAGTGTACGATAATCTGTAAAGCTGTAAACGAGAGAGGTGGTCACTTCTAGCACATCGTTTATATGGTGCAGAAACAAAGTTGGTGCAAACACAGATCCCTGTTGAACACCAGCGTTGATAGCCATTGTATCGGAGGATACTCCGTGTACCATCTGAGAAAAACCTCGATAGTAAGCGACAAAGTTGAGAAGGGAAACCATATGACGGTAGTTGCCCAAGAAGTATTTGGTGCCAGAGTCGGTCAAATGCTTTAGAGATATCAATGATACAGCTAGAGATTCATCATGTTTTTCAATAGATTTCTGTCATGACAAGCAGGTTTCCTGTTGATATCGGCTAACGATAGCCATAATGCCGGTAATTCACGATTTTGGAGCTCTCTTATCCAATTAAATTCCGTTACAGTATTTCGCAAATACCAGTAATTGCTGTATGAGTACTAATGATTTTAATCAACACGTGATATCCGTATGATATCCCTCGCACTATCATAATAATTAATATTTCGGTCTTTGTCAATAAAATGACAATTATTCCGATTCGCAGTCATGTGGTCCTATAGACATGATATTCGTTAAACAGCTCATAGCAAGCCGTATCATGAAATATACATACTTAATCTATACAAATAGTCCTACAACTGTAATAAATATTTATTACTGGTGAGATTAATCAATATGCTAACCACTTTGGGATAGAAACAGAGAAATAATTGGACCTCAAATCGTAATCAGTATACATATAACCTGGTTTCACATCATAATTCATGATCGATGATAGAACGAACTTAGGCTTATTGAAGCCGTATTCAAGATATATTTAACATATCTTCGGGGGAAGTAGCAAGTTCAACAAGTTGAATATTAGAAATATGATATACCAATTCTTATTATTCTGGAATTCAGCATTGTTTGGAGATCAAGTATCAGGTTGAATATCAAAACTTACTTATTCTTTTGAAATTGGCATTACCGTATTGAAGATATATTTGACATATTTTTGAGAGAAGCGCCGTGTTGAATATTGAGAATAAAATAATATAAAAATTTGATGAACACTCATCCTTCTGAAATTCAGCATAGCAATATTGCAGATATATTTCACATATCTTTGAAGGGAGTATCAAGTGGAATACCTTAATTATGATGAACCAATAATACTTCTAAAATTGAGCATGGCCGTATTAGAAATATATTTGACGTATCATTGATAGAAGTATCGAGTGGAAAATCAAAATTGTGCACATATCTTCAAGAGATGTATGAAGTTAAATATCAAAAATAGCATGAACCAACATATATTCATGAAAAGCATCAATTTGAATATCAAAACTATAATGGACCAATTATTTTTCTGTGAAACTCAGCACAGTTCAGAGATCACGTATTGAGTTGAATATCAAATCTGCGATGAACCACTTATCCTTCTAAAAGTCAGCATAGCCATATTGAAGATATATTCCATTTATCTTTGAGGGAAGTATCAAGTGGAATGAATATGTTAATTGTAATAAACCAATTATACCTCTAAAATTGAACATACCCTTATTTGAGATATATTTGACATATCCTCGATAGAAGTATCGAGTGGAATATCAAAATTCTTATGAACGAATTATAATTCCAAGACTCAGCATTAACCGTGTTGGATGAATATTTCACTTATCTTTGAGAGAGATATAAAGTTAAATATCAAGAACGTCGTAAACCGATAATTATTCTGAAACTCAGTATATTAGTATTGAAGATATATTTGACATATATTCATGAGAAGCATCAAGTTGAATATCAAAACTATAATGGACCAATTATTCTTTTGAAACTCAGCACACTTCAGAGATCAAGTATTAAGTTGAATATCGAATCTGCGATGAACCACTTATCCTTCTAAAAGTCAGCATAGCCCTATTGAAGATATAATCCATATATCTTCGAAGGAAGTATCAAGTGGAATATGTTAATTGTGATGAACCAATTATACTTCTAAAATTGAGCATAGCCTTATTGGAAATTTATTTGACATATATTTGATAGAACTATCGAGTGGAATATCAAAATTTTGACGAACCAATTATTATTCCAACATTCAGCATAACCGTATTGAAGGAATGTTTCACGTATTTTTGAGAGAGGTATCAAGTTGGATTTCAAAAACGTCATACACCGATGATTATTTTGAAACCCAGCATAGCAGTATTCAGGATACATTCGACATATATTCAAGAGAAGCATCAAGTTGAATATTAAAACTACAATGGACCAATTATTCTTCTGAAACTCAACACACTTCATAGATCAAGTATTAAGTTGAATATCGAATCTGCGATGAACCACTTATCCTTCTAAAAGTCAGCATAGCCCTATTGATGATATAATCGATATATCTTTGAAGGAAGTATAAAGTGGAATATGTTAGTTGTGATGAACCAATTATATTTCTAAAATTGATCATAGCCTTATTGGAGATTTATTTGACATATCTTTGATAGAAGTGTCGAGTGGAATATCAAAATTTTGATGAACCAATTAATATTCCAACACTCAGCATAACCGTGTTGAAGGAATGTTTCACGTATTTTTGAGAGAGGTATCAAGTTAGATTTCAAAAACGTCATGCACCGATGATTATTTTGAAACCCAGCATAGCAGTATTCTGGATATATTCGACATATACTCAAGAGAAGCATCAAGTTGAATATTAAAACTACAATGGACCAATATACTACTGAAACTCAACACAGTTCAGAGATCGAGTATTAAGTTGAATATCTATCCTGTGATGAACCACTTATCCTTCTGAAATTCAGTATAGCCATATTGGAGATATATTTTTCACATATCTTTGACAAAGGTTTCACGTAAAATATCCAAAACGTCATGAATAAATTATTTTTTTAAACTCAGAATAGCCTCATTGAAGATATATTCATTCTACATATATTCTAGAGAGGTATCAAATTGAATATCAAAAATGTGATGGACCAATTCATTCTACTGAGACTCAGTAGTTTGAAGATCAAGTATTGAGTTGAATATCAAGAATGTGATGAGCCAATTATTCTTCGGAAACACATTCGTATTGAAGATGTATTCGGCATATCCCTGAAAGAGATATAAAGTTGATTTTCATGTCTAGCTCCAGTAATTCATTCGTGATTGAGCAGTTTGATAGGATGACCTCAAAAAACTTTTTTCCTGTCTGCCAGATTCCCCTGGACAAATGAAACATAGCTCCCAGCTCTATATCTATGATTTCAAATGAATTTCACTGCTATACTGTCTAATGAATGTGAATTACTGATATATTAGGGATAAGTATCAAATTGAATATGAAAAGATATAATGAACCAATTATTAATATAATGGTAATATTATTTATATTTGACATGCTTTTGAGAGAAGTATCAACTTGAATATCAAAATTGTGATGAACCAATTATTGTTCTAAGACTTAGCATAGTCATATTGAAGATGCATTTCATATATCTTCAAAAATTGTATCAAGTAAAATATCCAAAATATCATGAACCAATATTATTTTAGCTCAACATAGCCTTATTGAAGATATGTTCTATATAACATTCAAGAGAGGTATCAAATTGAATATTAAAATTGTGATGGATCAATTTATTCTTCAGAAACTTTGCATGGCCGTATTGAAGATATATTCGACATATCTCTGAAAGAGATATAAAGTTGGATTATCATGTCTAGTTTCAGTGATTCATTCGTAATTGATCAATTTGATAGGATGACCTTAAAAAACTTTTTTCTCTCCGCCAAATTCCCCAATGCAAAACTGGCATAGCTCCCAGCTCACATCTATCATTTCCAATGAATTTCCCTGCCATACTGTCCAATGAACGCACCGTGAATTACTGAAAATGAACAATTTTATTGAAAAAACGACGTGATATCAATATGTATCCGGGGAAAATAAAACGGCGTACAAACTCTGGCCGCACATTATATGAAACGTAGGAACAGACTTGTGTGTGTAATGAATTATCGTTTTCGAAATAAAGCGTTAGTTAACGGTACGTGAATCAAATTTCCTATGTGGCGTATCTATGTCCATACATGTCAATTAATTGTTATCCGCTGATTTCATGGTGAAAAAGATATATTTGTGAGGGAAGTATTGTTTAAAAGGTAATATCAGCACACTCATATTGTATTTCAAAATAAATATTCATGTGGTCACCCAAACGTGAAATAGATTGGTTTAATGTCAGCTTTGATTATATTCTGGGGTCATGAATTAAACGCGTGGCCATCAAATATTACTCTCCCAGATTTTACTCTCCTAATTTGTATTTGATGCTTCATTCCATGGAATTGCGTTTTATTCGACGAAGAACAAAACCTCTAGACGGAAAGCTTGATCCGTGTCGTTAATGAGTTGGAATTATGGAATAAGTGAGTCAAATTATCCGATTGAGGTTTCAAATGTGAGTTCAGCACAATGATGCTCCGACACATATTTAGATTGCCATTAGAAAGCGTTTACAGTGGAATTTAGAACGGAAATGAGTAGGAAAAAGCGGATCTGCATCATGGCCTGCAACATCGCCCGATTTGAACCCTTTTGGTCTATCTTGGGGATATTTGGAATATTTAGTATACGCTATACCTGTAAGTATCCTCGAGTAACTGTAGCAACAAGTAGATCAAGTATGTCACCAAATCTGAACCAATGAGAGGTTTTAGAGATAGTTCGAAAGGCTTTTAAGTCTTTGTTGTTTCTTCATAATTCACATCGTTCGTTTGTTTGTACGGGTTGATCCACATAGCATTTTATCTGCTTTCAACTTCTTTGGATTAAACCAGAAAAGTCTTTTTAATGAATTGAAAAGCGACATACCTTTCTAAAAGTTAACCCATTATGTATATTGGCATCCCCTGTAAGGATTGCGGAAAAATATTCATCGGCCAATGTTCCCAATACCTCGATTAAAGATTGAATGAGCATAAACATACAAAGAAATCATTCACTGCACTTGGTAAACATGTAAAAGACACAAACCATCCTTTTGACTACAACAATACAACAACTTTGAACATTGGAAAGAATAATGATAAACGTTTGATATTAGAAAGTATCCAAATTGAAAGAAACAATTGTGTTAATGATAAAATTGATTCTAATCTTTCGAAACATTATAATAATCCAAACTAAACCAAATTCAGATATTTTGAATTACATTATCTATCTAGTTGTTAGTAATAAGAATGAAATGTAACTCAAAGAATATCTAATTCATAAAATAATCATTTGGAATTATAAAATCATAGAATAGTATCTTAGGTAATTAATTAGCTGGATTCAATCCTTTCCAAGTACATCAATTTAAATATTGGCCATTCATTACTCTTTCACACACGACCAATCCAAGGTCATAGTAATCTATTCTTATCTAAATCACATGACAACACTGATCAACATAACAATTTTTGATAAAGATAAAAATACATTATCGAAATGTCAAAAATTGTTCATACTTGAAACGTCATAAGCAGACTGTTCTGTATCTTCCTAGATATATGACGTCATCAACTACAGAAACATTATTGTATAGTCGTTTTCTAATACAAATTCATATATTTTCCACATTAATGTGTCACATTTTCAATTATTCGTGTTTCTTTGGTTGTTGCAACGTAGACATTTCAATTAAAATTAATGCGATTAAGACGCTCAGTGCTTAGACAATTAGTTTGAGGAATCCCTCGTTCTAGTGACATGAATTAGTTTCTAAACGTCTTCTGAAGATGGTCGTGAAACCAAAACGTACGTTAAGACGTAAATAATGTTGAGATGTGTTATTGTGACCTATTTCTCAAGAATTTACATATTATTCAAACCTGGAACAAGATTCATCAATATATGTTCTTTCCAGCAGTAGTTTCAGGGGCTGCTGATCTTGCTGCCAAATTGAATCATCTTCATAAACTCTATTTGATAAGTCTCTGATTTCAGTAGTAAGCGATTCTAAATATCATATGCCCTTTAAAATTCCCTTATGGAAAATGAGCCGTAAAATGAGATTTCGAAAAATTGCACACCAGACATTTACTGAGGTTCGTCCTGGTCGTTGTCATTGATATGGATAGCAGTGGCGGCTCGTGAATTTTTGAGAGAGGAGGCTGAACATAAAACGTTTTTGTAAAAATATACTCTATTCACAGCCTTTTAACCTTTGCACAGCGACCGTACCAGCTACTTCAGTGACAAAGTCAATTGTTACCCAGCAAGAACCAACGTGGAGGTATAGAGTTTCTCTTGGCAAAAACTTTTTTGGTTCGTTTTTTGTCTTTTATTTTTTTTGGATTTTTAATGTCTTATTTTTTTTGAATTTTTAATGATTTTTATTTTTTTTTGGAATTTTTCATATTTTGTTTTTTTTTGTTAATTTTATTAACTTTTTTTATATATGAACGGAATTCTACGGTCTTTAGTTTGCGAAAAATGATCAATAATATTATCAAAGAATGTATCATTTTGTTTTAAGTGTTTTACTAAATCTTTTTCAATAGATATTAAACTAACATTCTATAAACGATTTTGGCCCATTGTATTTGGCATGTGAGTTTTAATTCGTTTGAGAGTAGAAAATGATCTCTCCACCGATGCCGACGTGACAGGAATGGTGACTGTCAAACAAAGTAGTTTATAAAATTGAGGTAAAACTTGTTGCAAATCATTGTCTATCATATATTTTATCTTATCGGCGTGAATGTCGTACTGGCCTATTTTATCAAAAAATTTATATTTTAGAACTAAGTTAAACAAAAAACTTCAATTCATGTAAATCGGAAAATCTAATCTCAATTTGACCTTTAAGAGTATCTAAAATTTCATTAAAAAAGTGTTTTTAATGTAGTTTCTTGTCTACCAAATTATATGTTTTCCTCCTTTAACAATATTCTGTTTACCGGTCAATTTAAACTTAATACTCGATGTAATATGTTCCTGCGATTTTTCATGTCTGTCTATACCACGAGCTAAATTTTCCTAATCATCATAACCCGAGTGCCATCAACATGAAGTTGTATCAGATGTAAATAGCAAGCAATACCAGTAATATAATCCATTGTGTACCTCAGATCCCGGTAACCATAAATATTTTTTACAATTATCAGTATCAAATGATCGATTTTGCAACATACCTGTCATCACTAATCTTTTCAGCAACTAAATCACTACTCATTTTAACGTTTAATAACCAAAGAACTCTTTGTTAATAACTCAAAAAACACTTTTATCATATGTTAATCCACTAAATGGATTTTCTAAAAGGCAGCAACTAACTCACTAACACTCATTTTAAATTTACAACAGACAACAATCTTACTTCGAGTGGCGTGACACATAAACAAGCACTGACTGATCTACCCAGCAGTCTTCAGAACGCACGTGTCGTATTTCATAGATTGCGAGCGGCTGCCGCAGGCTAGCCTCCAGAGGGTGTTGCGATTTTCGCTGATTTAGCCTATTTGGCGATCGGACTGCTCGGAAAAACGGCAACTGCGTTGAACAACACATGCTCAGCGTTTGAAATATATAGAGAGTCTAGCCTGAGGGCACTGTTTCCAGATTAAAAATAACTACTGAGAATGGGGAATTAATTGTAAAATTTTGAAAATTTTCAGAGAAACTAGAAATAAAATGGAGAATGATCATTAAGATGAATGATAAATTGCTGAGGAGGCTTAGCCTCCTTAGCCTCCTTCGAGGAGCCGCCACTGATGGATAGAAGTTCAACGGTGGATAGTGTGCCTATTAAATATACCACTAGTAGTAAACGTGGCTTCATCTTTCCAAAATATTGGATCTAAAATGTCATTTGCAATTTTTCGAAATTGTATAAAAGTAGTAATAGTAGCTGCAGTAATAGTAGATCGCAGTGGAGCGGTACTGATATTAGAGGAGTAGTAGTTACGCTAATGCAAAAAACTCTCCAAAATACTCACCCAAGAAAATATAGTTCCATGCCTTCCCAGCATCAGTCGACAAAATTCGGCTATTTTCTTTTTGTCGTTCTTATAGATAGCTTGAACAGGGACAATATGATAATGTCTATAATTAATAATCTTTGAAATACTTTGAACTAAACTAACTAAAATTCGACGTATTCCACTTCAAACTTTGATATATTTACTTGACATGTTTCGTTTGCACGGCAACATCATCAGTCTGAACTGTTTAGTGTTCCAAACATTGATATAATAATCATAAAAATCAACTTGAAACAACATGTTTTGCGGGGTATGTTTTCTTTGGCCCCTTTTGCTGATGTACGTGTTTCTTCGAAAATCCTAGTCCGGTATAAGTTTATTGGTGAAAGTTTGACATTAAGACTTTCTGAAGAAGCACTCATGCAGTAACAGCTGGCGATTACTTTCATTGAAAGCCAGAATGTGGAAACTGCAAAGTTAAGGCCGTCAAAGCTACGGCACTCTACTAATTCCTAATAGTAAGGTAGCTGTGGCGATTTGGGTAGCAGCCAAACTACAGTTGGTTTGAAATGATTCATGGCCTACTATAAGCACACATAATCAGACCGCTAAGCGACTTGCTCACCCTTGCACATATCAACGTAAGTCCTTTCTAATTACACGCACCGCCGCCAGATGCCGCTTTGTCTACCGTAGTAAATCATTGCAGTTTTTTGTGCTGACGCAGGAACTTTCAACTTTATTCTAGATCAAATTATTGATGATTTGAGATATGGAAAAGTTCTTCTAATAATTTCAGTATGGTGGTAAGTTTTCAAATTGAACTAACTGAAAATATTCAACACGGTTCCGGGTATTTTATGTACCTATTTATTTATTTATTAACGGCCTAACCTTTTATACGATTAACGAAAAACTAGAATAGTCCGGTCAATCTAGACCAAAACATTAGAGTGAAGGTACATAAAATCCCAACAAGCTGAAAATCAGTAAAATTGTTCAAAACATAATTATAAATAATATTTAAAAGTTCCCCATCATTCCCGTGTATGGAAAAAATTTTATTCAAGGTCAAAGGTCAAAAAAATGAGTTTTCCGCGATTTTCAGCAAAACGGTAAGTTTTATCATAAAAGTTCCTTCGACAAAAATTGTAGATCATAAAATTATCTATAAAAAATTTACAAATACTTTTTTCCTACGAGCTACCGTTTCTGAGATATAACGATTCAAAAAGTTATAAAAGTTGTTTTCGTCATAATATGCACGAGTACGCCACGTATATAGATCTCTAGAGTTCTTATATATTATAATATATATATATATATATATATATATATATATACTATATATATATACATATATATCGGCAAGGTCATGTTTGGGGACAAAAATGATACGGAAAGGCAAGTTCGAGGACTTTTTCGTCTTTGGGGACAGTCCCCGAACATTTCAACATACGCAACGGTATCTTCAGGGACCCTCATGTTTGAGGACAGTTACGGGAAACTTTGAGGACCGTTATGGGAAACTTTGAGGACACACGTCTCAAGTATTAAATATAACAATTGACCCAAATCTCTCATTCAAGTATATTTTGATATAGTTTGAATATCGGTTTGCATGCACAGAAAACATTCTCTCCTAGCAACTGGAACAAAGAAATAAATTAATATTATTTCCCCTACGTGTAATTTCTATTCATAGCCTAATCTATTAAATTTAGTAATTTTCTTGTTATTTTCAGCCATTTTTAATGTTTATACACTTTGGAAAGTTGTTCTGTCGTGGAGAGTGTAGATACGTGTGAGCTTGGTTATCTTAGATCAAACAAAACAAACATAAAATTATTATGTATTATATAATATGTTCTCTGTAACAAATATCAAACATATCGGTAGCGAAATAATGAGAAGTGACCACAAACTCGAAAAAAAATGTCTGGCATATAGGTACCTAATATAATACGAATATGAGTTGGGGGAGGTGCAGGACTGTTTGTTCACTTTCCTATCATCCACCAAAATATTTTTGAAGGTGCTACTATATCGCTTTCGGAGATCGTTCATCAATGACTTTACGTCAGCTTTGTCCCACTGACGGGCTCGAGGAAAGAGTGAAACAGCTGTCTGAGACTATAGGACGTGTTGTCACTGTTCAACCTGGTGAATCTAAACTTTGTACACGACACGAAATGTGACATTGGTTGAATCTGTATTTCGTATTTAAATCAGAATTGTATTATGATTTTCCACTGTTAAGGTGGAGAATACAATACATTTCTATCGAATGCGAGTCCATTACATATTATAGGACAAATATCAACTTTTCGGGAAGCAAATTAAATGTACGCTGTATTGTATTCACTGATTCGCCACATACAAATTTGACAGGTTAGACATTCCCTCACTTATTTTTCTACCAAGCATTCCAACTCGAAAGATGGAAAGAACGTTATCAACCAGAATCAGAATAACAGTTCAATAAAAAGATGCGAATTATCAATCCGAAAGTAGAATCTCACCAAAAAACGCAGCTGTAGTGTTGACCGCCGCCATGATGAAACTCTGATATTTTGCAGCGCAGTTTATGTAGTCAGTGAGTTATTACCGGTATTACTAACAATTCTTGCTACAAATATACTTGCTACAATTAGATTATTACGGATTCTATTCAGACGAAGTTTGATAGTGTTTTGAAAATGTAAGTTCCCCCTTTCGTGATTTTAATTACTTTGAATAAACAGTTCTCAATAAATCGCTGCAGATCTCATAATCATAATGCCAAGGTTGGAACAAAATATTTTTTATATATATATATATATAATAGCTACATCAGCTTTAAAAGGCAAATACCACTGTTACTATTTTACTATTGTCCTAACACAAACATCTTTGTGGTCAGTGGGTTATTACCTGTGTCTATGATAATAACTCACTGACTACATAAACTGCGCTGCAAAACATCACTATTATTCTTATTCTGGTTGATAACGTTCTTTCCATCTCTCAAGTTAGAATGCTTGGTAGAAACATAAGTGAGGGAATGTCTAACCTGCAAATTTGTATGTGGCGAATCACAGAATACAATACAGCGTAAATTGAATTTGCTTCCCGAAAAGTTGATATTTGTCCTATAATATATAATGGACTCGCATTCGATAGAAATGGACGGTTGCAAACAAATATGGTAATTCGGAGATAGTTTTTGTGTTAGCTAAGCTACAGAAATCTAGTAATTTTATTATCAATGTACAAGGAAGCTGCAATAAAATTTATGTGAGGTTTTGTTCATCCCTCTTCTAAACGTTTATTTCCTAAACAATCCAAAAGCGGCTGTTTCGGCCAAATCTCCACCTAATTGAATGAAGATTTTAATGGAAATAGGTCATGTAGGTTACATATTGCTGTTCAGCTAAATATATTGGCTAATTTATTTTGCCCAAATTTTACGAAATTTCCTTTGCGCCAAATGAAGCATCACTACGAAGTGTAACTTCAAAATTCCATCTTTCACTTTCGTTTAACTGGCCTATATTAATATGCCCAAAATAATCATCATATAATACAGTAAAATATAGGTATATTGATTACTATCTTACTCTTAGT
Organism: Endomychus coccineus; assembly: GCA_958510875.1. NCBI lineage: Eukaryota > Metazoa > Arthropoda > Insecta > Coleoptera > Endomychidae > Endomychus > Endomychus coccineus. The sequence goes on along the minus strand of OY294068.1, from coordinate 24,349,602 downwards.
AGATATTAATTATTCATTTGATCACTGCAATCTTAGAGCTAACTACTTACTTTGTTCTTATTTTGACCATATACTTCATAGTTTATATTCAATTTCAATTTTTCTGAAATAATGAAGCTAACCTAACTCATTACATTCTCAGATGATGCGAATATACCACCTTTGCATTGTAAGTTCATGAAATATTTGTTATAAGAAGAATTAAATAAGACTTCTGAAGGGTAAAAATTGGCTTCTTCAAACGCTTGTTCCTGAGTGCTACAATAAAGTACATTATTAAACTTTTAAAATTTACTGAAACTGAAAACATACATGGCCAACCATAAGAAGTTTGTGGCAAATTATCTACCTGATCACGGAAAACTGGCAATAGTGACAATGTCTCTCTTAATCTGGCGATTTCAGAAAAAGGAAGAATTCACAAGATTTGTAGGGTTTTGTAGGAATTCCTGATATAGAAGACAATCAATGGGAATGAACAAGTTTTGGTCTACTTAAATAATTTATCAATAACATTTGTTACTATTCGTACACCGTGTATAATTTTGCTAACTGTTCATTTTGCAGTTTTTTATTGTCCCTCTCTGATAATGATTCCCAAAAGAGTCATTCCAATACGAGATGTCTCCATGTTAAACTCAATGTTTTTCCACAGTGATACATATTGCATTATTTGTAAAAAAACTGGAGAAACTCCTATGCGTTTTGGGAAAAATATTTTATTACAACATGAACTTCTCCTCTCAAGCAGTATCGAAAAATCAAATACGTTCTATTTTGAAGAAAATTAAGTTTATACCAACTGCCGGTAGAATCGGAAGTTTGATTCAGTCGGTAATATTTCATAAAGATAGAACATACCTATACGAAAACCCCATGCCTTAAATTTTAGAGTGAAATTTCTATTGGATTCTGAAAAACGTCTGATAAGCCATCCACTGTTTATCACCCTATATAATTCAAATATGTTATAAGCATTAAGCCCTCCCAATTGCAAAAACTGAGAATATTACTTTCAGTTTAAAACTAAGTAATTTCAATACAATGTTACTTTGTTACCAGATGAGAAAAATCCTGGTCGAACGTTTCCTAAGATATTTCGACAATTATGTCATTCACGTCTTACATAATTTCCACCACAAAAAAAAATGGATAAGATGTTTCCATATACCAAGACACCAAAACAAAAATTATAATCTTGCGGAATCTGAAATGCAGTATCCAATTATAGACAACGTACAATAATATTCTTTCCATATACATGATTCATTCATTGTTCAATGCCGTAATAAAGAAATTTCAGATATTCCATCTATCTGATTTTATGATCCTTTATGGCTCAGAAATTTACCCAGTACCCAACGTTTATGATCCCTTGAAATTTGTTTGTTATATTTATGATATCTGTTACTGTTATGAACAACTTAGCTAAGTTTTACTATGTTTTGTCGAACCATGTCAGAATAGGGCAATACAATATTCGTTTCTGACACTTACCAAATATAATTTGATTCTATTTGAATTTTATAAAAAAATGTTTCAACGCAATTACATGGGAAATAATCTCAACCTTTGCTAATCATTTTTTACAAACTGGTCATGATTTCCCTAATTTAGATAGCCTAAGCATTTCACATAACCAAACCAGAGATTTTAAATTGAATTAGAATCAATAGAGATTTATAAAGGTGTCAAAAACTTTGATAAAAATATCCTCAATGATCAGTTAGACCTATATCGAAGTGATCTTTTCATGTGTCTTTCAAACCGCTCTTTAAATAATTCTTAGAATATTAAACCATAATCGCACTAATTCACAAATTGTTACATGTTTACTATGTAATACTGTACTTTTCTAGGATCTACCTGTTTTTGAAATTTCCGTTGATCCCTAAATCTCAACCCTACTTTACTCTTCTCTATTTATACTTGAACTGTTTCATTGATTTATCCATAATTTTCTAATTGTTTGATAATGTCACTCCGGTGTTGAAACTATAGTTACGTTTTCACGTTATTATTAATAAAAGTGGTATAAAAACAAAGTAGTTATTCTTCTTTCATGTAATCAAAATGATAAATTATCATAAAGTAACGGTTTCCATCATCGATTTTATAAATAATCTGATTCTACCATATATTTCATAATAGTTCAATATCATTTAGTGCTTAGTTGAAAGTTTACCAATAAAGGTTGTTTCGGAAAAAATTGGACTCAGAATACTTATCCGATTTCGAAACTTTCATATGTCCTTACTTAGAATAGTGAACCACTCTATATTTTATGTTGGGGATGGAATATTTCTGCATAAGCAATAAAAAAAATATTGTATTCGAACAATATATTGAATTACAACGGAATTGTCTTCATAAAACATAAATAAAGGAAGATTTTATAGATGAATAATATTCTTGATGAACTTAACGATTTCTCATAATGCTTGACAATTATATTCAGATTCAGACTGTTTGCACTTTTCGTTCCTCTCCAAATTTCTGAAATTTCTAAAAAAATTATGATATTGAGTTAATCACTTTTATTTCAGATAAATATTTTAAATGTTCATATTTCTTGTTTGTTAGTGGTAATAGTTTCTCATAAAGTTTCTTTATTGTAATGTCTTTCAAATCAACAATGGTTTTTCTACCTTTTTTTAGTATATTGACTTTTTCAAATCCTACAGTTTTCTCGAAGCTGTTCTTGACAAAATTTATATTTGGAAATTCCTGATTTGCTTTTATTATTCTGATTTCATTCCATATACGTTTTTCACTGTTTTCTTTTTTCCCAATTTAACCAAGTATTTCATTGGAAGTGTTTCATGGCCAAAATATTTTCTTGATCAAGCTCTATAACGATATATGGTTGTTCCTTCTTGCACGTCCTTACCAGTAGATATAAATGTGTATAATTCGAGATAATTTTTCAATTACAGAATGGATGGGGTCTCCCTCATTTAGAATATGACCTTTTTCGAGAAAGGTGTGTTCTATTTATATTCCATGTTTCTGAGAAATGTAATCATAGAAAGGAAAAAGATATTTATTTTTATTCTACCCAGTACGCTATATGAATAAAAAGAGAATTTGGGAACTCCATTCTCTATATTTTGTTCAATGAAAAGAAGTAGACAGCTCTCTATCTCCGAACAACACACAAAAAATGCAATTTTAGTTAGATTTGCTATTTCTCTCAGTCTCTGATAAGAGGACTCTTTTGGGATCAGCTCCCTCCCTGATAACTTTTCAGGAAATTTCTATATTTGCAAGAGAACCAAACTCACTTCTATCGGGGTTCTACTCCCTTTCATCATTTTCACAATCTTACTGCCAGGTATGACCGACAACACCACCTTTGAAGATCCATGTTTCATCAAGATAAACAAATTGATATAAACTTTCAGTTTCACTTCCTTCATTATACGTGATATACAGTGTGTCGGAAGTATCATAATCGCCTCAACAAAGAATTTCCTGATTTTCGAGGATATTTCCGTTTTGAGCATTTCTGGATCGATCTAGATTGTTTCTGACATGATTGCTCCTTTCAGATTTGTCCTATCGATTTGAAATTTTGCAGATAGCTTGTAAGTGGTGAATAATGTGACGTTTTGGGCGAGGTAGCCGAGTTTCAAGTAGTATTTCTATTCAGTTCTTCAAACGGAATTAAGTATTTTATTGAACCGTAAGGACAACCGTATTTCTTTGGCTATGAGTATATATATCACACGTGTATGTTTAACCTGCAGAAGTTACCGAAATTCTCATTTTAGGATTCAAGTTACTTCATAGAATTGTGGAGATGCAGTACGTCTAGGTTTCAATACCATAATAATAATACACTATTGATTTTTAGGTTCATATGCTGCATCAAAGAGAAAATTTGATAGAATTTGTACAACGTTAAAACTTTATTTCAACTTCTGCTACCCGTTTTTGTGGTTATAACTTTACAACTAATGATTATTAATTTATTCATGTAACAGTCTAGAAACCTCAAATACCTGATACCTGATGATCAAAAGCACAATTCTGCAAAGCAAGTTGCTGTATCATGAACTTCACATTCACCTAATGATTATATGTCATCTTCAAACGATCATGGTATCATTAGTATCCTTCAAATGATATGTAAGAACCTGAATATTGCTTCATAATCTCGTTTTCAAAAAATTATTTCATTGAAAGTCACAATCAACATCACGAGCTACTTGTTTTGTCAAATTAGAAGTATAAATGAATCTTTTACATGTTATAATGTGAATAATGATTTCACATAACACTGCCCTTCAGTTCCAGCTCCGTAGAGTATCTCTCGAGGACGCTGGATATACAAAGTTTTTTTCTCTCATTTTATATAATTACATAGCTACTTTTTTTCGAACTTCTGGTGAACACTAGAACTATTTGGAAATTATACTTGAGCTTCCAAACAATTTGTTTTACTTTACATAATAAATAAAATAGTAAAAAGAAAACAATTTTGATTGTAATACAATTTATTATATAACGATGCTTCAAATCCGCAATAGCATATGATACCCTATTTAATTATTATGTGAGCAGAGGATGGTAAGACTCGGATAAAATCAGTGACTACAATTTTCATGTTTTTACTAGCATGATATGATATGATATTTGAGAGTTGAAAGCAGATGAAGTGAAGGTAGAACGCAACCTCCTTTGATATCAATCAGATATTATTCAATATATCTCATGTAGTCAGATAAGTGATACCATATCATACCTTATTGTTGTTAATTTGATTTCCAGCTATTTCACTGTAACAGAGTATATCTTGAAGTCTTCCAATAGCGGTTTCTGAATAATTTCCGGAATAGCTTGTTTCTATAATTATAAAATTGACCGGTAGAAGTGTCCGAAACTTATTTTGTTTACAAAAGTAAGGAGAGTCACGTGGTCAATTATTCACAGTTAATTAATATTGATATACTGATGTGAAAAATATACACGTTTTTCATTCTGATGACAGGTGGCTCCATTAAACCACGTAGTGAAACAATGTTTTTCAAAACTTTCCAAATTTTTTCTTTTAGTATGTTTAAAGCTATATGTTCCTTTTTTCTGTATATATCATACATCCATTCCGAATTGCACTGTCAAAATCATCTACATTTACAACCCGTAACTGACTTGATTTCGCTTCAACTCTATTTCGTTCAACCGTTATTTTATAGCATGTTGAGACACTCAATTGTAATGCTGAGTCAACTATGTCTCTGACGACAGTGATGGGGAGATATGGTATCCATTTCTACGTTTTTCTTCGAAGTAATTGATTGATTTATTGAACACTAGATAATAGGTTATTCGGTATTTCCATAGTTTGCGCCCACAATGTGAATGTAGGTTTAATTACAGTCCTGAGACAAACAGTTTCTGTACTATTCTAATTAAAATTCAGAATCATTGCCCATATATTAATTGTAAAGTCAATTCAAGAAATCAATAGTTCATATCGGCAACTCTGTAATGTGTTGTCAACTGTAAAAATGGAAGATACCTGGTTTGACGAAGATAGCGCTGCTTTGGAAGAGTTGTTGGAGTGAATTGGTTCTAAAAGTACCCAAGTATGACATAATTTTTTTTCAAAGTGAACATAGCTTAGTTATTAATGAATGAATTTATCTGATTATTATGCAGATTATTGTAACATGAATAGGTTAGATATGTATGGATAGTTGTAGTCTCCCAAAAAATTTTGAAATTCTCTGTCCAACCAAATCTGGTATGTGAACAATGTCAATTTCAATTTTTTATGATGGTGTATACATAAGAAGAAACATTATTCAATGTTCCTGTGATTCAGACAATCTTGATATGTTCCGGGACAGTATATGATATACGATATACATATAGAAGGTCAAGATTGAGGACAGTATATGATATACTCATATACTGATATACTGTCCCCAAAGATACCTTTAGCGGTATATATATATATATATATATATATATATATATATATATATATATATACCCTTTTTTTTTTTGTTTACATTCAAACCTGGTCGGGGCTGCTGCGAGCTCCGACGACATCGCAGCAGTCGCGCCAGAAAAACCTAAAAGGCGGTTAACCGAAGCTACTCCTCCCCACCGGTCGGTAAGTAGCTTCAGGTTCCTAAATCGTGTGCCCTAAGTATTCTAATTGAACCCAGAATGACTGCCTTTTGCATCCGGTCTATCAAGATCTGCGCCGAGTTCCTACAGGCCGGAATGATCTTCAAGTTTGAACGCAGCGAAGACCGAATTCCGCCCAAAACACCGATGATCAGAACCACTAATACGACCTTGTGGCCTGGGTATAGCGTGCGGAGCTCGAACAGGAGATCTTGATATTTTGTCCATTTTTCCTCCTCTTTCAAGACTATGTTCTTCTCTGCCGGAGCGGAGAATTCGATGACATACATAGTCTTGATTAGTTTATCGAGGAGGACAACGTCAGGCCTATTTGCTTGTATGGACCTGACGGTCGGAAACGGATAATTCCAGAAGATCTGGTATTTTTCGTTTCCGACAACGGACTCAATATCTCCTGGCATGTAAGGCAGCACCGGCTCTTGGTCTATTCCGTACGAGTGCCTTAGATGGTAATACAGCACCCGTAGGGCCGCATTATGGCGATGGGTGTACGCCGAGGCCGCTTTTGCCGGACATGCCGACAGAAGGTGGAAAAGCGTCTCAGGCACCTTTCGACAGGCCCTGCAGCTGACATCAGGGACCTGCACACCCATCACATTGCGGCGATAGACCAAGGTGTTAATTACGCCATCTTGGCAAGCTGCGGTAAATCCCTCAGTCTCGGATGTAAGCCCGGCTGACCTTAGGTAGCCGAAGGTCAGCCTAGTTGACAAGCCGAGCGTTTCGATGTTTCGATAGAAAACACCGTGTATCGGCTTGTCAACATGCCGCCTGAGCGTAAGATCTTGCTCCGCGGCATTTATCTGGGCTTTCAGGCGAGAAGGTAGGAGCTCGAGGTTGCCCTCTAGTCGGCCTTCTCGACTGATCTGAAATTCGAGACCAAGTTCTTCCGCAGCTTTTCGTGCTGCCTTAACGATAAATGCCCCCACTCCGGCCAATTCGTGACTTTTAACAAGGCACAGGAGGGGGTCCGAGCTCCTAAGAACTTTACAAGCTATACTCAGAACTACACTTCGATGCAGACCCTCCAGACTGAGGAGTCCCCTACCTCCCCGATGACGTGGGAGATAAATACGGGAAACGGACGATCTAGGATGCAAACTGTGATGGATATGCATCATTTTCCGGGTGTCTTTATCGAGTCTATGCAGCTCATCTACCGTCCATTTCACCATTCCAAAAGAGTGGAGCAGGACTGGAACGGCAAGCATATTTGTTGCAGACACCTTGTTCCCACTCGAAAGTTCGGAAGACCAAATCTTTCGAACAAGGTTTCTGTATTTGCCGCGGAGAGCCACCTTTACCTGGGAAGCGTCATAATTAGGACGCTGTTCAATTCCCAGGTATCGATAGGTCTCTCCAGCATCGAGGTGTTTAAAGATGCTTCCGTCGGCAAGCTGCATATTCTCGTACACTTCCGGAGATCGTCCTCTCCTCAAATGAAACATTGCGCATTTGTCCAATCCCAACTCCATGCCTACGGCTCGTGTATATTCCTGAACCACATTGAGAGATTGATGGAGGTTCTTCTCCCCAGAGGCATAAAGTTTCAAATCATCCACGTAAAATAAATGGGTGATCTGATGCCTCCGGTCGTTCGGTGGTCCAGAGTAATATCCATGAGTCCGTCTTAAAGCAATGGAGAGTGGCAGCAGTGAGATATTGAACAAGAGGGGACTCAAGGAGTCTCCTTGGAAAACTCCCCTCTTGAATGTTACCAACTCTGTCAAGACTCGTCGTGTGCCTGATGTGATGGCAAAACGGGTCTTCCAGAGTGGCAACAGATGTTCTATGCATCTCACTAGTGGGGTAGGTACCGCAAGGCATTGGAGCAAGTATAATAATAGCTCATGTGATGTTGAATCAAATGCCTTGCGGTAGTCAATCCAGGCCATGGAAAGGTTGCGCTTGTAAAGTATAGAGTCCTGAGTGATAGATCTATCTATCACCAGGTTCTCCCGGCAACCCTCCATCCCTTTCTTTGCCCCACGCTGCTCGCTGATGTTATTAACTACCGGACCGATCGATTTCAACAACCTAGCATACAAGATATATATATAGATATATATATATATATATATAAACAAGTTTAAAGTTTCTTTGCCTAATTGGCCACTATCGTGTATGTAACTTAAGAGATATAGAATTAAATTTTCTGAATTATGAAGATAACTTAGATAATTTAACATAGGATTATAAAGATGAATAAACGTAAAAGACTGAACCATAGGCGGGATTCGAACCCACATTTCTGGATTTCTAGTCCAGGGTGTTTACCAATTACACCACTTCGGTCCTGTTAGATTTTTATAACCATAGCAGTACTAACCTACAATCCTTACTTCAAAAAACGACTGAACTTCAGATGAATGTGCGTGAATAGTTGATCTATGGTAGGGCATCGAATCGCATTGTGTTCATCAATGATCTACTATCCTTTCAGAGGTTTATATTTACAAAAATATAAAAATCTAACAGGACCGAAGTGGTGTAATTGGTAAACACCCTGGACTAGAAATCCAGAAATGTGGGTTCGAATCCCGCCTATGGTTCAGTCTTTTACGTTTATTCATCTTTATAATCCTATGTTAAATTATCTAAGTTATCTTCATAATTCAGAAAATTTAATTCTATATCTCTTAAGTTATATATATATATATATATATATATATATATTTTGTTATGATTTCATTTCATAAATTTAAAAATAATAACTTACCGAACTATGAAAATCAGAAAAGATCAAATAAAAAATATTTTATGGAATTAAAAACAATAATAAAAGCTAAATAATAGTTAGGATATTAATATTAACAATGTAAAACATAATAAACAACGATGTAATAGAATAAGAAGTGATAAACAAGAACTTCAGTGAAAGTGAAGAAACGTTCAGTGTAACGAAATCATAAATCATAAGTAAAGTGATTACAAAACTATCATGAGATAGTACAAAACATTGAATAATGTTATAGATGTAAGTTAGGATTAGTAAATTTGAGTTATGTAATGTTAAAAGAATGTTATTGATATAATATGATATGTATTAGATTTAAGAATAAGTAACTGTCAAGAAAACCATAAATATGGGAATAATCATATTAATAATAACCCAATCATAGGTTATATTATACCAAAGTGTGGGGAAAAATGTAGGCAATATTAATTTAAAAAGAAGGAATCACTAACAATTAAAATAAGTTGAAAATCTCAAATAATTCAAAAAGTAAAGAATACTAAATTCTGATTGGTCAATAGGAATTTCCAATGTCAATCTGGTAACAATGAAGACTTGTGTCAGTTTCACAACAATTAGCTTGGCATGCTTGATTTGAAAAGCAATCGTCTCATAGGTTGTTTATGACATAAAGTAGCGTCGGTTTTGGAGGCCTATAAAAACGAATCTGAAAGTAAAGAAGTTCAGTTTGCCATTACATCTGTAGACTGAAAGTACTCCTGCAACTCACCAAAATTTCATAACCTATAAAAAACCAGTGAACGAAAGTGTTCCAAACTTCGATAGGTTCAAAGAAACCAAAGTTAATAAGTTTTATATAAAGTCAACGATTATCCAAGTATCTGAATCCAGTAAAAAGGCTGTAATAACCTCCAATTAAGAAGAAATTTCCAACGATTGCCATTCATCAATAATTTAAATAAAGCATCGAAAAGTTTCATGTTTTATCTAAAAGGATAAAACAAAGTATTATCAACAGTTCCTGAGTCTCAAGAAGAAGTAATCCAAATTAGTTACCTGTGATTATTGTGAAAAAGCATAGTATTGTGTAAAAGTGAATCATCAACGAAATTATAAAAGAATTAAATTGAAAATTGCCAACATAGTTAAACACACTTTTGGATATAAACTAAAAGTAAGTTTGTTTATTATATTTCCATTGTAGTATTATTTGTAAATCTGAAAGAAAGATTGTCGTTTGTAATTTTGTAAACAACTATTAATATTGAATAGTTTTGAGGTTAAAGCTAGTTCTATGCTTAGAACATAAAATAAAATTGTAAATTAGAAACCCGAGATAAATAGAGTCATAGAGATTTAAATATAGAAACTTTTCAACATTCAAAGAATATTGTGTTTAATTCCATAAAATAATAATAATAAAAAAGAGAAAGTTCATTATTATTCATAATCAATAAATTAAAAGCTAGCCGGAAGCATTAATAATAATCAATAAATAAAAATAAACTCAGTAAGAGTTTAGTTAATAATTGTCGCTCAAACGTGAGGCCATTTGAAAAAAGGAATAGAACCGCGTATCAAAATAATTTAAAGAACTAGGTTAATTAAAAAGAAAGTAAAAATGGAAGGAGATAGACAGAGGACTCCAGAATTGATAGGATTTGATCAAGAGGGTGAAATGATTAGTGCAGAAAGACCACCAATAATAGATAGTCAATCACAAATAATGAGATTGCTTGAAAGTTTAAATTTAAAAGCTAATGAAACGAATGAAACGAATGCTAAAATTGAACAACGTATGAGTGAAACTAATGCTAAATTTGAACAAGGTATGAGTGAAATAAGAGATGAACTTAAGAGAGTGAATGATAAATTTGATAAAAGAACTGAGGAAATAATGAGAATAGTTGAAACTGAAAAAAAGAAAAAAAGACAACATGTTGAAGAAAGTATAGATAATAAATTAGAAGAATATAATAGCTTTGTAAATAGAAAGTTTAATAATGTAGAGAAAGAAATAGATATTATGGAAAATAGAATGAATGATATGGGGAGGAATATTGAAGAGAATGTGAATGTGAATGTACAAAGTATGAAAGAAAATCAGGAAAAAATGATAAATGAACAAGATGAAAGAATAAAAAGAATTGAGAATAGATCCGAAGAGAGAATGAATATAGAATACAGAAATGTAGGTCATGAGAATACAATAAAATTTAATGGAAACATAAAATTATTACATCCATGCATTTTTGTTAAAGATTTGAAAAATGAAATACAGTATGAAAGGAATATAGAGAGAATGAAAAAATTAATAAGAGAACGATTGGTTGATGAACCTTTGTTGTGGTTCAATTGCAAAGAAAGGGAATTAAATAGTTTAGATGAGTTTATAGATGAGTTTTTAAATAATTTTTGGGGTGAAAATGAACAGTCGAAATGTCGAGAAAGGTTATATTTTAGGAAGTATATAGAAGGGACTAGAAAAAGCATGAGTGCTTATGCACTTAGCCTATATAATGAAGCGCAATATTTAGAACCTAAAATGAGAGAGGAAGAGATAGTTTTATACATTTCAAGACAGTATCGAAGTCAAATATCTGAGGCAATAGCCATTGCAAATATTAAAAACATGAATCAACTACTATCATACTTAAATAGAATTGATAATAAGAATAACATGGGAACTAGGCAACAAAATGGATATAATGATAACAGGAACAATTACAGGGGAAATCAAAATTATAATAATAGAGTCCAAAATAATAATTATCAAAACAATTTTAGAAATAGGGATAATAGAAACCAAAATTATTATAATAGGGAAAATAGATATAATGGAAATAATGCTAATCAAAATAGAAATAAATATAGGGATAATAGAAGACAAAATAATAATAATAATAGAAATAATAGTAGAAATGAAAATAATCAAAGGGAAGTAAACTGTAGTAGGATAGAAAGTAATATGGAAAGGGAAGACTCTTCAAGTCAAAATAATCAACAAAATCAGGATTTTTAAGAAAGCACGAATACCACGTTAATGTATTATATGAACATCAGAGGGAATACATTGACTACGAACAGCAAAGGGAAGAAAATGAAAGTATAGGTTTAATTAAATTAAAAGGTTTTTTAAAAGGGAAAGAAGTAGAAATTATGTGTGATACAGGATCAGAACTATCATTAATAAGGGAAGAGCTATTGTCTGAAATAAAATTAACAAATCAATTGAAAATACCAAAAGTAGAATTAGTAAATATTAGTGGAAAGAAAATTACTGAAGTATCAAAAATGATTACTGAGCATATTATAATAGGGAAGTCAAGTCTAGAGATGCAATTATTTGTAGTGCCGAATATGAAATTGGATATTGTTATGGGAACTGATGAATTAGAAAAGCATGGAATTATTATAGATTACGAGGAAAAGGAAATAAAGTTGTTAGATGAAATTATAAAGATAGGGAAAGGGGAAAATGAAAATATTGACAGACCAAATGAAGGTTGCAATATAATAAATGCGGTCGAAAGAAAAGACTCAAGCAAAAATTTAAATGAAATAATCTCGCAGATGAAAATATCCGAGAAATATAGGGGAATAATATCAGAAATAATTTCACAACATAAAGGTTTAATAATTGATGAAACTCGTATAGCTAGTAATTATATTCATAAATTCCAAGTCAAAGAAATTGAAAATTTTAAATCCAAGAACTATCCAATCCCATACAAGTACATAGAAGATGTTAGGAAAAAAATCGGTGAAATGCTAGAACAAGACATAATAGAAAGGAGTAAAACAAAATATATAAACCCTATTGTTATAGCAAAAAAGTCAAATGGTGATATTAGGTTATGTTTAGATGCTCGAACATTGAATAGATTGTCAGTACCACAATATGAAGCTCCTAAAAATATAGAGTCAATTTTTGGTAGAATAATAAAGGCACAAATTTTTAGTAAAGTTGATTTAAGACATAGTTTCTGGTTGATTCCTTTACATGAAAGTTGTAGAGATTACACTGGTTTTATGATAGATGGAGAAGTGTATCGTTTTAAAGTTACGCCTTTTGGTATTCAAAGTGCATGCAGTGCGTTAGTTAGAAGTATGAATCAAATATTAAATAAATTTGAAATTTTTGTAGTTCATTATATCGATGACATATTAATATTTTCTAGAACAGTAGAAGAACATAAAGATCACATAAAATTAGTTTTGAACGAATTAGATATAGCAGGTTTAAAAATAAATATTGAGAAATGTGAATTCTATAAAACAGAAATTAAATTTTTGGGTTATAAATTAACGAGGGAAGGTTTAGAAATGGATGAAGATAGATTAGATGTAATTAAAAATTTCAAAAGACCCACTAATCTTAAAACTTTGAGGGGATTCTTAGGTCTAATAAATTATTTCAAAAGGCTCATTCCTGATTTAAGTTATATTTTAGGAAGTATATAGAAGGGACTAGAAAAAGCATGAGTACTTATGCACTTAGCCTATATAATGAAGCGCAATATTTAGAACCTAAAATGAGAGAGGAAGAGATAGTTTTATACATTTCAAGACAGTATCGAAGTCAAATATCTGAGGCAATAGCCATTGCAAATATTAAAAACATGAATCAACTACTATCATACTTAAATAGAATTGATAATAAGAATAACATGGGAACTAGGCAACAAAATGGATATAATGATAACAGGAACAATTACAGGGGAAATCAAAATTATAATAATAGAGTCCAAAATAATAATTATCAAAACAATTTTAGAAATAGGGATAATAGAAACCAAAATTATTATAATAGGGAAAATAGATATAATGGAAATAATGCTAATCAAAATAGAAATAAATATAGGGATAATAGAAGACAAAATAATAATAATAATAGAAATAATAGTAGAAATGAAAATAATCAAAGGGAAGTAAACTGTAGTAGGATAGAAAGTAATATGGAAAGGGAAGACTCTTCAAGTCAAAATAATCAACAAAATCAGGATTTTTAAGAAAGCACGAATACCACGTTAATGTATTATATGAACATCAGAGGGAATACATTGACTACGAACAGCAAAGGGAAGAAAATGAAAGTATAGGTTTAATTAAATTAAAAGGTTTTTTAAAAGGGAAAGAAGTAGAAATTATGTGTGATACAGGATCAGAACTATCATTAATAAGGGAAGAGCTATTGTCTGAAATAAAATTAACAAATCAATTGAAAATACCAAAAGTAGAATTAGTAAATATTAGTGGAAAGAAAATTACTGAAGTATCAAAAATGATTACTGAGCATATTATAATAGGGAAGTCAAGTCTAGAGATGCAATTATTTGTAGTGCCGAATATGAAATTGGATATTGTTATGGGAACTGATGAATTAGAAAAGCATGGAATTATTATAGATTACGAGGAAAAGGAAATAAAGTTGTTAGATGAAATTATAAAGATAGGGAAAGGGGAAAATGAAAATATTGACAGACCAAATGAAGGTTGCAATATAATAAATGCGGTCGAAAGAAAAGACTCAAGCAAAAATTTAAATGAAATAATCTCGCAGATGAAAATATCCGAGAAATATAGGGGAATAATATCAGAAATAATTTCACAACATAAAGGTTTAATAATTGATGAAACTCGTATAGCTAGTAATTATATTCATAAATTCCAAGTCAAAGAAATTGAAAATTTTAAATCCAAGAACTATCCAATCCCATACAAGTACATAGAAGATGTTAGGAAAAAAATCGGTGAAATGCTAGAACAAGACATAATAGAAAGAAGTAAAACAAAATATATAAACCCTATTGTTATAGCAAAAAAGTCAAATGGTGATATTAGGTTATGTTTAGATGCTCGAACATTGAATAGATTGTCAGTACCACAATATGAAGCTCCTAAAAATATAGAGTCAATTTTTGGTAGAATAATAAAGGCACAAATTTTTAGTAAAGTTGATTTAAGACATAGTTTCTGGTTGATTCCTTTACATGAAAGTTGTAGAGATTACACTGGTTTTATGATAGATGGAGAAGTGTATCGTTTTAAAGTTACGCCTTTTGGTATTCAAAGTGCATGCAGTGCGTTAGTTAGAAGTATGAATCAAATATTAAATAAATTTGAAATTTTTGTAGTTCATTATATCGATGACATATTAATATTTTCTAGAACAGTAGAAGAACATAAAGATCACATAAAATTAGTTTTGAACGAATTAGATATAGCAGGTTTAAAAATAAATATTGAGAAATGTGAATTCTATAAAACAGAAATTAAATTTTTGGGTTATAAATTAACGAGGGAAGGTTTAGAAATGGATGAAGATAGATTAGATGTAATTAAAAATTTCAAAAGACCCACTAATCTTAAAACTTTGAGGGGATTCTTAGGTCTAATAAATTATTTCAAAAGGCTCATTCCTGATTTAAGTTATATTTTAGGAAGTATATAGAAGGGACTAGAAAAAGCATGAGTACTTATGCACTTAGCCTATATAATGAAGCGCAATATTTAGAACCTAAAATGAGAGAGGAAGAGATAGTTTTATACATTTCAAGACAGTATCGAAGTCAAATATCTGAGGCAATAGCCATTGCAAATATTAAAAACATGAATCAACTACTATCATACTTAAATAGAATTGATAATAAGAATAACATGGGAACTAGGCAACAAAATGGATATAATGATAACAGGAACAATTACAGGGGAAATCAAAATTATAATAATAGAGTCCAAAATAATAATTATCAAAACAATTTTAGAAATAGGGATAATAGAAACCAAAATTATTATAATAGGGAAAATAGATATAATGGAAATAATGCTAATCAAAATAGAAATAAATATAGGGATAATAGAAGACAAAATAATAATAATAATAGAAATAATAGTAGAAATGAAAATAATCAAAGGGAAGTAAACTGTAGTAGGATAGAAAGTAATATGGAAAGGGAAGACTCTTCAAGTCAAAATAATCAACAAAATCAGGATTTTTAAGAAAGCACGAATACCACGTTA
Organism: Endomychus coccineus; assembly: GCA_958510875.1. Lineage (NCBI taxonomy): Eukaryota > Metazoa > Arthropoda > Insecta > Coleoptera > Endomychidae > Endomychus > Endomychus coccineus. The sequence goes on along the minus strand of OY294068.1, from coordinate 24,333,719 downwards.
ATGTATTATATGAACATCAGAGGGAATACATTGACTACGAACAGCAAAGGGAAGAAAATGAAAGTATAGGTTTAATTAAATTAAAAGGTTTTTTAAAAGGGAAAGAAGTAGAAATTATGTGTGATACAGGATCAGAACTATCATTAATAAGGGAAGAGCTATTGTCTGAAATAAAATTAACAAATCAATTGAAAATACCAAAAGTAGAATTAGTAAATATTAGTGGAAAGAAAATTACTGAAGTATCAAAAATGATTACTGAGCATATTATAATAGGGAAGTCAAGTCTAGAGATGCAATTATTTGTAGTGCCGAATATGAAATTGGATATTGTTATGGGAACTGATGAATTAGAAAAGCATGGAATTATTATAGATTACGAGGAAAAGGAAATAAAGTTGTTAGATGAAATTATAAAGATAGGGAAAGGGGAAAATGAAAATATTGACAGACCAAATGAAGGTTGCAATATAATAAATGCGGTCGAAAGAAAAGACTCAAGCAAAAATTTAAATGAAATAATCTCGCAGATGAAAATATCCGAGAAATATAGGGGAATAATATCAGAAATAATTTCACAACATAAAGGTTTAATAATTGATGAAACTCGTATAGCTAGTAATTATATTCATAAATTCCAAGTCAAAGAAATTGAAAATTTTAAATCCAAGAACTATCCAATCCCATACAAGTACATAGAAGATGTTAGGAAAAAAATCGGTGAAATGCTAGAACAAGACATAATAGAAAGAAGTAAAACAAAATATATAAACCCTATTGTTATAGCAAAAAAGTCAAATGGTGATATTAGGTTATGTTTAGATGCTCGAACATTGAATAGATTGTCAGTACCACAATATGAAGCTCCTAAAAATATAGAGTCAATTTTTGGTAGAATAATAAAGGCACAAATTTTTAGTAAAGTTGATTTAAGACATAGTTTCTGGTTGATTCCTTTACATGAAAGTTGTAGAGATTACACTGGTTTTATGATAGATGGAGAAGTGTATCGTTTTAAAGTTACGCCTTTTGGTATTCAAAGTGCATGCAGTGCGTTAGTTAGAAGTATGAATCAAATATTAAATAAATTTGAAATTTTTGTAGTTCATTATATCGATGACATATTAATATTTTCTAGAACAGTAGAAGAACATAAAGATCACATAAAATTAGTTTTGAACGAATTAGATATAGCAGGTTTAAAAATAAATATTGAGAAATGTGAATTCTATAAAACAGAAATTAAATTTTTGGGTTATAAATTAACGAGGGAAGGTTTAGAAATGGATGAAGATAGATTAGATGTAATTAAAAATTTCAAAAGACCCACTAATCTTAAAACTTTGAGGGGATTCTTAGGTCTAATAAATTATTTCAAAAGGCTCATTCCTGATTTAAGTCAGAAGGAGATTCCATTAGTAGAATTACTTAAGAAAGGGGTAAAATGGAAATGGGATAATGAAAGACACGAAGCTTTCCAAAATTTAAAAGATATTTTCATTAAAAAATTAAAAGTCTATCATGCACAATATGATAAACCTTTCATATTAAGAACAGATGCTTCTAAACAAAGATTCAGTGGTGTTTTATTACAAAAACAAAATAATGAAGAAGTGCCTATAAGTTTTGTGTCAAGAATGACAAAAGTTCATGAAAAAAATTACAGCGTTACTGAATTAGAATTAGCAAGTATAGTTTTTTGTGTAAAGAAATTAAGATTTTATTTGTTAGGGAATAAAGTAAGGGTAGAAACTGATCATAGTGCATTAACAAGTATATTTAAAAACAAGTTTGTAAACAGTAGGATTCAAAGATGGATTTTGTTATTGCAGGAATATGATTTTGAAATAAAACATATTCCAGGAAAATTAAATATAATAGCTGATACTTTAACAAGAGAAGAGGGGAATTTAAAAATTGATAAAAGGAAATATAAAGTAGGAGCAAATATTTTATTAGAAGTAAGGGGTTTATTTTCATTAGAGAGCATTAAAAACAATCAAAGTACTTTATCAGAGAAGGATAAAAAGAAATGTAAAATCAAAGAGGGAGTTTATTTACAAGATATAGGTAGGAAAGAATTATACAGAATAAATCAAGACCTAACTTTAAAAATTTTAAATCATTTACATAGTGAATTCAATCACATAGGAGCAAGGAAAATGTGGCTCATATTCAGAGAAAATTATATAGGTAAAGGAGATTACCAAATTGCAAAAGAAATCACAAAGAAATGTGACATATGTCAAAGAGCAAAGCCTAAAAATATAATTAATCACAATTTAGCAAAGAGTATTATAGTAAAGGAATGTTTAGAAATAGTAGCAATAGATTTTTTAAGTGAGTTAATAGTAACAGAAAAAGGAAATAGACATATTTTGGTTGTAGTAGATTTATTTTCTAAATATATAAAATTATATGCTTGCAAAACGACAAAAAGTAGAGAAGTAATGCATAAGTTAGAAAACTATTTTGAAGAAATTGGTAGGCCAAGAAAGTTAATTACAGATAACGCAACATATTTCAAAAACATACGTTTCAAGTATTTTTGCAAAAGGAATTTAATTTTTCATCAATTAACAAGCATCAGACATCCTCAATCCAATCCATCAGAACGTTATATACAGGAAGTAATAAAATATCTGAGAATATCTTGTGAGGGTAAACATCGTCAATGGGATGAATCAATATCCAGAGTAGAAAAATGCTTAAATCATTGTCCAAATACTACAACAGAGAAAACACCTGTATTAATAATGAAAGGCGAAGAACCAGATAGAAAATGGTTAGATGAAAATTCAGTAGAGCGAAATGAAATTTTGAAAGATATCAGTAATAGGTTAGAAAGAAATGCAAGAAAGTATATGAATAGGGAAATGAGAAAAAGAGGAAGGTTAATTAAATTTGAAATAGGTGAATTAGTAATAGTAAGAGCAATGAGAGTAACTAATAATAAAAAGAATATATGTGGAAAATTATGTTTTGCTTTTGAAGGTCCGTATGTAGTTATGAATGAAAATGCTGAAAATAGTTATGAATTAATGAATCCTGAAAACGGAAAGATAAGGGGAATATTTAATATTGATCAAATATACAAGTATAATTATTAATAAATTTAGTTCATGAAAATAAAATCAAAAGATAAATAAATTTTAAATATTAATGTGATTAATATGTTAAAATTGATTTAGGGGAATTTGTTATGATTTCATTTCATAGACAATAAAAATTTAAAAATAATAACTTACCGAACTATGAAAATCAGAAAAGATCAAATAAAAAATATTTTATGGAATTAAAAACAATAATAAAAGCTAAATAATAGTTAGGATATTAATATTAACAATGTAAAACATAATAAACAACGATGTAATAGAATAAGAAGTGATAAACAAGAACTTCAGTGAAAGTGAAGAAACGTTCAGTGTAACGAAATCATAAATCATAAGTAAAGTGATTACAAAACTATCATGAGATAGTACAAAACATTGAATAATGTTATAGATGTAAGTTAGGATTAGTAAATTTGAGTTATGTAATGTTAAAAGAATGTTATTGATATAATATGATATGTATTAGATTTAAGAATAAGTAACTGTCAAGAAAACCATAAATATGGGAATAATCATATTAATAATAACCCAATCATAGGTTATATTATACCAAAGTGTGGGGAAAAATGTAGGCAATATTAATTTAAAAAGAAGGAATCACTAACAATTAAAATAAGTTGAAAATCTCAAATAATTCAAAAAGTAAAGAATACTAAATTCTGATTGGTCAATAGGAATTTCCAATGTCAATCTGGTAACAATGAAGACTTGTGTCAGTTTCACAACAATTAGCTTGGCATGCTTGATTTGAAAAGCAATCATCTCATAGGTTGTTTATGACATAAAGTAGCGTCGGTTTTGGAGGCCTATAAAAACGAATCTGAAAGTAAAGAAGTTCAGTTTGCCATTACATCTGTAGACTGAAAGTACTCCTGCAACTCACCAAAATTTCATAACCTATAAAAAACCAGTGAACGAAAGTGTTCCAAACTTCGATAGGTTCAAAGAAACCAAAGTTAATAAGTTTTATATAAAGTCAACGATTATCCAAGTATCTGAATCCAGTAAAAAGGCTGTAATAACCTCCAATTAAGAAGAAATTTCCAACGATTGCCATTCATCAATAATTTAAATAAAGCATCGAAAAGTTTCATGTTTTATCTAAAAGGATAAAACAAAGTATTATCAACAGTTCCTGAGTCTCAAGAAGAAGTAATCCAAATTAGTTACCTGTGATTATTGTGAAAAAGCATAGTATTGTGTAAAAGTGAATCATCAACGAAATTATAAAAGAATTAAATTGAAAATTGCCAACATAGTTAAACACACTTTTGGATATAAACTAAAAGTAAGTTTGTTTATTATATTTCCATTGTAGTATTATTTGTAAATCTGAAAGAAAGATTGTCGTTTGTAATTTTGTAAACAACTATTAATATTGAATAGTTTTGAGGTTAAAGCTAGTTCTATGCTTAGAACATAAAATAAAATTGTAAATTAGAAACCCGAGATAAATAGAGTCATAGAGATTTAAATATAGAAACTTTTCAACATTCAAAGAATATTGTGTTTAATTCCATAAAATAATAATAATAAAAAAGAGAAAGTTCATTATTATTCATAATCAATAAATTAAAAGCTAGCCGGAAGCATTAATAATAATCAATAAATAAAAATAAACTCAGTAAGAGTTTAGTTAATAATATATATATATATATATATATATATATATATATATATATATAAGGCAGCACAAAAAGCTGCGGAAGAACTTGGTCTCGAATTTCAGATCAGTCGAGAAGGCCGACTAGAGGGCAACCTCGAGCTCCTACCTTCTCGCCTGAAAGCCCAGATAAATGCCGCGGAGCAAGATCTTACGCTCAGGCGGCATGTTGACAAGCCGATACACGGTGTTTTCTATCGAAACATCGAAACGCTCGGCTTGTCAACTAGGCTGACCTTCGGCTACCTAAGGTCAGCCGGGCTTACATCCGAGACTGAGGGATTTACCGCAGCTTGCCAAGATGGCGTAATTAACACCTTGGTCTATCGCCGCAATGTGATGGGTGTGCAGGTCCCTGATGTCAGCTGCAGGGCCTGTCGAAAGGTGCCTGAGACGCTTTTCCACCTTCTGTCGGCATGTCCGGCAAAAGCGGCCTCGGCGTACACCCATCGCCATAATGCGGCCCTACGGGTGCTGTATTACCATCTAAGGCACTCGTACGGAATAGACCAAGAGCCGGTGCTGCCTTACATGCCAGGAGATATTGAGTCCGTTGTCGGAAACGAAAAATGCCAGATCTTCTGGAATTATTCGTTTCCGACCGTCAGGTCCATACAAGCAAATAGGCCTGACGTTGTCCTCCTCGATAAACTAATCAAGACTATGTATGTCATCGAATTCTCCGCTCCGGCAGAGAAGAACATAGTCTTGAAAGAGGAGGAAAAATGGACAAAATATCAAGATCTCCTGTTCGAGCTCCGCACGCTATACCCAGGCCACAAGGTCGTATTAGTGGTTCTGATCATCGGTGTTTTGGGCGGAATTCGGTCTTCGCTGCGTTCAAACTTGAAGATCATTCCGGCCTGTAGGAACTCGGCGCAGATCTTGATAGACCGGATGCAAAAGGCAGTCATTCTGGGTTCAATTAGAATACTTAGGGCACACGATTTAGGAACCTGAAGCTACTTACCGACCGGTGGGGAGGAGTAGCTTCGGTTAACCGCCTTTTAGGTTTTTCTGGCGCGACTGCTGCGATGTCGTCGGAGCTCGCAGCAGCCCCGACCAGGTTTGAATGTAAAAAAAAAAAAGTATATATATATATATATATATGTATATATATATGTATAAGAGATATAGAATTAAATTTTCTGAATTATGAAGATAACTTAGATAATTTAACATAGGATTATAAAGATGAATAAACGTAAAAGATTGAACCATAGGCGGGATTCGAACCCACATTTCTGTATATATATATATATATATATATATATATATATATATATATATTAATATAAAAATCTCTTACTTGAGTTTTTATTGTTATTAATAATTATAATTTGATTCTACCGGCTAGCTTTTTATCTTTTTAATTTGATCTTTTCTGATTTTCAAAGTTCGGTAAGTTATTATTTTTAAATTTTTATTGTTTATGAAATGAAATCATAACAAATTCCCCTAAATCAATTGTAAATTATTAATAAAATTTTTAATATTTACAATTTATTTATCTTTTGATTTTATTTTCATGAACTAGATTTATTAATAATTATACTTGTATATTTGATCAATATTAAATATTCCCTTTATCTTTCCATTATCAGGATTCATTAATTCATAACTATTTTCAGCATTTTCATTCATGACTACATATGGACCTTCAAAAGCAAAACATAATTTTCCATATATGTTCTTTTTATTATTAGTTACTCTCATTGCTCTTACTATTACTAATTCACCTATTTCAAATTTAATTAACTTTCCTCTTTTTCTCATTTCCCTATTCATATACTTTCTTGCATTTCTTTCTAACCTATTACTGATATCTTTCAAAATTTCATTTCGTTCTACTGAATGTTCATCTAACCATTTTCTATCAGGTTCTTCGCCTTTCATAATTAATACAGGTGTTTTCTCTGTTGTAGTATTTGGACAATGATTTAAACATTGTTCTACTCTGGATATTGATTCATCCCATTGACGATGTTTACCCTCACAAGATATCCTCAGATATTTTATTACTCTGTATATATCGCTCTGATGGATTGGATTGAGGATGTCTGATGCTTGTTAATTGATGAAAAATTGAATTCCTTTTGCAAAAATACTTGAAACGTATGCTTTTGAAATATGTTGCGTTATCTGTAATTAACTTTCTTGGCCTACCAATTTCTTCAAAATAGTTTTCTAACTTATGCCTTACTTCTTTACTTTTTGTCGTTTTGCAAGCATATAATTTTATATATTTAGAAAATAAATCTACTACAACCAAAATATGTCTATTTCCTTTTTTTGTTACTATTAACTCACTTAAAAAATCTATTGCTACTATTTCTAAACATTCTTTTACTATAATACTCTTTGCTAAATTGTGATTAATTATATTCTTAGGCTTTGCTCTTTGACATATGTCACATTTCTTTGTGATTTCTTTTGCAATTTGGTAATCTCCTTTACCTATATAATTTTCTCTGAATATGAGCCACATTTTCCTTGCTCCTATGTGATTGAATTCACTATGTAAATGATTTAAAATTTTTAAAATTAGGTCTTGATTTATTCTGTATAATTCTTTCCTGCCTAGAAATTTCTTACAAATACACACAACAAGTCTAGGTTCATTTCAATGTTGAAAGAAAAGTTCACTGCTGAAAATATATTGGTAAAACAAGCTAATAATGATGCTGATGTATTGATTATTGAAACAGCAATAGAGCAATTCAATTTGACAAATACAACTATTGTTGTTGGTGAAGATGTAGACTTATTCGTATTACTCACTGCTCGAACGCCAACTAAAAAAACCATTTTTTTCTTAAAACCAGGAAAAGCTCAACATCAATCAGATATATATATATATATATATATATTCATCAAAAAGTTTATCTACTTTTGTAAAGTGTCAAAATCATGTACTATTTTTACACGCAATAACTGGTTGTGATAAGACATCTGCATTTTACAGGAGGGGTAAAACAGCAGTTTTCAAAATGTTTGAAAAACAAGATTTAGTTCAATGTGCTGAAATTTTTAAAAAGAGTAATTCAATTCAACAAGAAGTTATCACCAACGGCATCCGCTTTCTTCTTCCTATGTACGGAGCTCCTAAAGAAACTATCTGTTTAATAAGCATCGATATGCATGTTTCGTTAAAAATACTAAAAATAAAAAACAAGTTCAATGAGCTTGTCTTCCTCCGACCTCAGTTGCTGCTCATCAACATCTTTTTCGGGTATATTACCAAGTTCAAGTGTGGCTTGGTTATCAGCTAGACCCTACAGACTGGGGTTGGAAGTTGGTGAACAATATATTAGAGCCAGTTCAAACTTTACTCCCACCTGCGCCGGGAAAAATGCTGAACACCATTTTTTGCAACTGCAAAAAGGGATGCAGTTCTAAATGTGGTTGCAAAAAAGTCGGACTGTTTTGTTCTCTGGCATGCACAAATTGTCAAGGCCGGTCGTGCTCTAATGTTGAATCACAAACAATGGAGGATTCGTTTGATTCCGACGAAGTGCCATGCGATACATCGCTATTGACGCAATTTACTTGCATCCAAAATGAAGATGAATTTTAATTTACATCGCTTTTATCTTTTCCAATCTTTGAAAATTTCCGTTATTTTGCAATAGTTTCACATTAAACAGGATCACAACTGACCTGTGGAGTAGGCCTACTGGGGAAACCACGTTAAAAAAAACGCGCTAAGTACACTACCTCATAGGTGGCGTGGAAACGTGTGCATATTATGACGATAACAACTTTTATAACTTTTTGAATCGTTATATCTCAGAAACGGTGGCTCGTAAGAAAAAAAGTATTGATACATTTTTTATAGATAATTTTATGATCTACAATTTTTGTCGAAGATACTTTTATGATAAAACTTACCGTTTTGCTGAAAATCGCGAAAAACTCATTTTCTAGACCTTTGACCTCGAATAAATTTTTTTCCATACACGGAATGATGGGGAACTTTTGAATATTATTTATAATTATGTTTTGAACAATTTTACGGATTTTCAGCTTGTTGGGATTTTATGCACCTTCGAATGTCTAAATTGACCGGACTAGAATAAAAATACAGAATATGTACATATGTCTCTGGGAAACTAATACATAAAAATTAAAATCAAGATTATAACAATAGAAGAGTCATATATAAATTCTCGGGAAATAGATCACACTAACACATATGCTTATTATTTTCGACATTACGTACGTTTCGGTCTCACGGCCATCATCAGAAGACGTATTATGTCTAAAATGGGATTTCTTAAAACTAATTGTATCGCACCAATTTCAATTGAAAATTCCCACATCGCCAAAACGTACAGAAACACGAATAATCGAAATTGTAATACATTAATGTTTCAAGTATATGAAATGTATCAAGAATTCACTGCTTAGCAGTATTCTTATGATAAACGTCACATGTCAAAAAGTCTGTATACGACTGAAACCATAAAATACAAGGCTCAAGTATCTACGAACCAGATGTTATCTAACCAATCAATTACAGAATAACACCATTCAATAGTCTTGTTTATAGATTGTTAAATGTTCCTTTAAGCGCCAGAAATATTATAACAGCAAAGTTGAGCAGCTTCAAGAAATAGCTACGGACATATACGGGGTGTCAATTTGAAAACTTCCCACCCTTAATATCTTCCTTCCAGTAAACAATATGAGTAATCGAAAAAACAGGTCAATTTTATTGTCAAGGGGGACACTTTCAAGGACTATTTGTAGCCCTCGTGGTTCAACCCCCTAGGAGGGGTAGATGTTACCCTTAGAATTTTAAATGGGAAGGGGGGTCAAGTGGCACATCATTTTGATGGGCGTTCAATTCTTGTTCCAATGGTACCTTGACTTATTATTTTTTGATGAGCATTTTCCGAAAAATTGCGTTCTAAACTAACAGAAGTAATTATTAGAACGCCTATACTGAGATGCATGGTTTGTCCAGAACTAGTTAGAATATTAGGTGGTACCGTTCCAACCCTTTATTAGGGGTAACATTAGCCATTAGCTCCAAACACTTTACATAAAAAAGTAGTCTAATAGTAAAACGTAGATGGTAGTAAAGTTGTGTTTATTCAATGCTGACTTTTTAAGTGTCATCGCAGAAATTGTACAGATAGCCTTCCTTTTTTGCTACTGCTGCTGTAAAAAGTGTCTGTTTTCAGGCAAAAAATTGGTCAGCACATTTGAACTATGTGGTAGTATTGTGAATACAGTTGTACCTGTTGGGCTGTTTAGGAATTACTTTAATAAGTGAATAAAAGTGTAAAAATGGTTTACATTCTTCAAGACAGAATTGAAATGATTGTAATTTATGGAGAAGTTGGAAAGTGCACACGAAGGGCGGCATGTCTTTTTAACGAAAGACATCCAAATTGTAATGTAAGTCACCGGTATGTGCTTGATTTGGTGAATAAGTTTTACGAAACTGGTTCAGTGACAAATAAAAAAAGAAATAACCCCAGAGTACTAAATGAAGCAGCTCAAATTGAAGTTTTGGGAACATTTGCTGCAGAGCCCACGAACTCCTTACGATCAGTATCAGAACAGACGGGAATGTCACGCGAGACTATAAGAAAAGCATTGAAAATGCATAAATTTCATCCATATAAAATGCAGATTTTCCAAGAGCTCCACGAGGATGATTATGATAGAAGAATAGAGTTTTGTGAAATCATGTCTCATCGAGTCAATACCATCCCTAATCTTCTGTTAAACATCTGTTTCAGCGATGAGTGTTCATTTTTTCTGAATGGCAATGTTAATAGACAAAATTGTCGCTATTGGAGTGACGAAAACCCACATATTTTTCGGGAAGGGCATACACAACACCCACAAAAAGTTAATGTTTGGGCTGGTATTCTTGGAAATGCCATTATTGGTCCATTATTTCTGGAAGAAAACTTGACTGGCAATCTGTACCTTGATATGCTTGAAGAGACTATCGATCCTCTTATAACTCACGAGCTAGAAACTCAAATTGATGCAGAAGGTAATGAACTTTTGCAGGAGGATCTGTTACATTACCAGCAGGACGGTGCTCCACCTCATTATTTTCTTCCCGTCCGACAGTGGTTAAACGAGAGATTTCCGGGTAGATGGATTGGCAGAAGGGGAGCAGTTGAATGGCTTCCGAGATCACCGGATTTAACACCCTTAGATTTCTTTCTTTGGGGGCATCTTAAATCCGTTGTTTATATATAAAACACAACCTTCTGATATTGACGAACTGAAAAGACGAATTACAGCAGCATGCCAGTCAATTCCGAGTGAAGTTTTCCGTAATGTTAGAGGGGAGTTCGAAAACAGACTGTATTACTGTTTAGAGCAAAATGGAAAACATTTCGAACAGCTAATAAGATAATAAGCGGAAGTAGATTTTCTGTTTAAAATGTCTTTCTCGCAAATTAAATTTTATTTTGTAGAAGGAACATAACCACCAAATAAAAAATCCCATGCGTAATAAATTTATTCCTGTCATTCAAGGGTTGGAGCGGTGCCACCTACTCTTCTAACCATTTTTATTAAAGGGAGTCAATACAATAATGCATCTCAGTATAGGCGTTCTAATAATTACTTCTGTTAGTTAAGAACGCAATTTTTCGGAAAATGCTCATCAAAAAATAATAAGTCAGGGTACCATTGGAACAAGAATTGAACGCCCATGAAAATGATGTGTCACTTGACCCCCCTCCCCATTTAACATTCTAAGGGTAACATCTACCCCTCCTAGGGGGTTGAACCACGAGGGCTACAAATAGTCCTTGAAAGTGTCCCCCTTGACAATAAAATTGACCTGTTTTTTCGATTACTCATATTGTTTACTGGAAGGAAGATATTAAGGGTGGGAAGTTTTCAAATTGACACCCCGTATACTGAAGCCATATCCGAGAATGCAATCAAATTTCTCCTTCAGTAATTAACTTTACAAAAGCAATAACATTCAAATGGATCGTTGAAATAACTTTTATTATTCTTCTCGAACAAAAGTCTCCTTTGTCAATAAAAACACTTCAGAAGGTGAGGAATAAAGCCATTCGATATAATTTTATGGCGCACAGACGACACTGTAATTTTCTTAGATCAAAGTATAATTTCTATAAGTATCAATAAAATTCCAGACTATACCCTATAACTGGGAAAAAATGGGTATTGTGGTTGATAGTTGCCGTTGTTTTCCCTAAATAATCGTTTATGTAAAAAGCTACGCCATCAGATCGGAAGATATAAATCAGATTTATATGAGCTTCAATATTACAGGGCTGCACTAGGCACTTCTTTTATTTCTATACACTATTGACACACCAAGGTATTTGTTTCAGAATATTGAAGTAGAGGTGACAGCTGATTTTTAGATAAATGCTAATAGTATATTGTATAACTAGCACGGAATGATAGTCATTTCCCACGAGTATGAAGTTTGCAGCATGAGCCGTAGGCGAATGCTGCAAATCATACGAGTGGGAAATGAGCATTCCGTGCAAGTTATACACTATACTTTTTCTACGGCTATAACATAATATATTAGCGAAATGATTTTACAACAGAATTTTGAACTTTGAATTTAATTAGGTATATTAAAAATGTCAAAATACAATTTAATTATTAACAATATTCACAGTTATATTGTTACAGTGATTAAATGTTATATTTGAAGCATCTGGGCACGGCAATGACATGTTTGTATTTTCCTTGTGCTCCAAAATATAGGATCTTGAAGTGGATGGTAGGTTTTCAGAATCATCAATAGAATTCATTATTTTATTGGCGACATCAAATTTATTTTTCATAGACTCGTCAATATAACTTTCTGCAACCGTGGTTGATTTCCAACCTCCATGTCGTTTCAGTGAGGTGATGTCTTCGCCAGCATCTATAAGGATTGTTGCTGAAGATCGTCTGAAGCAATGACCAGTATAAAGCTCAGGATTTGGAAGTTTCAAGAATTTAGCTATTCTTGTTCCTGTATAACCAATTTTATTAAGACCAACCCTTTGTACTGTGCATTTTCCTTTTTGATAATTTACGAAAAAATAATTTTGTGCAACGTGTTCAGGACGAAGGTCTTTGTATTTTTTATAAATATCATAAAATACACCGGTTATTGTGAATTTTCTAGGCACTTTTGTTTTTGTAGTGGGTATTTGTATAAGAACTGCTGCTGAACCCAAGTCTCTACAATCTGTTGTTTTCATTCTATAAAGTTCGTCTCTTCTAGAAGCACCCATAATCCCCATGATTAATAGAACCTAAAAAATGAAAAAAAAATATAAAAAGAAAATAATGCTTGATGTGCGAATCGAACCATCGACCTTCGTATTATGAAGCGAGCACCTAACCACTGAGCTAACTTATCTTCACAATAATAACTTGTACAAATGGTATTAGTAATAACGTCTGGAGTAACATATTTTTCTCAAATAATTATTTAAAAAAAATACTAAACAATTTTATCGGAAAAGATAATAATTTACCTTATCAAGTAAATAAATGTCATATCCGGAGCGTTTTTTATGAACTTGTCTACTTCATCTGTGGAGAAAATTTTAGATTTCTTCGGCCTGTAGCCATCTGATTTTCTTTTAAGAAATGCTTTGAGTTTCGAATATTTTCCAATGTCTACAGTTGTGTTGATATTCAGCATGGTCCTTAACATGGAATATTGCGCCCATGAAGTTGAGGATTTCAATTTTTGAGATAGTTCATTGAAGTATGCAAGAAATACAGTTTCTGTATTTGACGCGGTACCCTTTTCTCTTTGCCAGTCTGTGAAGGATTTGTATGCTTTCACATATTTTTCTTTTGATATTTCTGGAATTAAATTGACACATGCCTGTTTTTCGGCTTCAATAATTTCTGGGGGAGTCAGTTCTACGTCACTTTCGCTGCTCATCGTTTGATTCAAGTTCAAAAATCTAACTAAACAGAGCTGTCAGTATTCGTTGTTTGAATTTTGACATTCCATGGGAGACGTGATAAATTGTAAAATAAAAACACAATGAAACACAATGACTTCATTGTGTTATCAGGTGAGGAAATGAAATTGAAGGCATACAATGTACCTCATTGTTTAATCAAAAACAGTTAGGAAAGAGCAGTATTGTGTCATGGCCGTAGAAAAATTATATTCTATTTTCTACTTGACTTCTAGTGAAGATGTGCATTCACAGAATATATTGAATTTCCTTCTTTCGACCTTCGATTCATAATCAGCAACTGCAAAAACCCTCAGGCGACATTTTCCTAAAATAAATTTCAATAATTTCCACATCCACTTTCCTTTTACAAGAGTTATCCTGTTTTTGTTCTTTCAAATTGATTTTTTTCAGTTGTTTGTGGCTCAAGTTCCCTTGGTACGCGTCACAACATTCATTATTTCCCCTTCGATATATTTTAGCTCGAGAGGTTTTTTAATACGTCGCCATTAAACAAAATTTTTTTATGTATTTGATTTTACAGAATTTACAGTTGTTAATAACTAATAAGTAGTTATTTATTTTTCTCAATGAACAAGTACATTTCCATTATGAATTATTATTATTACAATATGTTATACTTGTAGCTATCTAAATCGAATTAGTTTTGTTCTTTCTTCATCATCATCATTTGAGGGGAGGAGGCAAGTGCACTTAGGCCACTTAGTTGGCCCCATTGTTCGCCCCATGGTCAGAACCCTATTCTATTCTAGCAAGTTTGTGGCCCACCAGAAGCCCCGATATTGTCAGCACTGGCTTCAATAGTTTCTTCTGGGAGCAGTCTTGATTTTCCGAAGTGTAGGTGCCTGAGATATGCTAATGCTGGTCATTCCAACAGGATGCTTTTGCATTTCCTACATATAGGGTTATCTGCAATACCCATAGTATGAAGGTGTTAAGACAACAGTGACCGGTTAGGATTCCAGTCATCTCTCTGATGTTCCTTCTGTTCGGAGAAAGGAGTTTCTTTGAGAGCCTAGACACAGGGTCTTTGATGAAGGGCTTGGCCTGCCTCATGCGTGGTGATTCTCGTCACAGTTTAGACCACTGTTTATGCAGTTGGCCCAAAAGTGCGAGACTCCCCACGCATTTCGTTATAGCGACCATTGACTTCGCCCCGACAGGGACGCCGGACGCCCCTCACCTGGCCAGGGAGTAGGCAATTTCACTGTGTCCAAGGACCCAGATGAGTTGAACATTATTTCTCCTGGGTAGTTCTGCTAGTGTATCTCTGCATTATTTGACAAGCCTTGATGTGACTCTGGGTGATTTGAAAGCTCCCAGAGCCAACTGCCTGTCTGTGAATTAAAAACAACTATGGATATTCTTAATTGAAATATACCCCATAAACGTAACAAAAAAAGATTACGAGTGGTAATTTTTTTTTAAATAGCTATGTTTTAAGAGCTTGCTCTATTTTGTTGTATATTCCGATAGGTCCAATGAAATTATATTGAAATACAATAGTCAAATGAAGGTCAAATCATCAGACAACACTCCTTCCGGCTTAGAAGAATTTAAGAAAGTAATCTATAGAGTATTGGATGATTTGTGAATTGTTAATGTTGGTGGAATCCTGCTTACGACTACACCACCATCTATTGCGAAGGGGTGAAAAGTCGACAAAAGAGATTTCTACGTTGCTTACCAATAATTTTGAAGTTTCGACAGTGTCTTAGGTTCTCATCTGTTGCACAGTCATGCCTTACTCTAATACAGTCATTTCCAAGGTAGTCTGTTCCGACCTACAAGGGGTCCATATCAGTAAAAATAGAAATTGGGGGCGTATGAGATGTGAATGGGGATCCAACAGAGTGGATCCCATTTAATCAGGCCGTTCCTGAAATTTTGACTCACCGTATTTTTTTTATATATTTTGATTACAAGAGAGGAAATTGTATAATGTTAGAAGAACTTCGAGCGAGCCAGGGGTGGAGTGTTGAGAGAAGAGATAGGCATTCGATTTTTTGTTTTGGAGATCATAGGCATGAGGAAAGACCTGATCAGGAAAAGAGTTGCACGACTCCACCGTTCGTTAGAAACATGAACTCTGGTAGGAAGAAGCTCGGCAGGTCTCGAGTTTGACAATGAAGGAGTGACCAGCTTGGGCTCGCCTACATGCGAATATCTCGTGGTGGAATAACAGACGAGATTCCTGATGAACACCCACAATGGAAATATTTCTAGAAAAGGGAGAGATCGCTCACCTTTCTACGATGTTCTACAGAGGTCAATGAATTCGTAAGTGTGACATCATCAAAGAAACGAATAGCTCTCTTATGGATTGAATCCAAGAGCTTCAGTGTATGTTTGGGAGCCGAACTCCAAGCATGTGAACAGTACTCCATGACAGGTCGAATCAGTTCTTTGTAGATTATGAGGAGTTGTTGTTCGCAATGGACCTCAAATGATCATCCTATGACAGGTGCTTATGGTGGAGCATTGATATGGAAGATTTCGTGGGAATGGTTGTGCTTGACACCATCATATTAGAGATTGTGGGATCTGCCTCCCTGGAGAAGATACAAGGTTGAGTTTTTCTTGCATTAATCTATATTAGAGTATCAGATCATCATTTCAAAATCATTGCCAGATCTCTAATTATTGCTTCAACCTGTCTCTGTCGCGTTCTTCTCGCTTTATTGGATGGTATAGGGGCTCCAGATGAGGAAGCGGTCTAAAGTGTACCATCATTAGCAAAACTGTGGACGGGACAGGGGATCACTGACAACAGATCGTTGATATGGAGCAGAAACAAAGTTGGTGCTAAGGCATATCCCTGTGGAACACCAGTGTTGATAGCCATTGTATCGGAGAATATTCCGTCATCCACCACATGAAGTGATCTATCCAGGAGAAAACTCAATAGTAAGCTACAAAATTGAGGCAACAAAACCATTCGACGGAAGTTTGCCTAAAAGCCAGACTCGCCCAAATGCCTTGGTATGCATATGTTTGAGGGTTGAACTCCAAACATATAGATGGTACTCCAGGATGCGTCGAATCTGTGCTTTGTAGATTATGAGGAGCTGCTGGGAGCTACTTCACTAGCTGTTGAGACGGAATAGAAAACCAAGTTTTTCTGAAGCGGTATTCGTAATGGATCTCACATGATCATCCCATGAAAGAGTGCTGTTGGTAACGATCCCAAGCATGGATATGGGAAACCTCATCATATTAGGGATTGTTAGATCCACCTTTCTGGAAAAGGTACAAGCTTGAGTTTTGGTTATAGTACAGGGTGTCCCATTTTGGGTACTTTTGCGGGGTATCTCCTTTATTTTTAAAGATAGAGAGTTGTGGTTTTCGCGACACTGTGCTACTTTTTCGTAAAACTCAAGATGCCGTCAACAGAATTTTCATAGCCCTTTTAGTTTTTAAGATACAGGGCATTTCTGAAAATGTTGCATTTTGTGACCCCCCTCGTATCCCCGTTATCCTTCAACTTATCGAAAAGGTAAAATAATATTCTAATAGTTTTTTTTCCGTAGAATGCAGTGGTGTAGATAACTTTTGTTACATATTTACTGTTTTTGAGTTATATAGCAAACTTATGTTTTTTTAAATGGAACACCCTGTATATTTATAGACTATAAAATTTGTCTTTTTTTTACCTTTTCAAAAATATATGATAGTATAAACTTTTTTTCAGAAACACGCAAATAATTGACAATTTTTAGAAATTAAATACATATTTTAGTAGTAGGCCATTGATATTGTTTATGACAAGAAACAGAAATAAACATCAGATCTCTATCGCATTTAAGCTGTTTATTTTCGTTCTTTTGGTATCATTATTCGATAGATATTTATCAATTTTTTCGAATAATGGCAGTTTACGAAAATTATGAGAAATATGATATGATGGTATGTTTTATACAGAGTAATGAAAATTCTGAAGAAGCTTCGGAATTATATTTCCAAAGGTGAGTAAGCTATTATGGCTATGAAAATCTCTATTATCATTTTAATTTTTGCTTGTTAGATATCCAGAAAGAAAGCAACCGTTTTTTGGGATATTTGTCCGTTTAAAAGCAAATTTAGTTGAGCACGGATCATTTGTTCACCCGCGCCCTAAAACATACAACAATGAGAACAGGGAAAGAAAAGAGATAGATACTTTAGGATATATAGAAGCAACATCTTCGTCCTCATGTAGAAAAATTTAGAAGGAAATTGGTGTGCCAAAAACTAACGCTCAGAGGATCTTGAAGAAATATAAGTATCATCCATACAAATTTAATATACTACAACATTTGCATCCTGGCGATGCCGAGCGCCGGGCACTGTTTTGCCAGTGGTATTTGCAACAAATCGATGCTAACGATTTATTTGGCAGACTTGTTTTTTGGTGCCCCAAGTCATAACTCTAGGCTCTTAAGGGCCTTTCTAAATAATAACTTTCCTCAAAGATGGATAGGTACCAACGGACCTGTTAGATGGCCTCCACGATCACCAGATCTCTCAATTTTAGATTTTTTTTTATGGGGTTATATACAAAATGAAGTATATAAAACTCTATATGACGGCATTGCAAAACTTCGAGAGGCAATTCATTTAGCTTTTCGAAATCTGCGAATGAGAACAATAGTTCTTTTGAACGCTATTCAAAGAATCTCAAAGATGTGCCAATGTTATTTTTTTGTGTTTTTGTTATATTGTCACTTTACGCCACAAAACTGTTGTTACAAACTTACTGTTAGAAAAAGATCTATGGGAATTTTTTTTAATAGATACCTATATACAAGGTATCCAATTATTTGTTAGTAATATGTAAGTTGCACTTGTTTATTATTGTTATCCATAGCCTACTATTAAAATATGTATTTAATTTTCTGAAAATTGTCAATTATTTGTGTGTTTCTGAAAAAAAGTTCATACTATCATATGTTTTTGAAAAGGTAAAAAAAAGACAAATTTTATAGTCTATAAATATACAGGGTGTTCCATTTAAAAAAACATAAGTTTACTTTATAACTCAAAAACAGTAAATATGTAACAAAAGTTATCTACACCACTGCATTCTACGGAAAAAAATCTATTAGAATGTTATTTTACCTTTTCGATAAGTTGAAGGATAACGGAGATACGAGGGGGGTCACAAAATGCAACATTTTCAGAAATGCCCTGTATCTTAAAAACTAAAAGGGCTATGAAAATTCTGTTGACGGCATCTTGAGTTTTATGAAAAAGTAGCACAGTGTCGCGAAAACCGCAACTCTCTATCTTTAAAAATAAAGGAGATACCCCGCAAAAGTACCCAAAATGGGACACCCTGTACACTCTACTAGATTATCAGATCTTCATTTCAAAATCGTTGCCGAATCTCCATCAATTGCGGAAGACAATTTCGGGCATATAGCTATCGATGACAGTAATATTAGGAAGGTCCTTCCCTTGTGGATCCAGAGTAGGATTTGCTGCAAAAATTCCAGCAAAAAGATTGTATTCATGTAAAGAAAAATAACGTGGAAAATCAGCGTTAGCCGAACATATTTTAATGCAGGTCACAACAATTCTCAAGGAAGTTTATCACGCAGTAATGACGACAAGTATATAGGGATAGTATTTAGAAGGGATAGAAATGGTTAATTCAAAAAGCAATTCAAGGAATTCAGATTTATCTCCGGCTGAGGGTAATCCCTCATATACCATACCAATTACAAACTGTATTTAAACATACAGATTTTGTTTCCTAATTTAGTTAACTTGATGATGGTTACTTGGTAGCTGAAGGTCCTCAGTACTTTAAGAATATTTTTAGAGATAAGAGTTATTGTTTCTTATTTATAGAACTAATATGGTGAATAATTCGATGGATTCTAACAATGAGTAATTTTACCGCATACGTAAGTATATCGTCTATTTGTCACCGGAAATTATCCAAAAAAGATATAATTCATTGACCGAATAAAGTCTAAATTTAGCCTCCTCAGGAAGCCCTATATCAATTCAATAATAAATGTTAAAGTGACCACAACACGTTGGAATGAAACATTTAAATTCGATAGGGTCTTATACGGAAACAAAAATTTAGTACAACAAATATTGAGTAGGCAGTAATATTAAATCATATCAAGTTATATCAGTTATCTATCCCCACGCATAACGATTCAGATGCGGTCAAAGCGACCGTAACTTCCTAAAGCCCTTTATTAGGTATTGGTCATAAATTTCGACCATTATCCCTTCATACCCATTTGACGTTAGCTATAGATTACACGGAATCTGGAAGAATCTCTCATAGATTTCCGAGCTTTTATAATTGTCGTCCAAATTGGACTAGAACGAATTCATTCTGCTTTCATTCACAATCTATCGGATTTGATCACAATATTATCAGGTACGTTGTCCAGTAACATGTAGCTGGAAGAATATAATTTCTGGTTAAGAAATGGAACGTCCGGCTTCAGATGATGTTGGAGCGGATGTTAAAATAATCGACGTTCCGGGGTCAGCTTTTCCGTATCCATGTCAAATTATATGTTTGAATTCAATTTGATGAAATAAAAATTAAGTTTTTGTTTCCCGAAATTGAAGTTCATCATTATTCTTTCGGGTCTATACAAGCTGTTCCAGTTCATTAATAGAAAATAAGTCATTTTAATCAATAGCCAATCGGGATTTCGCCAAATGCAATCGTACGAGTCATCAGTACAACTATCTCCAAATAAATTCAAAACTGAACTGGATAATAATAAGTTTGTTGTGGCTGCGTTCCTGGAACTCAAAAGAGCATTTGAGACCATTGATAGGTGTATATTACTAACGAAATTGAATAGATATGGAATAGAGGGCACAGTGTACAATTGGTTATCTTATTATTTGACCCATAGAAAACAACGGATTAGAGTGAAATATATGTTCCCTTGTGAAATTGAAAATGATGTTGAAGTTCCCCAGGGTATGTTCTGGGTCTCGTCCTATTCATACTATATTCAAATAACATAACATTGTTTGTTGATTGTGAATCTATGAACTTTTTTGTGTATGATACACTATTAGCATGCAGTGATGAGAAATGGCTATTCAAAAAATTAATACTACTTCAGCAAAGTGTCAACAAGTATTTAAAAATTAACAAACTCAAGCTGAATGTATTGTAAACTGAAGCGATGATAATCACCACCAAATTTAAATACAGCCAAATAGACTCAAAAAAAATTAATGTCAACATTGAGGATGAAAAAAATTAAGTAGTAAATACAACTAAATATCTGGAATTCCAGATGGATAACACTTTATCGTTTGATGAAAATGTTAAGTGTATTCATGAAAAAATTATTATTTTACTCTATAATTGTCAATAATCTTCCAACCGAGTCAAGAATCACAGTTTACAAGTCAATTGTTCAGCCACTCTTCGACTACTGTTCATCTATCATATATCTATTCAATCAGAATGAATTGTTTCAACTCCAAAAACTTCAGAATCGTGGTATGAGGATCATTGTGGAGTGAGGTAGGGATACTCCTATTACTATTAAGCTTACTGTTTCAAATTGGCAATATATTTCCCAAAGACTGCTTTATTTCACCATGATGTATGTATACAAAATATTGAACAAATTAGAACCATCTTATTTCAAACAGAAAATTTTCTTTCATCATGATATTCACCACCACTTCACTCAAAATGATAATAATTTATATATAAACAAATCACGAAAACACCATAAACTCTATCACGAAAGCACCATGAACTCTTTGTTTTTCAAGGGTTTTGATCAGTTAAACAAATCACCAAATGTAATTAAAATTAGCCAATCCCTGAACATTTTCAAAAACGAACTGAAGAAATTTCCTTCAAACGTACAAATATGATATTTATTATGTGTTTGTTACGTGTAGCTACAATTTTTGTTTTGAAATATTATTATATTTACCTTTATAATATATTGATCCAATTTATCAAATATTTGGAATCATTTCAATATGTGCCACATACCTTTTTTACTTTTTCACTTTATACTCTACCTTATTTGTATAATAGGATATTTTATTTCATTAAAGATCTATCTATTATTATTTTTTTGAAAAGCTTCCTAAGGGAGGAGATACGGTTTCAGGGTGAGGTTTAACAAAATTTTTTCCCAGGACAGTGTGAGCATAGCGAACGAAGTCGCCTCTTGAATCAGCTTATATGGCTCAATGTATGACATCGTATAGCGGCCAAATTTTAAATGCAATCCACTGGAAATTTCGACACAAACTAGAAATGATGATCGAAATTTACTGGCATAATAAATTCAATTTCGTACCTTGAGCCGATTTCGATTATATAACGAATTTCCCGAAAACTCCAGAAGACGACGGGGATACCGTTCACCCTGGGCACCAGGTACCTCGGACACCGATTCTGTCGCGATATTCGTGTTCAGCGACCCCAAAAACCCCCGAGTAACGTGTTTGGAATCATTTTCATCACTATTAACCGAATTGTGAATTTAGTATTGTCAAATTTGCAGTCAATGTACAAAATACTTTTTAAAACATTTCTCTGAATCGTATATATACAAGTAATACTGTGGTGTTCAGGTTCTTAGGGTCCGTAGCTCCCGGATTTATTGTAACACTTATATATCTAGATAACTTGCACTATTTCGTAGATTAACGCATTACAATGTCATGATCTTCATTCATACTTTTTAATTCTCTTAATACTTATTATACTCAAGGTGGAGCCTTGTGTTCTTACGAAGGTTGACTTCTCACCTTTGCTGACCTAATGTTTATGTTGCATATTTATTATCATAACATTTGTATTTACTATATCGTTGGCTTACCTAGGGTACAGTACCAATTTTAAAAAAGTAGAGCATTTTATTGAATTAAGTAAATTTATGGAATCTTATAAAATAATCTCTATTATTCCATTGCAATACAAATAACTATTGGAGCACATAAAATAAGGTATGATGAGGAATCGAAATAACGGAATAATTATAACTCTTCAAAAATGTTATATGACAACACTGGCTACAGCTAACATTATTATTTCACTACGAGTTGATGTTGGCATCAAGCATTTTGTAATTTTCTCATCATTCTAGTGAGCATATTGTTCCAAGACATAGCATACTCCTTACTACAGTTAACAATCCACAATAAGAAAATGGAATATCCACGAGATTCCCTACTTTAGGATTTATGGAAGATACCCAGAACCAAAGATGCACTTTTCGGGGAAACTTTCATAATAAAACGAACATTTGGTTGCTAAATCGGTAAGTTTTCATTGCCATATGTTCAAAGCACAAATGTGCAATATTATAGCTATCATGTTCTCACTACCAAAAATTCTATCATGGCAACTCTGGACATTGCCTACGAAATTTGTTGCCAAAACAGATTTTTCTTTATGATATTTAAGTCTGCACAGGAATAAGATCATTGATATTTTCTACTTTTTATTCAATTCTGTGTCCCTTCATATGTAAAAATTGTTAGGTGCGACCACGGTCGTATATACAGGTCTGGGTACTCGAGGCTGTTTCCTATGTGAGAAGTGAGTCCGCTAAGCATCAGCTGTTGCATAGTACCAAAAGGGTGGCGCATGAGTCGAGGAATGATTTCTGGCACGTATACGACCTTGTTCTCTGGCAACTGTCATTGCTGCCGAAATGCAAAACGGGGTACAAAAGTGTAAAGCAAGAAACTTCTGTTTTCAAACTGCCGAAAGATGCGGAAATGCGAAAAAAGTGGATGCTTACGATTCCTGATAGAAATCGTTTTAACGAGGTCTTTTATGTGTGCGAGCATGTATAACGAAAAAGGGGAAGTTATTTTTGAGGTGAGTAATACATTTTGACAAGAGTGACAGTTCTATTCCTCTCTCAAATCAGAATAGAATATTGCGTTACGAGAAAAATTATTTTACTTAATAATGTGATTGTTGCCATACTTCGATCCAAGTGCTAGCTGGTGGCTGAGCGAGGGACTACGAGTTTGGCGACATGTAAGAGAATCATGTCAAACAATAGAGTTCCCAGACCTGTATATACGACTGTGGGTGCGACCGTTCCAACAACCCCTGAACCGGCCCTGTCGTTATTGCTTTCCATCATAACCTCATGGATTTCGAAATCACGAAAACCAATCCATATCTCATATTTGTTCAGGTAAAACATTTCAATTAATCGAAAGTTTGTAATTCTCGGTCATTATTTACTATTCTCATGTGAATTATTACAATTTTAATAGATACAGATGGCACAAAATTATAATTAAAACCAATTCATCCAAATACGCAGTGCAGATTCGGAGAAAATTGCTGAATAAATTATAGTTTTGTGAACGATCAGCGGCGCCTTCAAGTTAGTAAACAAAGTAATCAATAACATCTACCTGACGACGATAATTCAGCGAAAACACATAAAATATAGTTTTATCCATCCCTTTATCCACATCAGAGTTCGCCTCCAGTTTTATATTAACATAATTCCCTGCGCTGACAGCCAATCCGATCAATTGAGACTTTTCACTTTGACACTTTATTATAAATCCGCTTGTTTGCCAAGACAAACAGGAGCCAGTTTTCCACTTTTCCTTCCATATTTTGAGCTAACTGGTACAATAAACTAGAAGGTAAACTCAATCGGATGTTTCCTTTTGTTGTTGGACCGATTCGGTCGTTTACCTGCTCCAACTTAAGCTTCCAATTCCTGTATGCACGTGGATTCTAATTCGACTAGATTACTGAGATTTATGATCGAAAGTTTCCAGTCGTCGAACATTTACGATCATTTTTGAAGTTATAACTAATTGAGCTCTTCAACTCTACGGAAATATTCAACTTCTTGTTCCTTTCGTGACTGGTGTTACGGAATACGCAAAGAAAGCATGGGATGAGCCCTTGAGTGGAGTGAGCATTAAATGATTCATATTTCTAATAACCCGATGAGCTGAACAAGTTTCATTGCTTCTTCGGATTAATATGATCCGCCTCATATGGGGATAATGTGTCACTTTCCATAGAATACTTTTGACATATTAGATTTAATGTACAACCAATGCAAGAAAGAATAATCATTGTGGGTATTAATGTATACGCATTTACCAGTTTTATATGAAAACCATGTGCTGTATTCCAAGAATTTGAAAGTGCATTACTCAATATTCCACTGAAGCAATAGTAGGCCCTGATTCGGTTCATCTGATATAGGTTCATATTTCAGTATCCCCCAGCGGCAGTTCGCAGGAAAGTAATTTACTTACCAATTTTGCAGAATTCTTAATCCCACATCCCCCACATGTATATCTAAAAGAAGTAATTCAGTCTCAATTGAAGAATATCCCTCTGAAAGTTCAGTCCAATCAAACTTATGTCTCGAAATTCGATGAAAATCGTCACATCAATATTATTAACAGTCAATGATTGGTGAAGAACCGAAATATGCTATTCGGAATAGATATTGGGTATCATGAATGAATAAATTGAATGGAAAATAACCATACGTGTGAGCCATGTGGAAACCCTAATATCAGTATTATGCCAATATAATCTAAACCATGCAAGAGCTAGAATGTTCATTTTTATACGAACCATTCTAACCATAGTTTCATATAGATCTTCCTAGATCGATCAGTGACAACATAAGTAAATATTTCCAGACAGCTGTTTTGCCTTTTGATCATGGCCCAAAGTACAAAAACCGATATAAGTGCAACAAATTAAAATATACATAACTTGTTCACTATATTAAGAACATTCGATGAGTTCCCTTCACCATTGAAAGAACTGCACGGCACTGAAAAAATTCCATTGAAAAAAATGAGATTTCATTATGAAATTTCCCACTTTTTTCCGGAAAATGATATTTTTGAACTGTATAATTAGGAAATTCGTAATCAGCGCCAAAAAAACCCTATAATGAGCTATCACACGATAATTTCGATGACATGGAAAGATTTTCCTTTCCGGTTTTCCACAAGTTTCTCTGGCTTTTCTCTACTCTAGCTCGAAATACGCGACTGTCAACCTCTGTTGTGTATAAAGCGATAATTTGGAGGCTTAATTTTCATTTCTTGATGAATTAAAAATTATCTTAAGAAAGGGGTTGAAAGAGGGTTAATTTCGCATCTAGGGGTGAATTGTGGGAGATTGAATAGTCGTTCAGCAGTCACAAATGACCTTCATGGTCCATAGAACATTATGCAGAAAGAAAAATTTTTTGGATTCGAGTTACTGTGAAAAAATTTGTTAATATATGTATAGGTAATCAATCCAAAATCGAGAAAATATTTTATAAATTGTATTATTGCCAGTTTGCAGAAGAGCTTAATCAATTTTAGTTATACATTTCATTTTATCACATTATACTATTACTTCGATTATCTCACTGTGTTTGACGTTTTCTACGCCCACTTTGTTATTTTAACGAATAAACTATCTATCTATATTAGGTACCTTTGCTAATTAGATTAATTTTTTACAAGTTACTAACTTATTGTCTAATGCCTCAATATCCCATGCCCCGGATCCTCGAAAATAAGCATAAATTGAATGATGACATTATCCCAACAACGGCCACAGAATAATTAACGTAGAACGTTTCTTCAGTTGTTAAGTGCCTTGAAAGCATGTCGTCGAAAAGCAGAATGTGTGGGTAATATGTTCCTGAAATATGAGTGAAAGTACGTATACGTACACGTGCTGGTGTTTGTAGCAGCCATTACTATTAGTTCCTCCTCAAATGGGTTAAAACAAACAGGATATGAGGGTGCGATACAAGGAAGAAGTGAAGTGTTGAATGGCAGCGAGTGGAGCGTCCTTATTGTAGAAGCTGTCAGAGTCATTTCGCTAAGTGCTGAGCTCTTCTCGTTGAATAAACAGTGTTTGCCATTGTTCACCTTGTATTGCCATCATACATTCAGATGTTTCCCGGAGACGTCGACGTTCTATTAGTTCACTTCAAAGTATTTGACCTAACGAGGTACTAAAAGTAGCAACAAAAATAATCCATCGCCTGCAGTAGAGATTCGCTTTATGTTAGTCGCAGGCAGACAATATTATGGACGTGTGGAGGGGTTTATCGAACGTTGTTCTCGAGATGCAATTCACTTGCGAATTTTTTGGAGCATGAAGGTTTTATCACAACATAAAGAACTTTATGTTGTATGTCCAGTTTATGAAAGTTAAATTTTGAGTATGCATCAATCCGATATTTGGATGTAAGTGCATACTACACTTTGCACCGTACACTGTCATAGTAAAGGTAAACTCAAACAGTCCAATCGCATTGGCTTTATCAGTGGCGGCTCGTGAGTCATGAAAGAGGGTGTGCACAAGAAAAATCGCTAATTAGGCGTAAAATAGTGTCACATACTTCCTCTGCAATAACAGCTCTGTTATCTCCAACTGTCGGTTTTGCCTTTTCCTAGCAGATTCTTCAATATTGCGATCCTGATTGTCATTTTCTGTAGAATTTCTAATTTGGATAATTTGCAATTCTAATGTTTCAATAAACCACTTGATTCATTAATAGTGACTGAATCCATCCCATCTTCGTCAATAATTTTGTTTAAACATTCTTTGAAACAATCCTGGTGTTCAAATAATATGTTCACAGTTCACCTTATGAAAATCCAGCGTGTAGGAACAGCGCTTGGTAATCTACGTTTGACTGTTTCATCAAGAGTTACCGTTCGTTTTGGCGATCGAGAAAAAAGCTTAAGAATGACTGCAAATTTGCAAAAAAAAATGTTTTCTATTGCACTGTGCTGCTCGTTCAAAAACTACATTAAATTTTTGCACGTAACAGTGAATATAATGTACATGTGGAAATGTTCTTTTGATAATGGATTGGACATCATTTAACTTACCACTCATCACGGACGTCCCATCGTAACTTTGGGCGATTAGTTTATTGTTATCAGACGCAGAAGGAGAGCCCAGCTTGAAAAGAGACCAAAAATTTGTCCGTTAAACACGCATCAAATAATAACAACCATTTGCTGATGATTTTTTTTTCTGCGTAGAGGAGGGGAAATATTGCATAGACGCCTCGGGTGCCCGTGCTCCAGGATGTGCCGGATTCCTACCGACTAAAACCCCTCCTCCGTGAGGTTGGGTCTCCATCCTAAGGGGAGCCCCACAACACTACGGTCATTATAGTCCTATTGTGCCCTCACTTGTTTCTACCCTCTCATCAATCCAGTGCTGATGATTAGAAGTGTCTGTAGTTTCATCGGCCTCCAAAGCAATGATATTTGCAGATTTAATTTCTTTTAATATTTTTTGCTTGTAAATTTGCAACATTGCATCCAACAAATCGTTCTGAACCTTTCATATGTATTCCAAGCACAGAGTCCAATTCAGCTGCAAAGTTGATTAAGCCTACATAAATACCTGTATTTTCTGACATCAATGTCTTATCATGGCCTTGTTGCGCCAATTCAAAGGCTCTACAAAATTTTATACACATAATTAACCATCGCAAAATATGACGATTTTTTTTCACAACTTAATGTAGGACAATGTAGGAAGCATTTGAATAAGCTAAGAATAATTGAACAAGTACGCTAACATTCATTGGGTTATTGTAGGAAAAATACTTATTCAATTATTCTCTTCTTGGAAATTGAAGATTTCTTTGTAATTTGACAATGTAGGAAGCAGTTCAGTAAGTGAATACATCTGCTATTCATTTCGGAATAAATCTTCAAATTCAATATTATTCGTGTGTAACTAATTTTGTTTGGAAGTTAGATGTTTTTGCAATGCAATTTAAATTTTTATTCGGCAACAATACTAGCAATTATTAAGCGGTTGAAGTAATTCCGTAAACTAGTACAGCAAAAATTGAAACCTGGACACGTCAAAAATGTTCGCGTTCTCCTCTACATACCACTTAGCTGCGTGCTTCCAATTTATGCCTAGGATAAAGCGAACCATTAGAAACCCATGTCGAAAATTACCTCAACCTTTATTAGATGAATATTTTGACTATGCAGAATTAGATAGATTGCTACATATTTATTTTATTATTGACGAAAAACTGTGAAACATGAATGAAATTCATAGCTATGATTTTTTTATTACTGTATGTTTATATTTACATCTACGGTTAGGTTCACGTACTTTATTATTCAATTCGATAAGCAAATGTCTTTCTGATGATATAGGTATAAGTCATAGTCAAAGTATAAAGGTCTGCTGGAGCCCCCCTTCTACTCTTTTTAAAATTCGAGTGCAAGCTGATTGGTCGTTTATTCAATGTTATTGACGACGACATAATATGATGTTGTTACGTGCCGGCGACGAGTCGATGAGAGCAAGGCTGTGATTGGAGAGGATAGGTGACGTCACCTAGCGCGAGAAACGATGGTAGGAAGGCTCCAGCAGACCTTTATACTTTGACTTTGGGTATAACTCATGGCCTTCTGACTTAATGGTCTACTAGACTTTAATTTTATCTTCAATTGAATTAAGTATTTGAATAAAATATTTATACAACGAATTACCTTTTTTATGAATGTTCACCATTAAGATAATTCTACAATGGCAAGATATGGAAGCAATATGTTTATTATGTTCATATATCACATTATTTCGAATGTCCTAATTCGAATATTTATAATTCACTAATTTTGTTGTACTTAATTTTATGTCACGAATAAGCACTGTCTAACTATTCACTATGTCCACTTTGCCTAGAACACTAAAATCCGTGCATGTGAAAAACGAAATTTTCGTGTTTCTGTGCCTTCTCTGCGATGTGTTTATTCCACGCATTAGCCTCTTTCTTAAAAATTAAGCACATGAAACAAAATAGTTTATTTCTTACTGGGCATCCACATATCCACTCGTATTTTTCATAAATATTCTTGTTGAATACTCTATTATAAGTTCGGGTTTTACTTTTGGAAGTATAGTTTATTGGAGGATCACGAATAGGCCTTCCTTTCTTTATATTTAAACGTTTTTCCTCAAATGATAGCGGGTTTGTTGAAAGATTTTGCACATACACACACTGTACACTATGAAGGCAAGATGTTTACTGGAGATACATTGCTTTGTGCCCCAAACCGACGGTATAAGCACGTATGGCGAAGATAACCGTAGTCAGACGAATCGTACTTGAAATAGGTACACGTCAGAACGTTCCCCGGAACATAGTTTTGCGGGTTAGAATTGGATGAGCCTGTCGCCCCACGTGCGGAATAAAATAATACACTTTCTGTGTTTGTCTTGGTAGTTGTGTAAGCACGTTAGTGGTTGGGTGGGCCCATGCCCTTATGCCCTTTAGTATGAGACGCCACTGGTGCATACTACACTTTACACCGCACATTGTCATCATAAAGGTTGACTTAAATCACCGAATCGCATTGGTTTTATTTCCCATTGTACCATTTTTGATGATATATAAACATACCTATGGTTATGTTGAAAATAGTTAGAATGGAACAGAGAACTAACTAGTTTGAAAATTTTACTTTCGTAAACCTCTATGAATTCATATAAGTCTGAAGAATCTTTATTTATGAAGTGTGAAGGCGCCAGTCTACGATGAAACACAGAAATGTACACCCCCCGTGTTTCATACGAATTATTAATTCAAGAGAAATGGTGGACATAATCATAACAAGAGGCAGGTCGATAATCTACAAATAATGTTAGAGGGAATGTGAATGACGAATGCCGGTTTGTTTCGATAAGTGATTAGATTATGATTGTGGAACTACTATACATACACTGATGTTTTTCTGGAACTGAAGTTTCAATCGTCAAGGAATTTCAGCTGATTCTCGCCCACCAAAATATCCACCAACAATCAAAACGAGGGTGCACAATTCCATAGCACTTGGACTGCTTGATTGGGTCCATTATACGCCCCTTGATACGAAACTCAGTCCAGCACGCCTAAGGCAGCGCCGAGTCTGCATGGACTGATGTCTTTTATCGCCTCAGGCGGCATGTATGCGCTGCCGAAGTGTTTTAGCTAAGAGAAGCCAGTGCTGGACATTTTGAAAGCATATGAGAGGCAGTTTCATCAGCCTTCCCGCATCTACTTTAACCTAGGTCATCGACGATACCCATCAAGTGTGGATGTTTATTCAGATGCTCATAGAGACAAGGGTTTTCGAGCGTTTGGGCGAAAACTATGCGATTTGTAGCTTCTCCTGCCTCATACCGAAGGCACTGCACCAAACCGAGGGCCATTGTATATTCTGTATCTCTCTGGGGGCATAAAACCTGAGAAAAATGTTCTTTATACCGAGTTAGTTCCTTCTAATTTGACCCACATAGCATTTTGAACAAGACTCACAATCGATTTTGAAAATCCCGGATTTGTCGTAGTCGGAAACTTCATCAAAAGTGTTACCTGAACGGTTTTTTTGTTTGTTAAACGGATTGTATTGCAAATTTAGAAGAGATGCTATGGAATTTATTAACTACTGAAGGAAGATAAGTGGAACTTTTGAATATTATCAAACTATTTGAAGGTATTGGCTCTGTGATATCCCGGAGATTCATCCTAAATTAGATAACTTACAATATTCTATTTTCTTATGTCATTTGTATGTTTTTAAACATACAACATATATTTTTTATTGTTTATATATCATTATAAATAACGTGTCAACAAGGTTGTAACCCTGCGTGCATAACATGAATGTCAATGCCGTCACGTAGGTCAACCTTTGCCTAACTATTAGTAGAGGTACAAGGATTCTCCCTCGAGAATAGATATTTAAGTCCTAAGTCGAAGTCGTAGATGAGAGTCATACAGTCGGTAGTTATAGTCATAAGTAAGTCAGCTATCTGTGATAGTTGTAAGTTATTAGTGTTAGTACTATGTAGTGAATATTAAACCGGTGCATCACATTTCGTAACCAGTGTTGTGATTCCAATCATCTGCTCCTATGTCCACCTTCCATATGATACTTCTATCATAACGCAGCACCGAACCTGCTAACTGATGAGACGTTATAGGGCGACACTGTCAGCCCTACCAATCAGTATTATAGGGCGATCCATGACAGCCCTATCATCAGATATAATAGCTCTGATTTGGTTAATTGGTTGCGTACCAATTTCTTTTTTGCTTAGAAATTAAGTTATTGATCAAAGATTTGTCGTAACCATTGTTCAACGCTGTTTGTTGAAGTTTCTCAACTTCGTTCTTATAATTTTACTGGCACAAAAGGAACATTCACGTGCGTATACAACAACTACAAAAACAAATTTCGAATGCGTATAACTTCAAAGATATTAATTTTTTTGAACACCTGCCAAAATAATCGGACGACTAGGAATGGGTCCAAAATTCAGTTGCGAAATTTCACACGAACGTACAATTAGATGATATATCGTTAGGAAATAAACAAGGCAAGTTCAATAAAAGTTTGTAATGATTTAGAAACCGCTATATCATATTGAAATTACAATTTATTACACGATTGTTTGTTTTATATATAACCTTGTTTTGTACTGATATAATATTATTATTAAATCACTGATTCAACATTTGCTAATAGCAATTTCTCATCGACGTAAGAGAAACTAATGCTCCTTTCCTTGTCAATAATTCTGTATTATATTGAAGAGTTATTAATATTCTGAATGCTAATTATCTAGCATGTGATGACATAAACAACTTTATTCAGCGTCTCATATAGAAAGATCCGCAAAGTCTTCTCAACTTGAAAGGTTTCAGGCTGCACGTTTCGAGATTGTTAAGAAAATTACATGAAAATTAAATGGTGAAACGATATATTAGGTGTTTATGTTAACTTTTTCATTTCATGTCGACCGAGGATATTCCTTTTCTGTCTTTGTACATAGAACTTGATACAAGATAAATACACAGCGACTCAAAGTTTGCATTTGAATTAACTTTGATGGCAAAGTAAACAGAAAATCAAAATAACGAATACTTCGAGCCATCTCTTCATCCAAATTAAACAGAAATATCAAATGTCCTGAATTATTGGCAAATTCCTTGCAGCTTGTAATTCACGAAGATACTTTGATTTTTCTTCATAATTCTAGTATTAGAAATACACGTCATGTACCTACAATAAATAGAAAGGATAATCGTTATGGTACTGTTCTTGAACGGTAGTTGTGTGATGCGATGAGATTCCGATCGCTGCATCGTGGCCAAGGGTGCATAGGCAACCCCGTTCGGCCACTTCGTTTCCTTTCACTTTAGAGTGAGCAGGTACCCCTACTAGATTCTTTCTGGCTAATTCAGCCAGGGTCTCCCTGCACTCCTTTCTGTGTGTACATGAGTAGACTCCGGTTCCGCTAGACTCCCCAGCTCTTGGACACGTCCGTGAATTACACGAGTCTTCCTGGCGGAAGTAGTCCGGATTCTCCCAGTCCGTCCTCTGATGTTTGGAACCTGACAGCAAGCGCTATCGCATCCTGCAGTCCAATACCAAATTCTGCCATAACCGCGAGGAACGAACGCAGCCACATACCTGCTTCAACGTTCCCACACATAATGCCGAATCGATCTCCTTGCCTGAAAAAAATCAATTCCGCACGAAACAACACCGTCCGTGAATTTATATGGTACGATGAATATACAGCTATCGCTATTATAACATATATGTCAGGGCCTGTCTCACCCGGACATATTTATTCAAATTAATTACCAATTAAGACAATACTGAATTCAGCATCTTTCACTATGCCAAGTCTTTATCGATGGTGATTTAAATGACATGTTTTTAGACCGATTAGAGTATGTAGGTTAACTTGCTTTGCTTTAAAACTAGTTTGGCTCTTATTTAGAAGGGTTTATAATGAACGCTTCACAGTGAGCTAATCATGGTAAGGTCTACCAGTACTGAAATGTTCTACTCTCACTCCAGGATAATATAGCTATTTTAGACAAAAACATGTAAAAAATCAAAATGGAAACGTACCCAAAAGTAAGAAATTGGATATAAAAGAATATATAGATATAATCATTTATCTCATGTTGACTTCTGTCATATAACAATGATAAGATCCTTCTAGTCAAGATCGATCAGTAACACCACAAACTAATAGTTGTAGATAGCTGTTTCGTAGATGCCGTGAGACATTTTGGTCTTTTCACCATGCTGTTGGTCGGTTATGTCTACCTTCAACAGAGATCGTTCAGTAACGTTGAAAACTTTCTCGTTCTACTGATGAGCTCTATGAGGGAGTGGAACAACTGTCAAGAGCTACTAGTTTGTAGCGTTACTGATACTTTGATACTTAGAATAACCTTGCAAATTTATGAGATTTCGATTGGGTTGGGGAGGGTTCAAATAACTAAAACCGTTTAAGCTCTCTTGCCGACGTTTCGACTTTTATAAAGTCATCATCAGCGCAGTACAATGAGAATTGGTATTACTGCTAGTTTTGATAAGGAAAAACAAAGGAGGGGGGGCAAAATTAGATTGAGAATTAAATGATGAAAGATACATTGAGGTTAATAATAATTTACAAGGTGTCACGAACTGCGTGGCTAAAATGAAACCGAAGATTCTTTGATTCGAAAAAAATTTGATGAGCCTTTTTACTTTTGCCTCAAGTGTCTTGTTTAGCCGGTAGAGGGCTTCAAAGTTGCAAAAATAATTTTGTTTTTTCGGTATAACTTGAGAACGTGATGGAGGACTTTTACAATATTTGGCAGGTGAGTTACTGTAAATGATAGCCGTTTTTGAGAGCGGAGCATAGAGCCTTAGAGACCTTAGAAATGGCTCAAACTTGAGGATGTAACGGGAAAAGTGTACAGAACTTTTTTGTAGTCGATGTTTTTACTCTATATTTTTTATGTAGATAGCTTATCTAATTTGAAAACTCTTCTTACTCTTAGATAATTTTGATAAAATCAACGGATTAGCTTGAAAAAAATAATTTTCGAGTCTCTGCAATTTTGGCTTACTAATTTTACTTGATTAAAATACCTTTAGTTGCCTTTGCTTTTCTAATGTCATTTTGGCATTTGGAGAATTTATTCTCAAAACTGTCAGTTTTTACTTTGCTTTCCGTAAAAATTTTATAAAATTATAGCTCAAAATTTCACTAACACTGAAATGGTTAATATCTCGGTAAAACACGAATAATAAAAACAATAGAAATGGGGAAACGATGTTATTATTTAGGAAAAACAAATGCTAAATTAAAAGAAACAACAAAACTTTTTGGGAAATCGCTAAGGCATCAATTGTTCGAAATGTTGCCCATTTTCCTGAATACACAAATTAATTCGTTTCAAGAAATTGGATTGAGCTCTGGCTAGTACTTCAGGATCATTCTTCAATAAATCCGCTTCATGATTAATTCGTTGCAACAATTCCTCTCGTGTGTTTACTGGAGCTGCATAAACTTTCGACTTCAAAGCGCCCCATAGAAAGAAATCGCAGGGCGTCAAATTAGGGGAGCGGGCCGGCCAGTTCACTGGTGCATCGTGTCCTCTACCTATCCAGCGATTTGGATATTCCGCATTCAAATGTCGCCTCACAGCTAATGTGAAATGAGGAGGTGCACCATCATGGATAAACCAGGCCACGACGAATGTGTAAGGGCAAGTCTTCCAACAGTTCAAGTAGCCTTTGTTCCAAAAAGTTCAAGTAGTTCTCCCCGTTCAATCGATCGGGTATAACGGTAGGGCCAATAATAAAGTTATCCACAATTCCAACCCAAACATTGATTTTAGTTTGATTCTAAAAATATGTAACTTCCGTTTCATGAGGATTTTCATCAGCATAGAAATGTTCATTATGGAGGTTAAAAAGACCACATCTCGTGAAAGTATCTTCGTCCGTGAACAGAATTCTGCTACAAAAATTGGGGTTTCGTTTTGTCTTTGGACAATAAGCCGACAGAAATCTAGCCGATGACCTGGATCCATGGGCAATAAATAAGTCTTGAACTGTTTTAATATGATAGGGATACAACAGTTCTTCTTTCAGTACATTATGAACTAATGATTTTGAGGCTCCAATACAAAGTCCCAAACGTAGTGTGCTTATCCCAGGTTCAGTTTCAACCGCTTCCAGTATCGCTTCTTCGAGCTCTAACGTCCTTCTTTTCCGTCTGCGTCCAGTTTCTCTGCGATTTGCTTCAAATTTGCCAGTTTCGCGAAGGTTTGCCGATTTGGAATTCTGCGATGTGGATATCTTTCCCTTCTCCGGCCATTGCAACGACAAAGTCCATAAATCAATAGCATATCAACCATTTCAGTGTTAGTGAAATTTTGAGCCATAATTTTATAAAATTTTTACGGAAAGCAAAGTAGAAACTGACAGTTTTGAGAATAAATAGGCAACTAAGGTATTTTAATCAAGTAAAATTAGTAAGCCAAAATTGCAGAGACTCGAAAATTAATCTTTTCAAGCTAATCCGTTGATTTTATCAAAATTTTCTAAGAGTAAGAAAAGTTTTCAAATTAGATAAGCTATCTACATAAAAAATATCGAGTGAATTACATTGACCACAAAAAAGTTCTGGACACTTTTCCCGTTACATTCTCAAGTTTGAGCCATTTTTATGGTCTCTAAGGCTCTGTGCTCCACTCTCAAAAATGGCCATTATTGACAGTAACTCACCTACTGAATATTGTAAAAGTTCTTCATCACGTTCTCAAGTTATACCGAAAAAACAAAATAATTTTTGCAATTTTGAAGCCCTCTACCGGGTAAACAAGACACTTGAGGCAAAAGTAAAAAGGCTCATCAACTTTTTTTCAAATCGAAGAATCTTCGGCTTTATTTTGGCCACGCAGTTCGAGGACACCCTGTATATATAAATTTACAATATAAATAGTTCAACTTATGTGTCAGTTACTGACACTTATTTAAATGGATAAAAATTATAAAATAGTTACTATAGAAAACAACAGGTTACTTACAAGACCAATTGTTTTTTTGTCGTGATAACATTTTAAATAAGTAAGGACATTCACATGTACTCTTGAATTCCTAATATTTGTATTAACTATTGAGAAATTAATATTTGTCTATTAGTATGTATCTGAATGTAGTTATCACATCGAGATTGAAAGGATTTTCTTCTTTCTGGTTAATTCGTGATTTCTTATATATTCATGTTAACGTATGTGTGGCCATAGACATACTGGATTTGTTGTTATTTTGGTAATAAATGACTCATTAAACAAGAGTTGAAATTTGGTAGAAATCGTGTATCTGTTTTTATTTAGTATTGTTTCATATTTTTTCATATTTATCGTCCTTTGAATTCTTCTTTTTTAATAGTTGTGTTGTTTTCCTACAATTTCAGTATTTTCAAAATCAAATTTGTGTAGATTATTGTTCAAGTGTTCTACAAGACTTGTTTTATTTGTAGTTTTTATGAGGTTTTCGGGTCATACGCTACGTTCATGTCCTGATTTCTTAGTTTTCAGGTGTCGTGTTGTTTGTCCAATATACACTTTGTTACATTCTCCAAATGGTATTTTATATATTATGCTACTTTCTTGTTCTTTTGGTGGTTTAACTTGGTGAAATACTTTTTAACGATGTTTTCATTTTTGAAAGCAATTTTGAAATGTACATCTGTAAATATCTTCTTCATCTTTTCTGAAAATTCAGATATGTATGAGATTTTCAAGAAAGAATGGTTTCCTTTTGGTGGATCAATATTATTGATTTTTTCATTGAAAAGGAGTTTGTGTATTAAATTTATGGGTAATTGTTCTTAAAAGATATATTTTGATTGTTTCAAATTTTTTGGTGGAAACATTGGTGTGAGAATTGTAGGGCTCAAATATAAAGCCTTAGACTTATCAATAATTCTACGCTGTTCCTTGTATAGTCAGGCCGGAATTTCTTGGCTGCCCACGTATGGAGGTGCTATTTTTCTCCGGCTATCAATTTCTGTTTATTAATACGTATTTTTCTGTATAAAAACAGATGCGATGTCAATCAATGTGAGATTTATATTTGGTAGTGCTCATCGATTTTTCGCTTGCAAGCCGTAAATCTACGATTTGCAAACAATTCAAATTTACGAGCGGCTTAAAACTTAACCCAAACTTTCGAAATACGTTATGTTATGGGACGATATTTTAAATATTATTTGAATGCTTAGGGCAGTAGTATTTGAAAGGCATCAACCGGAAAGCCGGCCGTTTATTTATGAATATCGTGCTTAGAAGTATGGATGCAACCGGAAGCAAACTATTCCAGAATTAATATCATTTATTCAAAACGCAAGCCGCATTAGTTCGGCACAACCGCGATTTAGCAATTTACTAGCTTATAGTTCGCAATTTGCTGTGGTTTTATGAAAGCCCTATTGAAACGTTCATTTCATATCGAACTACGGAAATGTGCGACTGCGAATTATCTGTTTTATTCGTTTTTCATATTGCACATGTATATTTTATGATTCATGGTAAATAAACTAATATATTATTGTAAGTACTGCATTATCGCAGATTTTATTCATATAAACCAATCTAAAGCTACATGTCAAGCCGCAGGACATTAAATGATAATTTAATATTCAAATTATTAATGCGCATTCATATTTTCATAAAACCGATATCGGTCATACGCTATCTTACAGGTACACATTTATCAAATCACATTCGTTCGAACTCATATAACGTTTATTGTAAACGTTTTTGAGTTTCTCATAATCTAAGGGCCATGTTAAACAAATATTTGACAGTAGTTGACTTCATTACGACTTACCAAATAAGTTTATTAACGCAAGCTTCTGGATGGGTAGTCAGAATAAGAAAACCGACCGAGACGGAAGAGACGTCACACTAGTGGAGGGGGATCGATGCGAGTACGCAAAGCTCGTTCGCTCTAAGAAGCAAATGACGTCATGGCTAAAGGTCAACCATTGTTGTCAGATTGAGCAGGTTTTCAATATGTGATTCAATGAACTGTGTTGCAAACAAATTCAGGAGTTCTTCGCATATTATATCAAATAATACAAATTATTTGTAATTTTAAATGTTATTCACAAACTGTTGTAGTGTTCACCAAATGTGTGAAAAAAAAGCAGCTGCCTGTAATTATTTTAAATATAAAAATACATTACCCATTCAATGCTTCTGCTTACATCTAATCCAAATTCGATAGTACCAGTAAAACTACATTTTGGTATTAAATAGCGTCAAGAAAGTGAATGGCAAAATGAAGTATTTACACTAACTATAATAAAATCATGTTAAGAAGGGTTAAACAAAAAAAAAACTATCACAACATCCTTTTAATGTCTTACAAAACAAGATTCAACGATTACATCAATTTTTCTAGATTTTTCAAAATTTCATGAGGGATGTGTGGAAAAATCTCGCTTTTGGTCGCCGTCATCAATATTGATGAAACTTTGTTATAACTCGTTTCAGATAATGAGAAATTCGATACCAACATTAATTTCAACATCAGATGATGAATAATCATAATACAGTCTCTAGAGACCCCGAATTTGGCTCACCACATACACACTAACTATAATAAAATCATGTTAGGAACGGTTTAAACAAAAAAGATTCAACGATTACCTCAATATTTTAAAAGTTTTCCGATCCCAAAAACCCAAACATACCAATTTTGAAAAGAATCTGACCATCATCAACTATAATAAAATCATGTTAGAAAGGGTTTAAACAAAAAAAAACTTTTACAACATCCTTTTGATGTTTTACAGAACAACGATTCAACGATTACCTCAATATTTCAAAAGTTTTCCGATCCCAAAAACCCAAACATACCAATTTTGAAAAGAATCTGACCATCATCAACTATAATAAAATCATGTTAGAAAGGATTTAAACAAAAAAAAACTTTTACAACATCCTTTTGATGTTTTACAGAACAACGATTCAACGATTACCTCAATATTTCAAAAGTTTTCCGATCCCAAAAACCCAAACATACCAATTTTGAAAAGAATCTGACCATCATCAACTATAATAAAATCATGTTAGAAAGGGTTTGAACAAAAAAACACTTTTACAACATCCTTTTGATGTTTTACAGAACATCGATTCAACGATTACCTCAATATCTTAAAACTTCTCGATTTTTCAAAATTTCATGAGGGGTAGAGGTATGGAAAAATCTCGATTTTGGTCGACGTCATCAATTTTGATGAAACTTCGTTATAACATGTTTTCGATGATGAGAAATTCAATGTAACATTAATTTCAACATCAGATGATGAATAACCACGATACAGTATCTAGAGACCCCGAATTCGACTCATCACATACATAATAAAATCATGTTAGGAAGGGTTTAAATAAAGAAGATTCAACGATTTCCTCAATATTTCACTTCTCCGATGCCAAAAAACCAAACATACCAATTTTGAAAAGAATCTAACCACAATTATCTAACTCGTCCATCACCTTAAATGTTTTAATCTTGACTAGAAATCATGATCTTCGACCTCGATAACTCCCACATACCAATGGCAAAAAAATCGTACTATATCACACAACCCGTCCGCCATCTTGGCCGCTATCTTGAATTCCTGAATTTTGACTGAAAAATGATCTCTAACCCCAAAAACCCCTCACACCAATATTGAATAGAATCTTACCATATTCACAAAACTCGTCCGTCATCTCAGCCGCCATTTTGAATTTTTGAAGACTGACTGAAAACTCATGATTTCCAAAGACCTCCATATACCAATGTGAAATAGGATCGGACCATAATCACAAAACTCTTCCGTCATCTTGGAGCCGCCATCTTCTTTTTTCTCTCGTGAACATGCCATAATACCTTGTCACTCGAGTGTGCCTGCTTAATAGTATATTATCCAACGAGCATATTATGGTGGCTATTATTCACGTGGATGAAGTCGTAAGTCATCCAAGTGAATACTAAACTTTGTCCACGACCCATAAATATCACTTTGATACTAATAAATTTTGTTGAAACAAGTCGAACCAACAAATTGTTGACGTTTCAAATTAAATTCGATCTTACTTGACGTTTCATAGCGTGCTCTATTTTTTTAATATTTTGTCTAGAAAAATGTCTATCATGTTTGTCATATTGATGGTAGTAAATAATGATTGCATTATTCCCTAGTGATTAATGGATATCATTATGCTTGAGGAAACACAAGCATTATGCATATTTTATACAATAGTCGTGGACAAATACTATTTTGAATTAAAAAGGTTTATAAGGGAATACCCCCAGCTGCAGATCTGAATTCATTTAACATTTGACTAGATATTTGTCATTATTGTGTTTCGAGAGCGATCAACTTTCTTGAGATATGATGTGACCTATATTTAAAATATGTCCGGCTAACGCTGATTTTTCACCATTATTTTGGTTCATATGGGCCAAATGTTCTTGACCCACATAACAATCGATTTCGAAACTCCCAGATTTGTTGAAGTCGGAAACTTCATCAAAGGTGTTGCCTGAACGCTTTTCAGCTTGTGATACAGGTTGTATTGCTAACTTAGAAAACATATTATGGAATTTATTAATAACTGAAGAATGATAAGTGGAACTTTTGAATTTTATTGTATTGTATTCTCGTGCATACACAGTAACTACAAAAACAAATTTCAAATGCGTATAACTTCAAAGACAAATTAATCGAATGACTAGGAATGGGTCAAAATTCAGTTGCAAAATTTCTCCCAATGATAAATCGATAGGAAATAAACAAGGGAAGTTAAATAACAGCTTGTAGTGATTTAGAAACCACTATGTCATATTGGAATTATAATTGTATTTCACTCTATGTTTTACACTGACACCTACTGTCAAACTGACTTTCGAAATATAACCTTGTTTTGTACTGATATAATATTGGTTATTATTATTGAATCACTGCTTCAACCTTCGCTAATAGTAATTTCCCATCGACGTAAGGAAACTAATGTTCCTTTCCTTGTCAATAATTCTGTTTTATATTGAAGAGTTACTTAATATTCTGAATGCTCAGAGCAGCGCTACCGTAACAGTAATATAATTATCTAGCATATGATGGCATAAACAATTTTATTCAGCGTCTCATATAGAAATATCTGCAAAGTCTGCTCAACTTGAAAGGTTTCAGGCTGCACGTTTCGAGATTGTCAAGAAAATTACATGAGAATTAAATGGGGAAACGATATATTAGGTGTTTATGTTAACTTTTTCATTCCATATCGATCGAGTATATTCCTTTTCTGTCTTTGCACATAGAACTTGATACAATGTAGATACACAGCGACCCAAAGTTTGCATTTGAATTAACTTTGATAGCTAAGTAAACAGAAAATCAAAATAACGAATTCTTCGAGCCATCTCTTCATCCAAATTAAACAGAAATATCAAATGTCATGAATTATTGGCGAATTACTTGCAGCTTACAATTCACGAAAATACTTTTATTTTTCTTTATAATTCGAGTTATAGAAATACACGTCATGTTCTGGGTGGCCCGTTTATTTTGGGACAATACTTTATCCCATAAAATATACAACGTAGTGAAAAAAAATTCGTTTAAAACTTCAGTAACCGCCTAGACTCACTGAGATAGTGATCTTTGGCCATTTTAGGTACACTTCAGCCCCAGAAGCCTAACCTACCTTGAACCCATCTGTGAAACATACGAGCTCACCTGGTGTCAGTAGGGTGAGAGTTCCGTTACTCTATTCTGCTCTATCCTGGATGAGGATTTTGGGATAAATAAGACGAATATCATGCTATCTTGCTTCATTTCTAGTCTGTGGCATTTAAAGGTTGCTCCACTTAATATCGCTGAGTGTACACGAGAGTATTGCATTTTAATCCAGTGATCTGGGCCCTTTAAACTATAAGCCGTTCTCATGGCCTCAGTTTTCGTATATAATTGTAGTGGTGGTAATCCGGCGAGAGTTTCCAGGGCTCTCGTTGGAGCCGAACTCGTACCACTCAATATACCTACGCATGCAAGTCGGTCCAGAGGGTGCTGGGACATAGCAGTCCTTGTCCCCGACTACCACACTACCGCAGCATAGGTGACCATAGGTGTGATCACAGGAGTATAGATCCAATACAGAATCCTTGGCTGTAATCTACATGTGTTGTTGAAAGCTCTTCTACGCGCCCAAAAGGATGCAGAGGCATTCCTCACTCGATATTCGAGGTGTTCGTTCCAGGTCAGCTTAGAGTCTAGGATCACTCTCAGGAACTTCACCGACTCTTTGAATTGTAGGACCTTGTCAGGGAAAATTATTCCTGGCAGTTTCCCCAGCTTACGTTTCCTGGTAAACAGTACAATTTCCGTTTTGTCAGGATTGACCCTGAGCACCTCCGTGCGGCACCAGCCGTTCACTATGCTGAGCAGCGTGTTTTGCAGCTCGCACACTGCCACCCGAAGGTGAGGCCAATTGAGTCATCGGCATAGGCTTGAGCATAAAACCCAGCCTCTATTGCATCGAGAGTCCATCAACTGCAAGACACCACAGGAGCGGAGATAGGACACGTCCCTGTGGACATACTTTTGTAGCGGTGGTTTGTACAACGCATCCCTTATGTTGCGCTTTAATCGCATGGTTTCAATCCACCGGACTAATGTTGAACCGATTCTATGCTTCTCAACGGCTGGGGAGATAGACTCGACGCACGTAGTATCAAATGCCCCTTCGGTGTCCATAAATACCCCCAGGGCGTGTTCCTCTCGGGCCATAGCACCATCTATTCGAGAGCCTACATGATGCAAGGCCGTTTCAGTCGATAGGCCAGCTTGGTAGGGGTGTTGACGACAGTGTAAGGGATAGGCCTCCAGTGGGCCATATCTCAAATGTCTGTCAATCAGTCTCTACATTGCCTTTGATAGGAATGAGGTTAGACTAATAGGGCGGAATGTCTCATCTTGGGTATAATCAGTTTTACCCGCCTTTGGAATGAACACGACTTTGCATCAGTAAACTGTGTAAAATAAGTATAGCCCATGAAGTTTTCAGCTGAACGTGGAGAAAACTTGATTCGATAGTACGGGAATTACCGAGTAAATATGTGAATTCCCAGAAGCATTAAGCGAACTATTCTAGAACCGGCTTAGCTAATTACGACCGTTTTATTTACGTTCACTAGGAACAAACTTCGTGTGGTAGTTCATGCTGTTCGCTTTTTGGCATATCAAGGGATGTGAACTTTCAGATTGACCACATCTAACTTACGATATAATTGCATGCGCTTCCAATATGTATACAAACTTCAGAGCTAGGTGGTTTCTGAAATAGTGTAAATAGAAAATTCATTGAAATCGACTGAAGTGACTGAAGCTTCTAATGTATGTGGATGTTATAATGATTATTCATGTGTGACCTTTCAAGACATATTAGATTCGGTAGTATTCAGATAGCACACAACGTTATCTCCATTCACCCGGTCAGCAAGGCATCACTCCTTATTGAAAACCAGCGGGAAACTCAACATAAATGCTTCTTATCTATTATAAACTTACGATAGGTTCAAGACCTCAGACCTATTTCTGATCTTGTGTGTATGTATTGTGATTTCGAGTCATACAAAAGGTTAAAAAATACCAGATCGTCCAAATGGAATTTCTAGTGTTTTATTGGAGCATTCGTCGGAGCTCTGGAGATTATT
Organism: Endomychus coccineus; assembly: GCA_958510875.1. Classification (NCBI taxonomy): domain Eukaryota; kingdom Metazoa; phylum Arthropoda; class Insecta; order Coleoptera; family Endomychidae; genus Endomychus; species Endomychus coccineus. Next base: position 24,289,419 of record OY294068.1, on the reverse strand, counting down.
CAAAACATACAGCCTACGACAAAATAAACCAAGTGGTTTAAAGGATCAGTACTGGGATTGTAGTGAGGGAAGACTGAAGATCACCCCATCTCCTTAGCAGATACGGTTTGGACTGGACCAAGTCAAAGTTTTGCAGTGCAGTCCTATCCGAAAACAACCAATCTCTAATGGTGACACAAAGAGGTACACAAAGACCTACTCCGATCTATAAGTACAGCAGAAATAGTGCAGTCGATGAGAGCAGTCATTGAGAAGTCCCCAAGACGTTTCACTTGAAAGTGTGCTATTGCTTTAGGATTGTACAACTACAATCCGTAGTTTCACCCTTACAGAATAATGTTGCTTAGGCATTTAGAGATCTTGCCCCCAACAGCTCTTTTGAGTAACAACAAAGCAGATTTTAGCAGTGGAGCTGTAAATAGACCAAATTCCCGCTACCGGGCTAAAAATGAGCCCGACTGATTCATGTGAAATCGTTAATGACTGGCAATATTGTTTCGGTAACAGAGATCAACAGGAGCTTGCTTTTCCATGTAATACAGATATGGTAGGCATCTATTGGAAAATATGGGATATCCCTTAAGCATTTGACCGACTCCACCAAAACCTTCTTGGGAAACTTCCGTCATATGGTTTGCCGCCTCAACTTTGTCGCTTACTATCTAGTTTTCTCTTGGATAGATCATTCCATGTGGTGGTTGATCGAGTCTCCTCCGATTCAATGGCTGGTGAAGTTGGTGTTCCACAGGGGTATATGTTTGCACCAACTTTGTGTCTGTTCCATATCAACGACCTGTTGGAAGTAGTCACTATCCCATCCACAGCTTTGCAGATGATTGTACTCTTCATACCACTTTTCCATCTAGAGCCCCCATATCATTCAATGGAGCTAGAGGAGATCTGATAATCTAGTAGAGCTTAATGCAACCAAGCTTGTATTCTCCCACAATCCCTAACATGATGATGTCAGGTACAATTATTCCTATGAAATCCTCCATATTCATGCTCGGTACCGCTAGACAAAATTTTGAATTTACTTTAGATCCCAGCGGCTCCTTATAATCTACAGATTTGACCTGTCCTGGATTACAGTTCACACGATTGAAGTTCACCTCGCAAACAAACCTTGTAGCTGTTAGATTCTATTCAGAAGATAGCTATTCGTCTGATTGGTCAAACTCACGAATTCATTAACCTCTCTAGAACATCGTAGGAAGGTGAGCGATCTTTCCATTTTCTATGGATATCTCCATGGTCAGTGTTTATCAGAAATCTCGTCGGTCATGCCACTACGGGAGATTCCAGGTAGGCGTACTGAAGCTAGCCATCCCTTCTTTGTGAACTTGTCGACCATCTCCCCACCAGACTTCATTCTTCCGGAGAATTTTTGGGGACTCTTTGCGTAGTGAAGTCTTTCCTTATGCCTATAACCTCCAAACTTTCATGAAAAATTACAATGACTCTATCTTCTCCACCGCTGGCTCACACGATGTTCTTCAAACATTATAGGTTTTCCTCTCTTGTGGTCATGATGTGAAAAAAAAATTGAAGGTCGCCACATTACCCTAAATTAACGTTGCGTGTGTGCTGCATCTCAATTAGGATCGGCAGGCTTGTATGCTCAAACTGTTTCAAGGAGGAAGGCGTGTCCGTAGATTTTCAACGTACAATGCCAATGCTGCAAAATGGTCAGCAGTCCAGAATTGAAGATATTGTTGAAGAAAGGGAATTGGATTTGTAGTTCTAAAAGGATGGAATTATAGCTCCACATTCAGAAATTCATTAAATGAACTGTAATATTCCCTAGACGTCTGGTGTCTCTGAGGTGTGCTAAATAGTGGCCTGCGCGATCACCAGATTTAAGCGTTTGCGATTTCTTCCTTTGGGAATATCTAAAGAAAAAACTTATTCAAACATCTCTATCATGCCCTCTACCAGGGCTAACGGAATGGATTAATAGAGAAGGTAATTCCACAACCCGCAAAATGTGTGAACGATCTGTAAAAAAACTTAAGAGATCATCTCCAACGGTATGTTGCTGCTTCCGAGCGCTATCTGGAGCGATTTGTTTTTAATACACAAAGAATATAATCAAGAGTTAGTGAGCGTAGTGAACGAAGTATGGTCTTGAATCGATTTATATAGTACAAGGTACGTTTTTGTAAAGCTGCCAAACGGTAAATCCAATTGAAATTTTGACACAAACTAGAATGCTCGAAGTTTACTGGCATGAAAATTCAAAGTAGTACCTTGAGCAGTTTCCGAGTTTTTGAGCACAGCAATCCATCGACGCTATTTGCGTTATTTTGTGCGCTGACTTATGCGAAAACTAAAAAGTTACTCAGCAGACTTTTTTTCGAATGCACACTAATTTAATTTAAATAATTTTATTTTCGGTTGCTAAGTTTTAATACAAATCGATATTCCATAGAGTCCACGTGTTTTATAAATTAAAATAGAGAAAAGGACGTGATCTTACAGCCGCATCACAGATACTATTGCCAGCATGCCAGTTCCTTTCCCTCCACACTCAAAGACAGCTGCTGTGTTCTCCGAACGCGTTAACGTGTTCATGTCATAGAGATCTTGTGTAAAGGATCTCTATGGTACACGTACACCGCATCATCATTGATGCTTCAAAAACATTTCCTCTTTTTTTATCTGCTTTGAAAGAGGTTCTGTACATATCATAATAAAAGATACTTGAAATTCTTTTTATAATAATTGTCTAACATTTCTTGAAAAACACAATAACAATTTAAGATTGTCGTGTAAATATGGCAAATTTTCATTTTTCGAAGTTTTTCAGAAAACTATAGCTGCTTTTGATTTTATAACCATAAAATAATACTCAGCGACCACAAAAACCTATAATTGGACACGTTGGACCGAGACAGGAATATGAAGGAGGAACGACGCAATTTTCCACCAATTTACCAGGATTTTCCTTCTTTCAGTGAAAATTGTACCGAGACATATCACGGCATCTTATTATTTCAATACCGCTCAAGCCCGAGAACAAATTTTGTTTGTTGCTAAAATTTGGTAAAATTTTGTGAGTTTTCCAGCAAACCGGCGAACTTTTCCATTTTCCGATTTCATATTCGAGTTCAGCAGATCAACATACCCTTTAATACCACATTTCAGAAACTTTGAATTGAAAGAGCTTGACATATTTCATTTGTTATAAAAGACATTCCATTTGTTAACTGAAAATGGTTTTTCATTGTTTATCAATAGGAATAATCACGAGTCCCCTATTTCTTTCTGACTAACGATGTGTAAGCCATCCTAACACGATGCAAAAAGTATTGTGAAGTCTCGTAACGGTCTATAAAATTTTAGTAATGACGCCTATTTTTTTACACCTTTGACTGGACTAAACTATATAAACAAATAGTGGCGATTTGTACATGTACCGGAGCGCCCTCTACAATATATGAGGAAATTATTTGAAACATTATGTCTCTAGAAATTGTTTATGATAAATTTGTCAACACCAGCAAGCTATCATATTTTTTCAGTTGGAAATAATGACTTTGAACTGAGTCAATCCAGAAAATCACTTTGCTGCAATTAATTAATTTAATAGAAAACTTGCTCGGAATCGAACTATTCGTCCTGAAACAAGAAAGTTTGTACTTTCTCAACAAATTTAAAGTTTCGAAACTGTAGGATTATCGATAACTGTTTCTCTAAAAACTTTAAATTAAAAGCAGTATCTAGAATTGACTGTTATTCAATTATGACCTCCCAGTTAAAATATGTTGAGCATACCAAACTTCTACTTTACGGTCCGAATCTAGCGGAAATTTATTCATAACTTTGCTACAATTAATATTCCAAAACTATGAACAGCGTTCGGTTATTTGATGTAGATACCTACATAACCTCCAGGTATGTATAATATGAATGAATGCTTCCAAAACACAAACTTGATAGACGTTTATTTGCAACGTAGTGTACTGGATTATTTCCTGCTACTTCGTGGAGGGTGGGTTAAGGGTATTTCATACAATATTCTATTCGGAAGCATATTTTGATATATAAACCGAAACTCAATTTATTAGGCAAATAGAAATACAATTACTGGATTTGAAAAGTGTGGAACAAAGCTTATGATTACTTTATTTCATTTAAATAAGTGAAACTGTTTTTTATATCTGTTTAGAAAACTACGACCGATACGTTTTCTACAAAAACTAAAACAATGTCGACATGTTATCGTTGACTTATTAGTAAGTAAAGTAAAGTAAAAGTAAATTTATTTTCTCAGTAATTATTGTTGCAAAATAATGACAAGATTATAAGAAAACAAGTCAAACAATACAGAAGCAATTTAAAATAAAATATAAAAACAAAAACTTACTCATTCAAAAGTATTCATTAACCGTGTATGGTTCACATTGCACAATAATATTGCATATTTTATTCTTAAATTCATAGAAATTTTGTATACATAGATTACCAATTGACAAGTTGTTGAAAAAGTTGATGCACATATAGTGCATCATCCTAAATTCTCCTTCTGGGTCTAATAACAATAAACTAATCGCTCGAAGTTACCATGGGGCGTGCGTGATGAGTGGTAAGACAAATGGTGTCCAAGCCATTATCGAATGAACATTTTCACATGCATATCTTCACTGTTATGAGCATCAATTTAATTTAATTATTTAACGAGCGGGGCAATAATAAAGTAAACATTTTCTTTGCAAATTTGCAGTCATATTCAAGATTTTTTTCTCGATCCCCAAAATCAACGGTAATTTTTGATGAAATGGCCGAACGTAGATCACCACGCGCTGTTTCTACACGCTGGATTTCCATAAGTCGAACTGTGAACACATCATTTGAACACCAGGATTCTTCCAAAAAATGTTAAGACAAAATTACTCACGAAGATGGGATGGATTCAGTTACTATTATTGGAGCATGTGGTTTATTGAAACATTTGAATTGCCCGGAATTTCTCTACTGGTTGAAAATATTTTATTTCATCATGTTGAAATATTATTCAAGTAGACTCAAATGTGCGCGGAATTGACAGTGCTCAACTGCAAAAGGCAATTCCAACAAATCCAACAGCAAATTATTCGACATTGACAATCAAAAACGCAGTAATGAAGAACCTGCCAGGAAAAGACAAAAAACGACAGTAGGAGATAACAGAGATGTTATTGCAAAGGAAGTATGTGACACTATTTTAAGCCAAATTAGCGATTTTTTCTTGTGCTCACCCTCTTTCATAACTTACGAGCTGCCACTGGTGAGATGATCTAGAAACAGAAGAGGAATCATGACAGTCAGTTAGAACCAAATCAAGTATTTTCCCTAGACTATTAGTAACTCCATTGTATTTCTGTAGTTCTAAGTAATAAATGCTATTGGTAACTCTTTAAGATAGATGAAGGATTTTTGTATCCTATAGCTTTTTCACTTGTTGAGATGTTGGTGGTGGGTGGATGTTCAAATTAATACGTAACATCGATTCCGTCCGTTTTCAACGATTTTTTTTTAAAGCCAACCTTTTGTAGTTTATAGCTAAGCGAAAACTTTGAAGTGAGCGTTCATGCATGAGTTTAATCTTACAATCCAATGGATTGACTTACTTTTATGTTTTCACATTTTCTGCTTCCTTGTTTCTCCCAAGTTCTGTGGTTATTGACAATAAGTTATTTCAAGAGATACTAATTATTTCGCATTATTTCAAGAGATTTTAAATTTCTTATTTCATTAACTAAATATTTTAAAGTGATTTTTCTAAATTAAATGAAGTATCTTAATAGATACTAATAGTTTTATTGAACCAAACGAGATATTCTATGAGATACTACTATGTTCACCAAATTATCCGGTGTTTAAGGATGTATTCCTAAGAGATATAGTATATCCAAGATCTACTCATAGTTTTATTGAATGCAACGAAATATTCCAAAAGATACTAATGGTTTTATCGAATAGGAGATATTTCTAGAGTTACTAATTATTTTACTAAATCAAATGAAATATTTCATAAGAAATTAATAATCTCATCAAATCAATCGAGATATCTGAATAGATACTAATAGTTTTATCATATAGAAAAAGATATTACAAAAGATACTAATAATTTTAATAAGCTGCATGAGGCATACTAAATGTTGTATTGAATGGAAGGACATATTCCTATAAGATATAGTTTTATTAACACGAAATATTCCAAAACATACTAATAGTTTTATCAGATAGAGTTACGAATAATCTTAATAAATTTAACGAAATATTCCAAGAAATGCTAATGATTTTACTTGGCTACATGAGGTACTAAATGTTTGATGGGATATATTCTTAGGAAATAGACTATAATCCAAGAGCTACTGATAGTTTTAAGATATTCCAAAAGATACTAATATGTTCACTACATTAAACGAAATATTCCAAAAGATACTAATGGTTCATCGAATAGGAGTTGTTCTAGAGTTACTAATTATTTTACTAAATCAAATGAAATATTTCATAAGAAATTAATAATCTCATCAAATCAATCGAGATATCTGAATAGATACTAATAGTTTTATCATATAGAAAAAGATATTCCAAGAGATACTAATAATTTTGGATAGCTGCATGAGACATACTAAAGGTTGTATGGAATGGAAGGAAATATTCCTAGAAGATATGGAATATTCAAGAGCTATTCATAGTTTTATTAACACGAAATATTCCAAAACATACTAGTAGTTTTATCAGATAGAGTTACGAATAATCTTAATAAATGTAACGAAATATTCCAAGAAATGCTAATAATTTTACTTGGCTACATGAGGTACTAAATGTTTGATGGGATATATTCCTAGGAAATATAGTATATCCAAGAGCTACTAATAATTTCAATATATTCCAAAAGATACTAATGGTTCATCGAATAGGAGTCGTTTCTAGAGTTACTTATTATTTTACTAAATCAAATGAAATACTTCACAAGAAACTAATAATCTTATCAAATCAATCGAGAGATCTGAATAGCTACTAATAGTCTTATCGTATAGAGAAAGATATTCCAAGAGATACTAATAATTTTGGATAGCTGCATGAGACATACTAAAGGTTGTATGGAATGGAAGGAAATATTCCTAGAAGATATGGAATATTCAAGAGCTATTCATAGTTTTATTAACACGAAATATTCCAAAACATACTAGTAGTTTTATCAGATAGAGTTACGAATATTCTCAATAAATTCAACGAAATATTCCAAGAAATGCTAATAATTTTACTTGGCTACATGAGGTACTGAATGTTTGATGGGATATATTCCTAGGAAATATAGTAAAGGAATACATAGACCATCTTCGATGTTTCAATGAATGTCCTCATAGTTGAAATCGCCTAAGATTATCATTTTGTGATCTATGTATCTATATGTTGCTAGTTCAAACCACCATATCACAATGTAAAATAAAGTATTACAATTTTCGGATGGTTTTGAATGGTTATCTCTAGAATGGAAATGGGAATCGTATTTTCCATGCACGATTTCCATTTAATGTAAATTTATATATTCCCTGGAATTTGGCAATAATTCTCCTGTTCATTTTAATGGTCAAGTTTTGTGCTGAGCCTAATCTAATCCGAGATAATAAAATGTGAGATTTGTTATTTGTACGGAGGTAAAAAACGAGGAATTATAACAAGTTACGGTGTGCGGATGTTAATCCGGTATCTGCGAACACCTGCCTGTCTGGATTTAGGGCAGTCTAGGGGCCCACTTTCGATGACATACGGTTTCCAGGCGTTTTACTACTGGTGCACTCCGGCTATCTCTGCCTATACAAATTGCGGTTAGCAGCACTAAATTGTAATAAATCCTCTTATGAATGTTACCTTCACGTTTACAATAATAAATCCGAGCACATTTTTTCGAACAGTTCAAATTGAAAATGTATCTAGCTTGCAATTTTTTGGTTGATTTCATTTTGACTAAACTTAGTCCTCGTATTCATTATCCGTGAGAAGAACGAATTGGTGTCCCTCACAACAAGATTTAAGGGGCGATAATATGTATTATGCTCATTAATAACTTGGCCTTAAGTATAACGGCTATGAGAGTAAGTTAATACAATCCGGCCGGCGTCAAGTTGCTCGACGGCAAGTAAAATTTTCACAAGGTCACGTCCGAATTGCGAAACGAAGGCAGGTTCGTGTTGCTCGACTGGAAACATCCTATTAGTCGAGGAATTATAGTCAAATACCTTCAATTTTTTACTGACAACCTGAATCGAGATGCGGTTTTCGCCATTTGCTTCAGAAACACAATAGAAAAAAATGCGCCAGGAAAAGCTTGGTTGCACTTGTGCATGCAAAAATGCATTCTAAATAATGTGATTTGCGGAACTGTATTGTTGCTCACCAAATATTAATCAAAATTTGTTACTCAGGGGTTTTTGGGGTCGCTGATTACGAATTTGCTTACAAAACGCCACGGTGCATTCTGGGGCAGATTTCAGGGGCTTGGGGGGGATTTGCAGTATAAAGCGGAAATTTTCTCAATTATTCTGTATTTTGGGATTTTCAAGCAAAGTGATGTTCGTTAACTAAAGTGCCCGGGGAAAGTGGGACAATGCGGGGCACTTAGGACTATTAGCGAATTTCAACCATCAAACCTAAAAACCTTGTTCCCTGGGGGTATTTGGGGACGCTGATTACGAATTTTATGATTACAAAACGCCACGCTGCATTCTGGGGCAGATTTCAGGGGCTTGGGGGGGATTTGCAGTATAAAGCAACTCAGGACCTATGATTGGGGCCATTGTAGTTATTTATTTGCAAAAAGATTCTTATTACTTCAAACTTAATTTCAACATAAAGAATAATCTTCCAATTTGTGTCTTTAAACATGAATCTGTTCACTGAGACGACACAATAACCCATGTCATTTGATTATATTTGCTTAATAGTATTAAGTATTCCCTTATCACGTTGTATAAATACAGAACATTACAGTTTCCTGTAACAACCAAGGTGCGACAAAAAATTTACCAGCTAGAAATTAAATTCAGTTATTATGACTTTGTGAAATTCATTTTGGACAAAAATTCATTTCAATAAACATACAATGAGAAATATTGGAACGTTCCACCTATTAATATCAATACTGACATATAGATGTTTCGAGGATGAATGTTGCATTTCAATCGAAGAAATGCATTTATTTTGGATGTTCTTGCCCATAATGATGCGAACAGACTAGAAGTTTCTGAATATAATAGGCCATTAAGCACATTATTTGAAGGGCTGTTATACTTAGAGGAATATTTCCAATTATACAAGATTGAGTTTTCTACCCTCACAACCTAATGTAATATATTTGGATTTTTATTACAAGAAAAACTTTGCTGACAATGTAGAAAGTGGTCAACAAAATTGGTACTTGTTACTTTGTTTTTAGATATTTTAATTTTACATGAAATTTTAATTCTCTAAAAATAATTTTGTTTTGAATATTGGAAATGACCTGTACTAAACCCAATATTACACATTCGTACCCCTCTAATACTTGACAGTTTTACGTTTTTTTCAAGAAAACGAAAGAAATTTATTTTTGGAGAAAAGTTATAGAAACAAAACATGTGTAGCTTTCGCCAACAAATGATGTCTAATTATTTCAAAATATGATTTTTGTATATTTTCCTTTTTATATAGTTTGTATCCACACACTCTTTTAGCTTTAAAAAAACTATTATTTAGGTACTCATAAAAAATTATATGTATTTAGTCATTCTATGTTGCTCATAATGAGGTTTATTGAGTTTTATAAATGTAATGGAACAATGAACAAGTATATTACGTAAGCCAAAGGTTATTGGAAGCATACATTTGGAGAGCTATAATATCAAAATCGTAAACCTTTTCGAAATGTCACAATAATCAATTTTATTGACAAACAATGAACAGATGAATAGGTTTACGCTCCGAGAATATATTTCAATAATAGAATCAAACGTAATTTGGTAGTCTATTTGCACAATACGTTGCTTGTTTCAATCGGAAGTGATAAATTGCTGAGGTGCATAGAACTACGTACTAGTGGAACGTATCTATTCTATTTGTTGTAACAAAATAATTGAATTATGTAATTGATAGAAATATCGCGTTTGCGTATGTTCAACATGGTCAACTACAGTTTATTTCACAAGTATTGTACACTATTAACTTGGATAAATAAAGTGGGCGATATTATCATTATTGAATGCTGGTTATGAAACATGATATGAATTTGAAAGACTCTCAACAATGGAATAAAATTGAATATAATATAATTTATATTCTTATACGACGATCAGAAAGCTGTAATAACGAGCCCTTTTCTGGTTCACTTTGCTTACTAAAGCTTATCAATTTACTTATTTTGTCAAATTCATTCTTATATATTATTTGCTTTGATAAATGAATATCAGTTTAACTTACAGTACGTGTACTGATAACCAGGAAGTGACCCGATATCACGGGTTTCTCAATAGCTAGGCAAATCAGGCAACAATGTGGTCAATAGATATATGTAATACTCACTCTCCTTTAGTTGAGACACTAACACAGTAATTAAGCACTGTGTGATCGATGGTAGTTGATAAATTACGCTGAGTAGAAAAATAATAATAAAGAAATAAAACAATTGTAAAAATGAATTAAAAGTTAAAAGATTAAGTATAACTAAATTATTAATTAAGAAATTATGTTAAATTTAGAAAACAATTAATCAATCCTCAATTTTAAAATTAACGTTATTAGAACCTAGACATGAAGTGAAAACTAATTTACTTACCCTTACTCTTTAATGTGTATACTCCCAACTTACAGGAAATATGGGAATTACACATTAAAATCATCCAATATGCAGATAATATTTGCATTTATATAACCATGAAAACCTATACAAAATGTATCAAAGAGTTACGACACATAGTACATAATCTTACAAGATGGATGTCAATACATGGTTTCGAAATAGCTCCAGAGAACTTACAATTGTTTTCACCAGAAAGCGAATAGGAGCAGAAGCAACCATTACCTTAAACGCATTGACAATCCTCATAATCAACGAATATAGATACTTGGGTATGATTCTGGATAAGAAACTTCTGTGCTCAAAACAAATAGCATATATTAAACAAAAAAGTGAGAAGGGCATCAATCTCCTTAAATGCACCACAAAAAAGCATTGGGGTGCTGATATTAAAATATCACTCGTTTTCTACCGTGTATATGTTCGCTCGATACTAGACTATGGCTGCACACTGTATGGTTCTGCATCGATAACAAATTTAAAGCATATTAATCGCATTCAGAATAGGTACATCAGAGTCTGTCTCGGTATCATGAGATCTACACCTATAGCTGCTATATTCGCAGAGACACAGGAACCTTCATTAACAATCAGGCGAGAGTTGCTTTGCCAAAAATATATAATAAAATCCCCTTTTTTTTGACAATCACCATGTACTCCAAAAATTTGCAATCTAACAGCAAACGTTCTTACAAAACCTTATTGGAATAAAATGAGGAACCCAATATTATGCTCAATGTTCTCTTTTGTTAAAGAACAATTTAAAATAAATGACACTTAATACCCCATCTATTCTGTAGACTACTGTAGTGTCCTTTTTTCCAAATAAACAAGAAAAATAAACATGTTATCCAAAGTGCTAGATATATTTTGTTGCATATAGAATGAAATTAATACTATCAATATTTCAAAAACTTAAACAGTCAAAAGCTCTGAATAAACATGAGAAATACTTCACAAAACAATCGAATGAATTGTTATGTAGTGCATCTGAGACAGTACAGTTGCTAGTTGGAAGAATGTTGTTATTTAAAAACGACGTCGTCACGTCCTTTCCAAGATACGGAAATAGCCCATCAGTATAAGGTCGCACTGGAGTCGTACCATCGGTATTGACTTTTCAGGTTACCCGCTCACGTATCGCATTGGTTTTTCCACAATCCTTAGAGACATAATCATCCCTTAGTGTGGCAATATTTCGTGAAACAAGAAGGAGCTCTATACAACAAACTAATACAGAGTATCTTTTACAGAGAGATCAAACTGTTCATCTTAATATAAAACAATGATTGATATAAAAGATAATGGATTAAATGCACTCCAATGGAAGTAAACACTTGATGAACCATGGGGAATGAGCAATAATAATACACTGAAGAGATTAATTAGCACAGGTATCAATCTTAATAATTCTACTCACATATCGAAAACACATACAAGGTGTTCCATCTCAGACAAGCCACCCCGTATATTTCTTATCCCATAGTGAGTGGAAAAATCTCCCGAAACACATCGAATGATTTTGTTTGGGGGACATCTTTTGACGTATATTCGAGGCTTGAACGAGCAACCCCCTAATAGGGGCGCTTCAACCCCTCAAAATTGAATAGGGGAGAGGGTTGAGTGATACGTCATTTGAAAGGTCTTGGAAGCCTCTTCACAACGGTGTATGAAAACCGTAAATTTGATGAACCGTTTTTGCCAAAAATGAATTTTGTTGCTCGAATGCGCCACCTTGAATATTTTGGTTATTTGTACAATGTACAAGCTCATTTTTATTAAGCCTTTTTTACAAACTTGAACAATCTTCAAAAAATCACATTCGTGAAAAAATTGAATTGTGTTGTCATGGTTACAATGAAAAAAATTAAATCTGCGTGTTTAAATCAAATGTTCAAATTGTCCTCCATATGCCCGAGCAGCTGCAAGGATATTTAACGAAAATCATCCTGAACGTAGCGTTCGCCATAACTACGCAATGGAATTGATTTCAAAATTTGTGGAGATGGGTTCAGTAATGGATAAAAAAAGGGCACCCATTGGGATTGTTAATGATGAAGGAGCAGCTGTGGCGGTATTGGGACATGTCCAACTTATGCCAAACACGCAATCTCTACGACAACTTTCTGCAGCTTCCGGTATTAGCCAATCTAACGTTTTAAGAATTTTACATAAGCACAAGCTCCATCCGTACACAATTAAATTAATTCAGGAATTAAATGATGATGATTGGGATGAAGGCAAGAGTTTTGCGAAATTATGGTCGAGCGTATCAACAATAACCCAAAATTTCTTGTACAACGTTTGCTTTTCTGACGAATGCACTTTTTTACTTAATGGAGATGTTAACCGGCATAACTGTAGAATTTGGAGCAATACAAATCCTCATGTACTTCGGGAAGCTCGCACTCAACGTCGGGAAAAGCTAAACGTTTGAGTAGGAATTTTGGGAGACCACCTAATTGGACCTCTGTTTATTCCTGGTAATTTAAATGGCGAAATTTATATTGAAATGTTGGAAAATGCGATTCGTTAATAACTGAACAATTAGAAAACGATCCTCTTCTACTTGAACAACAATTGCATTTCCAACAAGACGGAGCTCCTCTTCACTACACCGCTCCAGTTCGCTAATACCTCAATTTGCAATACCCCCGTCGTTCGATTGGAAGAAGAGGTCCTATGGAGTGGCCTGCCCGATCTCCTGACCTGAACCCTCTGGACTTCTTCTTCTGGGGACATCTTAAGTCCAAGATTTTTGTGACTCAGCCTACGCCAACGAATTGTAAATGAGTGTCGTCAAATAACTCCAATTATGCTGAACCATGTTAGAGACGGTTTTCAGTCAAGATTGTATTATTGTATGGAAGTCAAGGGAGAACAATTTGAACATTTGATTTAAACACGCAGATTTAATTTTTTTCATTGTAAGCATGACAACACAATTCAATTTATTTACGAATGTGATTTTTTAAAGGCTTAATAAAAATGAGCTTGTACATTGTACAAATAACCAAAATATTCAAGGTGGCGCATTCGAGCAACAAAATTAATTTTTGGCGAAAACGGTTCATCAAATTTAGGTTTTTCATACATCGTTGTAAAGAGGCTTCCAAGACCTTTCAAATGACGTATCACTCAACCCCTCTCCCCTATTCAATTTTGAGGGGTTGAAGCGCCCCCTATTAGGGGGTTGCTCGTTCAAGCCTCAAATATACGTCAAAAGATGTCCCCCAAACAAAATCATTCGATGTGTTTCGGGAGATTTTTCCACTCACTATGGGATAAGAAATATACGGGGTGGCTTGTCTGAGATGGAACACCTATGAGTATGAATCCAGAATTCTAATTGTAACAGAGAATTGAAACAATATTCCATTTGTTTTTAACATCAGCAAATTCTGATCAGCAGAATTACTAGACGCAGTAAATCATGTTTTGTTATGAGGAAACAAAAGTTAACTAGAAGAGGTTTGAAAATATTCATCGATCCAAACGTATAAGCAAACATTATATTGACCTAGCGTATTTGTAATAAGAAGAAAATGGGTGGAAAGAATTAAATATTTTCTATTTCCTGAATTGTCTGACAAATGTTCCGCGTCATTGGTGTAGAATTTCCTCGATACAAGTTTCATCGTATCTATTTTTACAGCAGGAAATATAAATGCGTTCAATCGAAATGAAAGAACTCTTTTTATACATTTCATAGCTCCCTCGTTGATCTATTGGCTTCTAAAACACACTCTATGCAATTGAATTATAAGAATACTCTCTTATTTTTTAAGTTCGTGATAAAATGGCAAGTTAAGCCAGGAAGAAAACCGTGCTTTGGTTGAATTGTTCGTTTTTTACGAGGAAAATTTACATTTTCATTACATATCCTCTCCTCTAAGGTCTACTCAGATTGTGGAAGCCGTAAATTATAAAATTAATAGCATTGTGTGTTTCTATTGTATGAGCTAACGAATTTCTAGTCATGCAATTCCACATTTCGGAAATTATTCTTGAACGGAAAACACAATTATAGCTTTCTATTATACTAACGATTCTACCCCCATTATCACAAACAAAGATTTAATACAACAGCTCTACAAATAAATTCCGGAGAAGTTGTTATATTAAAGCGCAAAATCCAAATACAGACACAATTTTCATAACTCCAAGGAACAAAATGAGTGTTTTTAGAAAATGTGTGCCTGTCTGAATGTACATCTATGATTAATCAGGAATTGGAAATACCACAAGGTAGCATAACTGAACCTTCATTTGTTATTTCATAAATGATCACTATAATGTTGCGGTTGCAGACATAATGTCACTAATCAGGCATCTGATGCCAATTTATCATTACATGCGACTTTATATTCAGATATTCAGAGACGAAGCAACGATTCGTTCGCTAAAGTAAGTGACTGCTTCACTGGAAATGAATTATTGTTGAATTTGGAAAAAAAAATAATATCATACTATTTAAAACAAAGCAATCACATTTACCAACTCCGCATGATATACTCATACAATAAAATAGAAGAAAAGTTTACCTTTTCAACCGGCCTCGTTATAGTCATATATAAAGCATGAAATTAGGCCAAACCTAGAATTTGGGAACGAATGGGAAGTCGGGTGAAAATATGTGGGGTATTGGATTTTCTTGAACAATTTTTCTGAATCTCAACAAGTAAAAAATGGACATTTTCATGCCATTTTCTAGAGATGATTTATCTCATCATATAACTTTGAAAATAAGCACTGAGAATAGCTGGAACTGTTACTCAGAGGTTTTCATGGGTGCTGAACACGAATATGATGTTCAAAAATGTCCATAATGCATCTGGAGGTCAGTAACCCTGGGTACCACGTCGAAAATTTACAGAAATTTCATTGAAAACGGTCCCAAATTTGTCACTCGGGGGTGTTGGAGGATGCTGGAGCCGAATACGATGTTCAAAATATTCTATATTGAACCTGGTGATCGGTAACCCTGACTTTATCGTCGATTACGGGAAATTTTACAATTATTTTATTACAAATTATATCAAAATTGTTACTCGGGGGTGTTCGAGGATGCTGAACACGACTATGATGTTCAAAATAGTCTATAATGTACTCAAATTCAAAATACCTTTTCTCAACCCTTATAACGTCACCCTGGAGCTTTTATTTAAAAAAAACTATTTTTCATACCGATCATATTAGTACATGATCAGGCCTCTGACGATCACACCAAGGCCCATGTGTCTAAATGAAAAAAATTTATTCTAGGTATTTAGCACTCTCGAAAGAAACCTCAAATAACAAGTTTGGTACCACTTACAATGAAATTTTTGAGCTTTTGACCAACGTTATAGTCAGGGTTACCGATCACCAGTTGCATTATAGAATATGTTAAACATCATAGTCGTATTCAGCATCCTCGAAAACCCTTGAGTACCAATTTTGAGATAATTTGTAATAGAATAACTGAAAAATTCCCCTACACCGATGTCATAGTCAGAATTACCGATAACCAGGTGCCTTGTAAGATATTTCCAACATCATAGTCATCTTCAGCATCCTCGAAAACCCTTGAGTAACAATTTTGAGATGATTTGTAATAAATTAACTGGAAAATTCCCCGTAACCGATATCATAGTCAGGATTACCGATAACCAGGTGACTTGTAGAATATTTTAAACATCATGGTCATCTTCAGCATCTTCGGAAACCATTGAGTAACAATTTTGAGATTTGTAATGTCATAGTCATAGTTTATGAGCCAGAGCAATATTGATGGCCTGAACATTAACCCGATGGCACTATGGTTTATCGTTAGAGGACGGTTCAATGACCAATTCATCTCACAGACCAGATTTTCCCCGGCTGCTGGATCTCGAGATACAGCATTCGCATTTTTTTTTGTGACTGGAGGTTAACCCTTTCCAAGTTGCGGTTACTTGAAAAGCATGCCATTCTTATACACTTCCACCATGTGCCATCATTTTTTATCGTGTCTGTTTATCAGGCCGACCAGTTAAAATTGGACCGAAAATGTTATTTTTTCTCATTTTGTGGCTAAACCTTGTGGATTACAAGGTAACATGATGGCACCATGTTGAATAACTTTATTTGAGGTCAAATAAAGATTTAAAATTATTGCCATCACTCCTTGCCTATTTCAAGGCCCGCAAAATCCCCTTAAACGAAAAAAATATGAATAATATGAATAATATGACAAATTTTATGATAAATTAATCGATTTTTGAGATTCTGGCTGGGTTTAAAATCGAAACGGCATTTTATTTGTTTTTGTTTTGTTTTGGGGGTTGTTTTATGAGGTTTTGGGGGGGGTTGAAATAGGAAAAGGAGTGATGGCAATAATTTTAAATCTTTATTTGACCCCCAATAAAGTTATTTAACATGGTGCCATCATGTTAACTCGCAAGTTTTATCCACAAAATGAAAAAAAGAAACATTTTTGGTCCAAATAATGGTCAATTACTCGGAGATGAACCGATAACTTTTGTTGGCATAGGGTAACAATTGCCTACACCAATGAACATTTTCCACCAGGTTTGGGAGGGTTAACTTGCAGTCCATTTTCGGTCAAATTTTAACTGGTCGGCCTGATAAACGGACACGATAAAAATTGATGGCACATGGTGGAAGTGTATAAGAATGGCATGCTTTTCAAGTAACCGCAACTTGGAAAGGGTTAACCTCCAGTCAAAAAAAAAATGCGGATGCTGTATCTCGAGATCTAGCAGTCGAGGAAAATTCGGTCTGTGAGATGAATTGGTCATTGAACCATAGTGCCATCGGGTTAACGTTCAGACCATCAATATCGCTCTGGCTCCTAGACTATCAGGATTACCGATAACCAGGTGCCTTGTAGAATATTTTAAACATCATAGTCGTCTTCAGCATCCTCAAAAACCCTTGAGTAACAATTTTCAGATAATTTGTAATAAAATAACTGAAAAATTCCCCGTAACCGACTTCATAGTCAAGGTTATCGATCACATTTTTATAGAATATTTCATACATCATATTCGGGTTCAGCATCCTCGAAAACCCCCAAGTATCAAATTTGGGACCGTTTTCAATAAACTTTCTGTAAATTCCCTGAGACCGACGTGATACCCAGGGTTATTGACATCCAGGTGCATTATGGGCATTTTCAAACATCAGATTCGTGTTCAGCACCCTTGAAAACCTCTGACTAACCAATTCCAGCTATTTTCAGTGCTTATTTTCAAAGTTATATAATTAGATAAATCATGTCCACAAAGTGGCATGAGAATGTCCCATTTCACGAGTTAAAAGTCGGAAAAAAATGTCCAAGAAAATCCAATACTCCACATTTTTTTCAATCGACTTCCCAAATCGAATCAACCCAATTACATCAAAATTCGTTCATTCGTTCTAAAATTCCAGGTGTAATGCTTTATTTCGTCGACTAATATTTCAGATCGCGAATGGGAAATTCAAGAGTTCACCTTTCTCATGCAAAGTACTGATAAGGTCCTCAAACAAGAATATAAATTCAAATATATAATAAGGCTATTCGAAAAAGTATTCAACGAAAGATTTCGTAATTTATGTTTGTATAAGAAATGTAGGGTTGTAATTTGAAGAGATCTTGATATTGGTATAAGTGGCGAACAGACAACATAAGTACACTGGGAGCAATTATTTTTGGGTTTCGTCCCGGTAGAGAGTTGCCTGAGTAAACAGAACGTGGAGAAGGCTATGAGAGTAGTCAAGGAGGCAGCAACTGCTAACTAGAGAAGTTTGAAAGTTATTGAATGGCTAGAGGAATGGTCATCCTTAGTAAATGTAACACACTCAACATTCCCGGATATTCCTAAATCAAAGCATACTCCGATTACAATACTGTATTTAATTGTTGTGAGTGGAATTCAATTTCTGTGTAACCATGTAATAATGGGAAATTGGCTCAATATGTGCTCCCGAAAGCGAGGGATTTGTTTACAATGGACTACTAGACGATAGGATTTTAGCGATGTTATATAATCTTCACTGATCACAAAATATACTGCTACCGTGTACGAACATTTCAATTGGTTCCGGAAAATCGTAAAACTATAGCTGCTATCCTTTTCCCTATTCGTGACAACGGTTTTGCCTAATTTACTAACTCTATGACAAACTTTGACAGCCGATGCGATTGTAATGGAAAAATTAAACCAACAAAGCTTTGATTCGTTTTCATTAAGGACCTTACATATACGGTTTATATACAGGTTGGTTCATAATAGCAGGACTCCACCAGTCGATAGTTCATCAAAAAAAAAGTCAATTTATTGAAACAATGGTCGAGTTTGGTTATGTTTAGGAAGTAGTACATTGTATACCTAGTAGGAAACGCTTAACATTCCCCGAACGATAGTGAAGATATGGGGATTATGGCTTTTCTTACGAGGTATTGTAAGTCTTGAATAGCAGACTTCCGCGGATAGCTAATCTTGAAAAATCTTGGTTTCCGGATGGTTCCGTGTCACAATAGCACGACTTGATGCCGACGTTTCGCCAACCATTACAGGTGGCATCTTTAGAGCAGGCTTGAGTCTTGAACTGAAACTGATTCTACTGGGTTTTCGCGACTATGTTGCCAAATAACAAAAGTGTCGTCGACATATCTAAACCAACATTTCGGCTTAAGAACAGATGAGTCGATAGCATTTTGCTCAAAAGTTTCCATGAAGATATTAGCTATGACCGGAGAAAGTGGGGAACCTTTGGCAGCTCCCGAGGACTGCTCGTAAAACTTGCCATCGTACTGAAAATATCTGAAAGATAGACAAAAATCAAATAACGGTAGTAAGTTCATTGAAATGTTTCTGGTAGGTAACAGTTGAGAAATTATGGAAAGGGTATCTGGACTGGTAAAGAGTGATTTCAGCGTTTGGAATTTTCATATGGTTTGTATGGTTTGCCTAAAATTCATAGACCCTCAGTTCCCCTCAGACCAATTGTCAGCAATATCAGATCCCCTACTTATAAACTTTCTCGATATCTGTCATCCATTCTCTAACTTCTTATAGGTAATTCCAACAGTTTTATCCTAAATTCCTTTCATTAACGCTAAAAATTAACACAGAAAATTTGCTCGTCACCTTTGACGTCGAATCGCTCTTTACCAATGTTCCCATTCCAAACACTCTTTCCATGATTTCTCAACTGTTACCTGCCAAAAACATTTCAATGCACCGTTAATTGATTTTTATCTATCTTCTACATGTTTTCTGTACGATGTCAATTTTTAAGAGCAGTCCTCGGGAGCTTTTCTCCCTTGCTCCGGTCATAGCTTATATCTTCATGAAAACTGTTGA
Organism: Endomychus coccineus; assembly: GCA_958510875.1. NCBI lineage: Eukaryota > Metazoa > Arthropoda > Insecta > Coleoptera > Endomychidae > Endomychus > Endomychus coccineus. The sequence goes on along the minus strand of OY294068.1, from coordinate 24,269,259 downwards.
GCAAGATGCTACTGACTCATCTGTTCTAAAGTCGAAATGTTGGTTTAGATTGTCGACGATACTTTTGTTATTTAGCAACATGGTAACGAAAATCTTGTTCCCTTTCTCAATCATTTGAATTCATTACAGCCCAATATGCTTTCACCATGGAAGTTGAATCGAAAAGTTCACTCCCGTTCCTAGATGTATTACTCAGTCGACAGACTGACGGTACTTTGGGACATTGTGTATCAAAAATCTACTCACACCGATAGATACCTCAATGGCCTTTCCCACCACCACCCTTCCCAAAAGCAATCTGTTATAAACTCCTTGCTCCACAGAGCTGTCAACTTACTCAACCCCAATTCTCAAAATCAGAATTAAAACATCTTCCATCTGTCTTATTATCAAATAATTTCTCCCATTACAACATTCAAAAAGCCATAAAGAAATACACTTTGCCCAAAATTTCTAATCGTGCTGAACCACCAACCCCCTCGCCTGCTGTATCCATGCACTGCCTATCTCCCATATTTTGACAACAGATCAACAGAAAACATCCACAATGCAATTAAAATATATAATTCTATACCCCCTGCGTTCGAAACAGGTTCAGAAGGTTTTCTGAGGAGAAAACTTAAATCGACGCTACTGGAGTTACAAAAAAAACAGTTGGCTATATATTTCAGTTTGTGAAGTATTTTATTTACTATTACAATACATACATCTTTTTGTTTTCTCTGTAACAAACTTTAGATTATTAGATTATTATTTTTTCCCCTTTTTCTTGGTAGTTTAAAATTCGATAAGTAAGTTTATACTTTCTTTCAAATCTTCCTCTTTATTTATTTTTTGTAAGAGGTGAAGTATGAGTAGCATAAGCTAAACTTAGCCTCTCTTTCTTTTACTTTGTATAAAATATAGGCAATTTATTATCATTATTATGATTATTTCCATGGTCGGAAGACTCGCTTGTTATTTTACCACGAGATTCCAAGTAGGCAGGCTCTACTGGCTTCTGGTTTTGCATGAGAGCTGCACAATTGATGTTGAGGTGCATGATAATCAGTATAATTTAGCAAAAAAGAAGAAGCTGCCTAGGAGATTAAGTTCTTTCAACAATATAAACTATCAAGCAAAATAATCAAAATTTTAGATTTTGCATTGCAACAATTGAAACTGACAAGATGAAGAAAGAATACATTGAGGCAATGAAATAAAAATCAGTACCTAGTCTATTATAAATACTGAATACCACGATGTCATCCGTTGCCTCAAAATTATCATACTAACTGTACTACGTCATATTTTATCAACTGCGCCTAAGATCTAGACGGAATGTCTCAGTTTATGGTTCTACTTCAGTAACCGTGTTTGCGAACTTCACTCAAGCCTAATTTGAATGTTTTTATTAGATTTAGTTCTCTAAACTTTCAGAACATAATTTCCTCTTAAAAGGGTTACCGTCGATGTTCCTTCACTGTTGAACAAACGAGTGAATTCTAACTATATAGGAATATTTACTAAGTTGTATTTCGGAGTGGAACACATTGCTCCTGATGTATAGCTGCAGGACAGGGAAGTTATATTGGCGTGATTATAAGTTGGCTACAGTCACAGGGTGTAACTGATTTCAATTATCTACTTCCGCAGTGAGTAACTATTTCGATGTCTAGATGTTTTGAGTAAATTGTAGATTGGATGCACTTACTCAAAACTGATTTGATTCCGTTTAGTTTTCTTTATTTTATTGTGCTACTGAAGAGGAAGTATAAGATATACCCAAATAGATGAAAATACACAACATAACATTCTGAAATTGCAGAATAAAACTCGAATTTGCAGAAAAACTTGCAACATTTAATTTTAAATATTTAATGCTGACAAATTGTTTCACCACACTGTGGCAATCTCAAAGCTAGTACCTAATTATCAACTTAAGCTAAATCTAAAATTATGTCCTTGAATATTAGAAATCCACGTGAATGTGGTACAAATTAAGGGATGGGGTAGGCAATGGTTTGCGTGAGAGTTTATTTACATAACTGTTGACGAGTGTTGAATTATATGTATCGATTTGGTCATTCACCATTATGTTACTATTGTTTTATGAATGTTTTAAAATTTCTAATGAGTCTAGACTCTAGACTATTGAGTTTATGTCCTCTTTCTTGAATGTGTAAATTATGGGGTTGAAGGGTCGAAATTGAGGTTATGTTCCAAAAAGTTATTCGCGTAATTAGAGTCCTCTTTTTAGCACTGTAACTTCTCAAATGTTCGTGGAACAATAAAAAAAAAAGTCCATATTTCTTGAATTTATCTTTTTTAGATTTTTAATCACTTATAAGTGAGTATAGATCACTTGTTGTTAAAAAGGCGACGTTTTTGTTTTGGGTTTTAAGAAATTGAGATACTGTTTGCGAGTATATTTTATTCATTATCTTTACATCATAACCGTTATTTTTAGCAATATCTAAATACTACAAGCAATACAACGGACTCCAATGGATTCGCTATTACTCCTTTACTAGCAGAAATATTTATGAAATACTTGGAAAATCAAATACTCAATTTAAAATTTCAGCAAATGTTTGTATATTGTTATCGCTATGTTGACGATACAATCGCTTGCTTTACAGGTTGTAGCCAGCAAATAAATTATATATAAATTCTCGAAAAATAGTTCACACTAACATATATGCTTATTATTTCCACCTTTAGGTACGCTGCGGTTTCCCGGCCATCATCAAAAGACGTATCACTGTCTAAAATAAGATTTCCTAGAACTAATTGTATGAAAAACAAAACGTCCTTATCGCATTAATTACAATTAAATGATGATGGGCGTGAGACCGAAACGTACGTAAAGACAAAAATAATAAGCTATTTGTTAGTGTGACCTATTTGCCGAGAATTTATATATAATTCATACCTTAATTTTCTTACCTATATTAACAACCTACATCCAAATATAAAATTCACAGACCTAGAAAACAACTCCTTACTTTTTTATATCTCATACCACCGTACACAACACTTCTTAACACCCGCAGTTAGCAGCGTTCAACTCTATTATCCATTATGATAAGATCTTTGTACTCCAGATTTACTTTAATAAAATTGTCACTATAAATAAATGAGAAATAATCACTCTTATTGACATATTTACAAGGTGTTCCATCTCAGACGAGTCACCCCGTATATTTCTTATCCCATAGTGAGTGGAAAAATCTCCCTAAACACGTCGAATGATTGCGTTTGGAGGACATCTTTTGACGTATATTTGAGGCTTGAACGAGCAACCCCCTAATAGGGGGCGCTTCACTCCCTCAAAATTGGATAGGGGAGAGGGGTTTAGTGATACGTCATTTCAAAGGTCTTGGAAGCTTCTTCACAACGGTGTATGAAAAACGTAAATTTGATGAACCGTTTCCGTCAAAAATGAATTTTGTTGCTCGAATGCGCCACCTTGAATATTTTGGTTATTTGTACAATGTACAAGCTCATTTTTATTCAGCCTTTTTTACAAACTTAAACAATCTTCAAAGAATCACATTCGTAAAAAATTTTATTATGTTGTTATGCTTAGAATGAAAAAAATTAAATCTGCGTGTTTAAATCAAATATTCAAATTGTCCTCCATTGACTTCCATACAATAATACATTCTCTCAAACTAATAAATAAAAAAACAGCAAAACGTTTCCTTATGTTGCCTTCATTTTTTGTTCTTAGAAGGTGTTTATCTAATTTTAACGTTTCTTCTATATGGTGTATCCACAATGTGAACTCTTTCTAATTTGATTTAATTTGATTTAATTCAATCCAATTTAATTCAATTTAATTCAATTCAATCCAATTCAATTCATATCAATTCAATTCAATTCAATTCAATTCAATTTAATTTAATTCAATTCAATTCTATACAGTTCAATTTAATTTAGTTTAATTCAATTTAATTTAAATTAATTCAATTCAATTCAATTTAATTTAATTCAATTTAGTTTAATTTAATTCAATATAATTTAATTTAATTTAATTTAATTCAATTTAATTTGATTTAGTTCAATTCAATTTCATATAATTCAATTGAATTCAATTTGGTTCAATTTAATTTAAATTGTACGTCATTTTTTCAGATATTTTCAGAGTTATTCGTATAATAATAGTGTATGAGATTTTAAAAAATTCAAATAATTTTTCCAGCCTATTAATAAAAACATGCACTCTGAAATAGCACCGACATGTATGTGTAATCTTGCTTAGATAAATATTGACCGAAAGTTTTTTAAATTAAAACAATTAATAAACTTAAAAATTCACACCTTCATCTTCTACCAATAACCAGTAAGCAAAAGTGGAGAAATACATTCTAATTCGGATGTCCATTTACAAAACCATTACATTTAACTTCAAATTCTAGTTAGGTGCATCTACCCCCCTGACAATGTTATCTTGGTCCAAAGCTATGCTGAAATAAAAGTGGCTTTGTGAAACCTATTAAAATATTTAATCCTGATCAATCAAATTGAAAATTCCAAAAACCATGAAATTGATTATTGTGCGAGAAGGGTAATCTAATTTGCAACGTTCATCGCTTGATACGCGGTTGGATTTGATGTTTATGGATCCATGAAATAGCGGTCAGTTCGGTCGGTCGTTTTAATTTGTATTGTAGGATAGGAAACAATAATTAATCATAAGGGATATTCATCATTTTCCGATTTTTTGCCGAGTCTGTTTATTCGCCGCATTATTTGTCGAGTTGGCTACTTACAAGGTGGTTTACAATTTCCATTAATCCATGTGCATCATCCTCTAATGACAGTGAAGACGAGCCTGACGCAAAATTGGAATGGCGAACGGGTTATTATGATACGGGCGGGTCGCGCTGCTGATGGGATTCTGCCCATCCATCACGAGTGACCGTGATGAAGCGATGTCCTCATATAGCGACAGTTATATGAACTACACGAACGAGTTAGACCTTTCTTGGCAGTCCATTTTTGATAGATGTTCTTTTGCTTACACGACAGGTGTGTGTTCAAGTTGAATAACAAGTGACTCCTTTTACTGGGAATGATTTGTAGTCACTGAGTACTTACTTTAATTTTTTTCCAGCTTAATATTTCATTCCTCAATTATTAAAATATGCTTCAATAAAGTGAACCTAGGAATATTTTGGATTTGTTGTATTTATTGTGTAGGTACTTATACATGAGCATCAAGTAAAGAATATAACATCATTCAAATGTTCACCTCGGTAAGATATCATTCGTTTGATCACATTTTCCATGACTCTCACACATAAATCTCATAAATCTGGCTGTATTTCGTCGATACACGTCATATGTATAAGTCTGGAACACTTAACCAGGGAGACTACTTGAGTCACCGCGAATATACCGGGATATCAAAAATTATCTTGGTCATGGGTGGGTGTGGAATCTAAAACGTGTGTCTTACTTTACGTTTGAAATAATTATGTCACTGTCACGCTGACGTCATCAATAAACTACAAATTAAATTAACGAGAGTTTATACTTTTTACCTTTTACTCGTTTCGGGTATATTTCAGTAGCTAGAAAATTCCCTTTGGTACGTCGCACGTCAGACGCTCGTAGCTGACAGCTGAGAGTACCTGTTTCTATTTGAATTAAAATTTCGTATTTAAACCACATTTTGGGACCCGAGACTATGCTATTAAATTGACCCGGTTCATAATCTAACGACATGGATAGTAAACCGCACTCCAAATGTCGCCTTAAAGTCGTAGGAGGGAGCACTATGTTGCATATTTCTAACTCGCGAGCTACGCGCTCCTCACGTGAACGTCATTCGATTTACGGAAAATTAACCAATTTAAAACAGTTTTCGACCCGGTTTGGGGCCGTTGCGACCTTGTAAAAGGTTCAAAGTTAACGTCTCGACCATTCTTGATACTAAAACCGTTATTTCATAATTTGTAGTTCATTATTGTTTTACAACTGAAATAAAAAGGTATGAAGTTTGTAGGTTATTGATGATGTCAGTGTGACAGTGACATAATTATTTCAAACGTAAAGTAAGATACACGTTTTAGATTCCACAACCACCCTTGACCAAGATAATTTTTGATATCCCGGTATTAGTCCGCGCTACTCACATCAAGCATTACCGCGGCATATACCAACCAACCTGGCAACCATAGAACTTGTAAATGTTACATTCCGCAATGGTTGGAATTGACGAACACCTGTTTTAAAGATCTCAAAGTGGAAATAATCAGTTTTAGTTGTTTGCTAGTCGTTCATTTAAATGGTCAGGTATAAAAGCAGCTTGAGCCTTACGAACCGGTATAAACGAGTCGGAGCATGCCAGACGCAATGTAGTATATTACAACATAGACAAGTGAAACGCCACCAACTATCAAGAAGGTTGGACCTGGTCATATCCTTGCTGATGCGCTCACTTCCCTTATACAAGATTCGGTAGAATAGAGAATGCATTTCCAAACCTAATTCATTTCATAATATAATGAGATTCACATATAAATCATTGAAAATGACAGTTGTCAAAAGTGTTTGTTAGAAATCTCAGGGCAGCTGTGAATATGGAGCGTTATAAATCTTAAAAACACGCTCATCCCATTTCCATCTTTGTCAAATCGTTATCGCACTTATTAAATCTCAATATACCGATCTCTTATAATCAACCTGTATAGAGTATTTTTGAATTATGTTTCAATTACATGTAGCTCATGCAACGTCTACAGTTTTTTCTAAGGTATTTTACTTTTCCTACAATTCAACAAACTCGGAGTAGTATCAGGTGTAGTCACTTGGATACTTTAAGTTACGATATCCTTCTATCCTTGATTGTTAAGGGATCCCTAGGGCACCAACAGCTTTTAGGAAAAGGTAAGAAAGAATCCCCTCAATCAAGAATATCAAGAATTACGATGGGTTAGAAATTTGTTATATAAAACAGAGTAGGATTTACCTACGGAAAGATATTACATGATCTCTATTGAGGATATTTTCAGGCAACGATATTTGAGAAATTTCCCGGGAACAACAAGAATTAAAAGGGACTGGATGGAGATTGGAGCAATGGCTTCACTTTCCAGCAATGTTGCACATGTTAAAGACGATATTTATAACCTTAATTTCTAAATTATTCTCATTTCTTCCCAATAAACACACCAAAAAATCAAGAAGAAGAGAATATTTTAAGCAACAAATGGCCAAATGTTGAAAAAGGAATGCCTTTGGGAAAAACTGCTCCGAAGTACGAGCCGGTACATGGAAGATAAAGAGAGTTGAAAAAATGTTATGTAAAATGAAGCCAGTACTAGTCTATCTATCTATCTACCGGGATATCAAAAATTATCTTGGTCAAGGGTGGGTGTGGAATCTAAAACGTGTGTTTAACTTTACGTTTGAAATAATTATGTCATAATTAATTTGAAGTTTCTAAAAGTGCGAAATTTCGCAATTTTATACGAATATTGTAACACTCAGAAGTCTTTAGCGCTTTGGACTCCGTGATTTTCACGTGGCCTATCGAAATTAGAAGGTTCGAGTTATCTAAAACATAATTGCATGAACGCCAGACGCCCTATGTAATTAGCTACGAACGAAATCATTTTGACATATGCCTCGAGGACCTCGCTGCGCGTAAGTTAGAGTTTATACATTTTACCTCGGTCTTGTTAATTTGGGGTTTTGACTATGGGCCGCTAGCTTTTACCGGCTTCGTGTATATTTTAGTCGCGAGAAAATTCCCTTCGGTACGTCGCACGTTAGACGCGCGTAGCTGAGATCTGAGAATAGCTCAAACTGTTTTAATTGAATTTTCCTATTTAATGGACATTTATCGAAAAAAGAAGGGCCGTCGGGCACGGTCCCATACTAAATCTAACTACATGGAGCGAAAACGGCACGCGAAAAGTCGTCGTAAAGCCATATTAGGTACAACCAGTTTGCACTTTTCTAACTCGCGTGCTTCGGGCTTCTCACGTGAACGTCTTTCGATTTACGGAAAATTAACTATTTCAAAACAGTTTTTGACCCGGATTGTGGCTATCACGACCTCTGAAAAAGTTCAAAGTTCACATAGTTATTTCATAATTTGTAGTTCATTCTTGTTTTAAAACTGAAATAAATAGGTATGAAATTTGTAGGTTATTGATGATGTCAGTGTGACAGTGACATAATTATTTCAAACGTAAAGTAAGACACACGTTTCAGATTCCACAACCACCCTTGACCAAGATAATTTTCGATATCCCTGTATCTAATTTTCAATCTCGAGAGGTTAATGGCTGACTAGTTATTGGAAAGCAGCAAAATGCGTTATGGTTTAACCAAAGCATCAATTAACGAGTGAGTATGCAATAGTGAATGACAGAAAGGTTCCAGAAAGTTGAAACAAAAATAAATCTACAGGATAGGATTGGGTAATTCACTACTAAGCTTAATAACACCATAAGCGTTAATATCATTAATCATTAACATCTGTCAAAAGCCAACCAAAAACAAATGAATGTAGTCATACATTCATTTTCAAATAGATTTTGCAACTTTTTCACATAGATTATCTATTTGTACCTTCCATGATAGATTATAATCAATATAAAGTCCCAGCAACGCTGTCGTTAAGGGTGATTATTTTAGAATTAACAGGTTAAATTTTTATTTTATTAGACCCTTTTATGTTGTATTGGAAAAAGGTATATAGGAAGCTTTGTCGATATTAATAATGAGCAGATTTTGCTTACACCTCTCGACGAAAGAAGTCAGTATCCTCTCCGCTTTTGTTCATAGTTGTTCCCAATATCATCATAAGAATGTGATATTGAAATAGAAGCCAAGGGTGACAGAAGAAATTTCGCTGGACACATTTCCTTTCTAATTAATGAATTCGACAACGGTTGGATCTGAATAAACACAAAATTCGGATTTTATGTATTATGTTCACAATAGCACAGTCGAGAATTCTCGAATACATTGACATGATTAATGAAGGTTCAGTAATGTAAAGGAAAAATATCCATAAGGCGTATCACATGTAAATAAAATAGTCATTCGACTTTTTATGATGTGTATATCTGAGTCTATATATTTGAATAAGTATATGATGTGAAACGCTTCCCCACGTAATAATTCATATCAGAAATTCTCTGAAATGATCCGGGGAGTAATAAGACTGGGATATTTATTTGTACGCAGGCAGTATCTACATTTCCCTAAAGTTATTTGAAATCGCAAATCAATCTTTCCTAAATACATTTGATATCTTTTAGGAACGTCGTAGTCAATAACCTTCCAATTTGCGAGGCCAATGATAGAGTATTTCTTTGAGGCTTCCGTATCATTCGCTTTCATATTTTGTTGAGCAATCCATTTCCATATAATTCGTATTTGTATCTAAATTTGTCATTCCGAAAAAGCGTGAAATCAAAATAAATACGATACATTAATATTCTACTCTCTCTGGTATTCCACAAAGTCGCTTTCTTGTGTGGCTTTCCCTTTCACTTATCTTGTTCCAAGATCCAAGAGCAAGACTTAATAAACAAGACAAGAACAAGCTGGTACTGCATTCGTGACAATAATGCAATATTTTATATTGTGTACTGAATGAGTAATGCTCAAAATATAATACATTCATAATTATATCTATGGTTTCGGCGTTTACGTACATTCCTTAAGCCTTTTATATCTGACCATTTCACGTACATATAATTACCATTCCTTCGCTATTTATCACAAGCCCGCACACACAAATACCACCATACACAACACGTATTTACATCCACAATCTCACGTTCAATTCTATGATACATGGATTAGTAATAGTTTTCCATTAAGGCCGGGTAGATGTTGAAATTGAATGAAACAAGTTGTGTATGAGATATCAACGAATTTTTTGTTTTATTTGAAAGGCCTATTAATGACATTATGTATGTAATATTACATCGTTCAAATGGCCGCCGCGGCTTCGGTGGCTGGCGCGCATTCGAGAGGTCCAATTTTCGACGACTCTGGCGCATAGATCTGGTTGAATTTGAGCAATGGCACTAGTTATATTGACTTTGAGTGCATCGGTCGTTTGCGGCCTATTGGCATAGACCTGCGACTTAAGGAAACCCCACAAAAATAATCTAACGAGGTCAAATCGGTGGCCAGTTCACGTCGCCTCTGCATGAGATAACTCTGCCCTCAAATCGCTCGTGCAGAATGTCCATTGTGGCATCAGCTGTGTGGCACGTGGCGCCGTCTTGCTGAAACCATATATCATCCACATCCGTATCATCCAATTTGGGCCAAAAGAAATTGGTTAACATAGATCGGTAGCGCTCTCCGTTGACGGTGATGGCAATGCCATCGCCGTTTTCGAAAAAGTACGGACCGATAATGCCGCCGGACCACAATCCACACCAAACAGTGACTTTCAGCGGATGCATTGCCACTTGGTGGACCTCGTGCGGATTGGCATCGTCTCAAATCCGGCAATTTTGCTTGTTGACGTACCCATTCATCCAAAAATGGGCCTCGTCGCTGAAGATGATTATTTTGTTAAAATCGGGGTCTGCTTCCAACTGCTCCAGAGCCCAGTCAGCGAACTCACGGCGTTGTCTATGGTCGTTTACCTTCAGCTCCTGGGTCAGTTGGATCTTGTACGGGTGTACACCTAAGTTCTGATGCAATATTCGCCAAGTTGATGTCTGCGAAAGGCCGAGTTCTTGTGTGCGGCGCGGAATTGACTGCCTCCGGTTCTCCTGCACACTCTCATGGACAGCGGCGATGTTTTCGGCAGATCTTGCGTTTCTTTTACGTACAGGTGTTGGCTGATTGTGCAGTGAACCAGTCAACTGAAATTTTGCCACGAGACGTTGAATAGTCGACTGGGAACATCCATTTTGATAATAAAGTTTTATCATTTGAACACGTTGCTCGACACTGTAACTTGCCATGGTGGTTTGTCTTGAGTGACTGAATAATAAATAATATATTTGACAGATGCAGCCTAAATAACATGGCTGCTATGAATTGTCAAAATCTACCCGTCCCTATTGGAAAACCCTTTACTATCAAGTAGGCCAGGTAGCTCAGTGGTAGAAGTATCGATCTTCTAATCCCTGAGGCTGCCGGTCGCGGGTTCGAATCCAGCGACGCGGAATTTTTCCTATGGCCCGAGAAAGTGGTGAGGCAAGATATAATGGGCAGTCAAGCCTAAGTGTCATCGAGACTGCCCTGGTTACAGGATCGAGCCTACCACACGAGGTGGAGTGTTTAGTGGGTATGCATATCTGAGGTGAACTCAGGGACTCCCACCCTACCTCATGGGATGTTACAGGACCATATTTAGGTAAACACTCATGAAAAAATCTCAATTTCTTATAAACCAGAATAAAAAGATCGCCTTTAAGAAAACAAATAATCTATACTCATCCATACATATAAGGCAAATACAAGTCACAACTCTCAGGAATTGTATCTCAATTGCCAAGGATATTAAATGAACAGCAAGGAAGAAGAGAGGTCTCTGGAATGTCAGATGCCTATGAAGTCGTAGAATGCGGTATAACGATTACAACCCCTTTGACAACGTTGGGTCGTATTTCAAAAAAATTTCTTTAGTGCCCTACGTCATATAAGGAACCTACTTGCCAAATTTCAAGTCTGTCGGCTTTATAGTTCCGGGGATTTCTTGATGAGTAAGTCAATGAGTAGATCACTCTTTATGTTTATTCTAGCTATAAAAACGCGTAGAAAGAGTTATAGGCGTCGGCTTCACCGTCGTTTAGACTAATATAAATTGCAAATGATTAGAAACAGTTAAAAGCGTGTGAGGACGTTACATTATACTCTATGTCATGACATTGAAAGTTCATTTGAATTAACAGGGATAATCAAAAACAGATTGACGAAAATATGTTTTACAAAATATTTTGCTGTTAGACGAACTGCGAAAATTATTTGAACTACCTACTACAATCCCTTCATACTCTTTGGGGATGAATTTCGAAGAATACTTCGTTATCGGATGCCTACGTCGTATAATGCCAAATTTCAAGTCTGTCGTCTTCATAATTCTGGAGATTAACAACAACATTTGAAATGTCTGTAATATTGTTTTTATCTTTGATCTACTTTTTTTTCACAAATCATATAAAGAGTAATCGTAATCGGTCAAAACGAAGTCGAATTTTCAACATTTCCGTACATTTCAGGACTTCAAAAAGCTAAATTATACGTACTTCGTATTTCCAACCATCAATCGTGAAACATTTTTGATCTTTATCAGAGGCAGAAGATCAATCGAAATGTTCTCAATCACGATATCTCTGGCTGTTAGATTATTTTAACTCGGCTTCAGATAAATTTCAAACATTTTCACTCATTCGTGAAATATTTTAATTTGAACGGGTATGCACGAAACTGTTCTCTTAGAGAACCCTTTTATGATTAAAACTAACTTCGTTCTTTCCAAATTCAAAGTGAAATTTCGATTTAAAATGAAGTGTACACGCCCAAGATCCGTTTCATACAATGCTTCTCAACTACATTTCTGTTTCCATTTAACATCGCATATATAAATATATATTCATTATCCTCTCTACGTCCCCCTACGTCCCTCCTACATTGTTCGTGAGAACTTCAACAAATAATATATACAGAATTATATACGTTGCTTTGACTAAGACTTTCTTTCGAAATACAATTATAAATCACCATAGGAATCCAAAAATGTATTAGGTAACTAAATATGTATAACTAGTACTTTAGTGAATGTTAATTGGGAAACCGGTATATTATTTGTGGAGCAAAGCTTTTTAACGAAAGCCTCGGGATGGGAAGTCGGCATAGTTAAGACGACCGAGACGGATGTGACGTCATACCGTGGGAGGGGCATCGATGCGGGCACATATTAAAGGCGTTAGACACGTTTGAATAACAAGACTAGTGGTGTTGCAGTCTTCTTGCTTGTCGGGTTCGAACAATATTAACGTGACGTCAATTCTGTTTAACTGTTCACGTATGTTCACTTTGCCTAGAACACTAAAATCTATGCATCCATACATGTGAGAAACCGAAATTTCGACTTTCTTTGCCCTCTGCGATGTGTTTTAAATCATTCAATCCTTGTTTATTCCACGCACTAACCTCTTTCTTAAAAATTGAGCACATAAAACAAAATAGTTTCTTTGTTACTGGACATCCACACATCCACTCGTACTTTCCATAGTTATTCTTGTTGAATACTGTATTGTAAGTTCGGGTTTTACTTATAGAAGTGTAGGTTATTTGAAGATGAGGAATAGGCCTTCCTTTTTTTTAATTAGAAATTTTTCCTCAAATGATAGCGGGTCTTCTAAAAAATTTTGGACACAGTCAACTCCCATCATTGAAAATAGACGCACTTCAGTCTTCATGTCTTCGAATTGAATTCACACACTGTACACTATGAAGGCAAGACGTTTACTGGAGATATGCTTCTTTGTGACCCATTCCGAAGGTACAAGCGCGTATGGCGAAGATAACCGTAGTCAGCCGAATCATACTTGAGATAAGTACACTTCAGAACGTTCCCCGGTACATAGTTTGAGCGTTAGCATTGTAATAATGGTTATAGTACAGGTTATTTCCAATATTAAAAAAACTAAATCGTATTCAGAAAATTAAAGTTTCATGTAAAATTAAAATATCTCAAAGCAAAGTAACAAGAACCCAATGGGGTTCACCACATGTTTTCTGTTTATCATAAAGATAATTCATCGTGGAAAATATCAAAAGAATTTCTCAAAATATACACAAAAATTAGTTTCACACTCGCTTCAAGGTGGGTGATATGATACCATAGCTGATAGGGTCAAGAGGGTTGCAATAAGTTCACAAAAGATTGGATGTAGAGGGAATCATAAGCCTGTCAAGATCAATAAGCAATATAGGAGGAGGAACTTTTTCGTAGCTACATGATAAATCTTAATATGAACCATCTGGAGATGTGAAGGTAATGGGTAGTCCAGGCTTATTGTTGAACTGAATATGGAAGTTTTACACATCTTTCTTTCATAAGCTACATAATTAATCAAAATGTATTACACGTAAATCGGGATGTAACGTAGTACCTAATCATCAAATTGTAATTAAGTATAGTCTTGATTATAGTTGAAATAATATGTACATTCAAATCAGTTAGCAATATTTAGAAAAGGACAGATAAGTTTAAAAATCCCCACCGTAAACATTCTGAATGAGAGGTCTCAAGAAAGAGGAAAAGAATTCGGGGATCCTTCCCTAATTGCAGAAAAAGGACGCATTATAAATATCAAAAAAATACGGAAAAAGTTTCAGCTATCTTTTCTAACTTGAATTAGTCTCTTGGAAAAGACACTCATTTTTAATTGAATTAATTTTAATAGATTATTCGGAGTATTTTTGGTAAGAGGGTATTTTCGCTAAAATCAGAGTTTCAGTTTTTATTGAAATCAGTTTCATTCAAGATCAAGTTAATAACACATTTAATCAGTTCTTAGCTTTTGGATTCCCTAGGTTCATCCTGGTTGGGATATCATTTTAATAAATTTAGTTAACTTTAGTTCAGTTAATTTAGATTCTCTAGGTAATTTTATTCAACTTTAGGTTTCATTATTAGATTATTCTTATTAATAATTTTATAATATTAGCAATAATAGTATATTATTCAACGAGCATATTATGGTGGCTATTATTCACGTGGATAAAGTTTACGGCACGAGCCGCAGGCGAATGTCGTAAATCATCCAAGTGAATAATAGCCATAATATGCAAGTAGAATACTATACTTTGTCCACGACCCATTAATAATACTTTGATACTAATAAACTTTGCTGTTGATACAAGTCGAACCAACAAATTGTTGACGTTTCAAATTAAATTCGATCTGACTTGACGTTTCATAGCACGCTCTATTTTTATCGTATTTGTCTATACGTTTCTATCATGTTTGCCATATTGATGGTAGTGATTAATGATTCCATTATTCACTAGTGATTAATGGATATCATTATACTTGAGGAAACACATGCATTATGCATATTTTATACAATAGTCGTGGACAAAGTTAATTATAATATTCTTTTTATTATCTTTAATTATCATATATATTGTTATGATTTCATTTCATAAACAATAAAAAATTTAAAAATAATAACTTACCGAACTTTGAAAATCAGAAAAGATCAAATAAAAGATATTTATATGGAATTAAAAACAATAGTAAAAGCTAAATAATAGTTAGGATATTAAAATTAACAATGTAAAACATAATAAACAACAATGTAATAGAATAAGAAGTGATAAACAAGAACTTCAGTAAAAGTGAAGAAACGTACTGTGTAACGGAGGCAGAAATCATAATTAAAGTGATTACAAAACTATCATGAGATAGTACAAAACATTGAATAATGTTATAGATATAAGTTAGGATTAGTAAATTTGAGTTATGTAATGTTAAAAGAATGTTATTGATATAATATAGTATGTATTAGATTTAAGAATAAGTAACTGTCAAGAAAATCATAAATATGGGAATAATCATATTAATAATAACCCAATCATAGGTTATATTATACCAAAATGTGGGGAAAAATGTAGGCAATATTAATTTAAAAAGAAGGAATCACTATCAATTGAAATAAGTTGAAAATCTCCAATAATTCAAAAATTATAGAATACTAAATTCTGATTGGTCGAGACGAATTTCTAGTGTCAGTCTAGTAACAATGAGTACTTGTGTCAGTTTAACAACAATTAACTTGGCATTCTTGATATGAAAAGTAAGCACCTGATTGGTTAATTTTGAAAATGCTTGGCGTCGGTTTTGGAGGCCTATAAAAGGGTCTGAAAGTAAAGCCAAGTTCAGTTTGCAATTACATCTAAGTAGAGACTGTTCTTCTCTGGCAACTCACCAAAAATTTTCTAACCTAAGTTTATAAAAATAAACATCAGTGAACGCAAGTGTTCCAAACTTCGATAAGTTCCAAGTAACCGAAGTTAATAAAATTTATTAAAAGTCAACGAGTGTTCCAAGTATCTAAATCAAGTAAAAGGTTGTAATAACCTCCAATTTATAAGAAGTATCCAACGATTGCCATTCTTCAATATAATTTCAATAAAGCATCGAAAAGTTTTATATCTTATCTAAAAGAATAAAACAAAGCATTATCAACAGTTCCTGATTCTCAAGAAGAAGTAACCAAAATTAGTTACCTGTGATTATCGTGAAATAGCATAGTATTGTGTAAAAAGTGAATCAACGAAATTAAAAAGAAGTAAATTGAACATTGCCAACATTGTTAAACACACTTTGGATATTATCTAAACGTAAGTTTGTTTATAATTTCTACATCATATTATCCGTATTATTTGTAAAGTAAAAGGAAGATTGTTGATTACAACAGTATAAACAAATATTAGTCGTAAAAGTGATTTTAAGGTTATAAATACAATCAAATTAAAAAGATAAAAAGCTAGCCGGTAGAATCTCAAAAATTATAATCATTAAATAAATAAAAACTCAGTAAGAGTTTTCATAACAATATATATTCTATCTTATTATTATCATTATCTTTTAACTGTTGTATATTAAATATTTTATTGTTGTTGAGTACGAGTTTCTCTGATTAAAATTAACGTTTATCCCTCCATTTACCTTCCAGTGTTTAAATGCATAAGTGTCTTGTGAAATAGAGAGGGGTAAGTGTCTAAGATATTTTTCACGTTTTTTTTTGGCTTATAAATAGTTGAGATCAAACTCCAACGTGTCATGGTTCTCTAAATTAAATGACCACACTGCGAATAAATGAATATTAGTGAATAGGAATAATGTAAATTTCTTAAGTAAAGTTTTATAGAGTTTAATAGAGAGAGTACCATGTTACAGCATTCTGCCTGACGTGCGGAATAAAATAGTGCACTGAATCACATGAGAATTTCTTTCTCTATTTATCTTGGTGGTTGGGTGGACACTTGCCCTTGTGCCCTTTAAAACCAGCTGCCACTGTGTTTTTCACTTTTATTTGTTTTAAGTCTTCTGATACCCATATGACCTACTTGATTCATATGTAGTTCATGAATATATGAATATAGAAGCAAATTAATTATGACTAATTATCTCATGACTTTCAAAACCTCTGGGTACCGTCAAATTAAAGCTTGCATCGTCCTTACAAACGCTTCTATCACAAAATGTTTAGTAACTAAAACTTTATATAAGTCAGTGGTACGTTATTATTACAATTGGCCAACTTTCGTTTTCAAGATCCCAAATTATCCTGAACCTAACGCCCACCGTTTGTTAAGAAACTTTTGAATATTCAGTAGGTCGTAGACGGAATTTGCTGAAAGAGACATTTGGAGACACATGTCAGCGAACAAAGTAAGGCATCCACCAAGGTAACGCTGAGACAAGTTGGCGTGATTAAAGTCAGGGCTGACATGCGTCACTTTCAGGACGCCCTTCGCAGCTGTAATTAGGCAGCACGTTGTTCTCAAAGACAAACCATTATTCCAGAAGTACCATCTTTACTTATTCCCAAGTCTACCTCTTCCTACTGCTATCTTAATAGATATCGCATCCATTGCGTAGTGTGCTCAAACGGAATAGATTGAAGAGTTTCGACGTGATGGTAGTTCAAGCGTCTTTCATTAATGTCTCACGGTAACTAAATGTAAATCACTTGAATTCGTTAATATTCCAAAGTAAAACCGTTAGATATACTTTTGATGTTGCAGGAGCAGGTAACAGCATCAAAAGTCCTTACAGTACAGCAGATGACGTACCATTCAATGCTAGAAACGATAAGAAATTATTCTCTTTGCTGGAAACTTTTACTTCATTTTGACACAATAATCTATTAACCAGTGGACAAATATCTTTCCAGATGGCATAATCGCTTCAGTCTGAATTTCATGAAATCTTATGTTGATTGCTCTTAACTTTGACGAAATTTCTAAATACTCAATTGCTTTAAAACTCGTTTTCTTTTCATCTGAAAGGCTCAGGGTAATTTTTCTGGATACAGTATATCCCATCTTTTAGCTTGGTGGATTGATGATTACTATAAGAGTTATGAGGTTAGTTAAGTGGAACGAAGTTTGCGAAATACGATGGGTTAATAAGGTCCTGCTTCAAAATATGATAATAACTCTAATTTTTAAGATATTTTGTGAATGGTAAACACTTTTTCAGTTCCACTTTCTGCAGTTGTCGATGGGACTTTTCCAGTGGTCCATTTTTCCTTATCGATTTTGAAAGAAGTAATTATCCTTGCTAAAACTTTGTACCACAATTGGCTATTTTACAACGTTTTGGACATATCGAGATCATATTTTCAAAAGCTAAGTCCTGGCCTCAAATTAAAAAAATTAAAAGAGAATTTCACACCATAACATACGAATTTTATTATATATTATTAATAAAAAAAGTACCAACAAAAAATGACATCGGTTTTTTCATAATTCCCCAAACAGCTGCAGAAAGAAGAAGTGGAGAAATTGGCATTTTTTACATTTTTCAGAATATTTTGAACATTTATTAAATTAAAAATTTCTGAAACTTGATCATAGTAACTCATCTGATTCCGCAAAACTTCCTCCTTTTAAGATACCTTCTAACTCTTAAAGTCATCTATATCCCAATTCATCAAGGTGAAAAATGGGATACACTCTATAGTTACTGAGAAATCTCAATTATCATGGAAGATTCAAAGTTTCCATGCAACAATTCATCAAGTATTGGAACTGACTACTCATAAAGGAAACATCGTTATTATGATGTTGCTCACTCCACAATCTAATGGAGATGCGTCTCATCACTTCAAACCACAGATAAACCATCAGATCTCAATAATTTAACCTCCCATTGGGGGCGCCAAAGCTGCTCCAGGAGGGGTTCAATTTTAAATTTGCAAACATATCACAACGAAATCATTATAACAAAAATTGAAATTAAAGTTTTTTTATTTTTTTATACTTTGGCTACACGATAGGGAAACTTATAATTTTCGAAGAACATTGTGTGAGCCAGGAGTGGAGATGAGCATTCGTATTTTTCTTGAAGGTTTGAAGGTTATAGACATAGGAAGAGAGCTCACTAGCTAAACAGTTCCACAACTTCGCTGTTCGATAAAAAATTAAGTCTGGTTGGAAGAGCTTCGGCAGGTCTCGAGTTTGAAAGTGAAGTGGTGATTTGTCTGAGATTATCTACTCCGCCTATCTGGAATCTCTCGTGGTGTAACAACGGACGAGATTTCTGTTGAACAACGACCATGGAAATATCTATAGAAAAGGGAGAGATCCCTTCTACGATGTTCTAGAGAGGTTGATGAACTCGTAAGTGTAACATCATCTATCAAACGAATAGCTCTCTTCTGGATAGAATCCAAGAGCTTAAGCGTATATTTGGGAGCCGAACTCCAAACATAATCACAGTACTCCAGGACAGATAGAATCTGTGCTTTGTAGTGTATGTGGAGCTGCTGGGATGTTAAGTAGCTTTTGGCACGGAATATGAAACCAAGTTTTTGTGAAGCGGTCTTCGCAATGGACCTCACATGATTGTCCCATCAGAGGGTGCTGTTGGTGGTGATCCCGAACATTGTAATGGAAGACTTCATAGGAATAGTACCTAACATCATCATATTAGGGATTATGGGATCCGCCATCCTGGAGAAGACGCAAGCTTGAGTTTTGGCTGCATTAACATCTACTAGATTATCAGATCCCCATTTCAAAATATTTGCCAGATCTCCACTAATTGCATCAACTTGTCCTCTGGCTTCAATGGATGGTATAGGGACTCCAGATGAGAATGCGGTATAAAGTGTACCATCATCTACAAAGCTGTGCAGTGTCGCGTCCTTGGTATCTTCCTGCAGATCGTTGATTTGGAGCAGAAACAAAGTGGGTGCCAAGACAGGTCCCTGTGGAACACCAGCGTTGATAGTCATTGTATCGGACGATACTTCGTCAACCAGCACATGGAGTGATCTATCTGAGAGAAAACTCGATATTAAGTGATAAAGTTGAGGCGGCAAACCATATAACGGAAGTTTCCCAAGAAGGCTTTGGTGTCGGATTCTTTGGAGATATCCAATGATACAGCTAGAGATTTCTTATGTTTTTAATAGATTTCTGCCATACATGTGTTACGTAAGCAAGCAGGTCTCCTGTTGATGTCTGCTGACGAAAGTCATATTGCCGGTCATTCACAATTTTGTAGCTCTTTAGGTATTGGATGAGGTCGAAGTTTATTGCTTTCTCCATCACTTTAGAGATCGCAGGTATATATATATTGGGAACGGTCTTCTCACGGTGGCATGAGAGATCATTTCTAGGATAGAGACTCCTTTAAATCTGACACGAGTGTGGAGCTTTTCTCCAGGGTAGAGCATATAGGTCATGTTGGTGGAGGAATTGACCTGCGTCTCAGTTGTCTATCTTCAGGTGGTAATAAATAACGTTTATGTTTTTGCAAAGACGAATGTTAAGGAGGTCTATCTTCAAGTTGATATTTTTCAATGTTAAGCCCCCTCGGGCATCCGTCGCCCGGAAATCCGAATGGTGAGGTATTTTTCTCCCGGAATATTTTACTCTAGGAGGCTTCATCATTAATATTTTCAGAATAAACTTAGAATGGATAAAAGGTCGCTTTGAGTAGAGAGACTGGAAAATTGGTATTGGAAGCATCGACCAAAAACTGAAACATGGGGTAGCCCACTTCACAGCATCTCTGTCGAGGTGATGGTGTTTCACCGAGCGATGAGGAAAACATCTACCACCTATGGTTCTGAGGCATAGATCTAATGACTGTTATGTGCCACAACCTGCCAAGGTTTTGTTTGATATTCGAAATAGACACACTGAGCTCCTTTTCTTTTAAAAGGTGTTCCTATATTCAGACATTAAATTAGCTATAGAGGAAAATTCAATTTTCCAAAGGTAAAAAGCACAAATGATTTTTTCCAAAGTACTTATTGAAGAAAAATCTATAAGTTGTTCTTCTTCTTGCATATATAGGCCAGTAGGTGTAGTTTCAAATGCGACACAATTTAATTTTCTCTCCTTCGAGTAGTGTTTCTATTTATAATTTCACTTCTTCAATTGAAACGAATGTAATGTAGGTAATTATTCCACTTTGAACTCCAATCTGCTAAAGAGTAAGATCAGCACAAGTAAAAGCAGTCAATAAACAATTAACGTGTTTGTTCTTGAAATAATTTCCTCTCCGTTACATTCAAGGAAGTATCTAATTGATATGCAAAGCACAACTTGTTTCTGACGGGAACTGCTGACTTGTCTATACTAGACTTCGACCTCACTGGCAATTTTGCTCTTGATAAAATGATATTCAAACAGATTGCGACTGGATGTATTCGGTTCCCATTGTAACGTTTCATTATCAGATAAGTCAGTATTCGGAATTATTATCTATTTCTAGATCCTATATGTCATTCAATTAATTAGGGATAATGTTTTCCGGATAAAAGTTCACATTTTAAATCCAATGTCAACATTATTCAAGCAGATACCAAAATAAATTCATTAAAATTACAAATCGTAATTGGAATCATCCTGAAGACAATGGTAAAATTAAAAAAATTACTACATTGAACAGCAGATAAAATCTTTTTTGAATTTGGCATTTCATTCACTGTTATACATTGTGATATAATCGGTACTGCCAATGATAACAAGAAACTCAAATTTTTTTAATGACATATAATAAGATAAAGTAACAACTTTGGATGCGTCTAAAATAAATTTTTAAACATTGTTAACAGATTTAGGGAAATAGTTAATAAAAAACAAGAAAGTAGACTTCGTCTGGTATTAAAGGAAGTGCAGATGCAGTTGTAGGACATTAGAAGTGGGAGTGAAGGCTACGTGGGGGGGGGGGGGGGTAAACTTTTCAAATATTATAGTTGATATATATATTCATGACTAGAAGTATTGGGTAATTAGTGGTTCGTACGTAGACTCATGCATACGGTTATATATTATATACCATCTGTTACGCAGTAGAGACAAGTCAACAAGATAGGTTTCTACATTTCTTACTACTGACTGTGTACTTTCACCGAGCTCACGTCAGCATGAATTTTTGTCGGGTTTACATCCTATAATGCTAGATAAGTTTAAAATCTGTCATCAAGAGCTGAGATATTATGGGAATTTTTCACATTAGGACCAACAGTAGTGTTTCAATTTTGTTCTGTTGTAATTTTTATTGGAACAAACAAAGACTTTGGTAACTTTGAGATTGAAGTTAGATTTCTATGAACTCTATCACATATCATTTTGTATTATTGTGCAATACTCGCTATACGATTTCAATAATAATGATATCAATATCAAGAGCTTATGTTTTTCATAGTCGACCTGATGAGAAACCCGTTTAGAGACGTATTCGCAACGTTGCCAGATTGTTTGAGAATGATCAGGATTAGTTGACAGCTTTCAAAAATTTTCCACATAATCACTTGAATTCAACATTTGACGTATCACCAACTACCTTAACGTTAAGTAAATCCTCCCCTGATGATGGCACTGTTTGAATATTGAATCAATTTTGTTCAACGCTCTTGAAGAAACATTAACTTATTGATAGTAAAAAGATGTGATCAATTGATCTCGTGACTTCACTCACTTTCGCTATCAAAATAGTTTCGGACACTCCTGTGGGTCAAATTTTAATGATTGTAGGAACATAATGTATATTGGAAATGATTTAGACACGGCCACGTTCGTTTATACAGGTCTGGAAACTCTATGTTTGACATAAGTCTCTTACATGTCGCCATACTCGTAGTCCCACGCTCAGCCACCAGCTGGCGCATGGATCGAAGTATGTTGTCAGGATTAGGCGCCATATCGTTCAAACACGGTCGTATACGTGCCAGAGAACATCCCTCGAGTCATGCTCCAACCCTTTTGGTACTACGCAACAGATGACGCTTAGCGGACTCACTTCTCACATAGGAAACAGCCTCGAGTTTCCAGTCTTGTATATACGACCGTGGACACAGCTGATGAAATGATGTTAAATTATACTTTATGTTACATTGAATTTTACCAAATGGTCTACATAATGTATTTCACAACTCTGTGCTTCACACTGACACCTGCTACAGGTTGACTGGCAATAATAAAACTTTGTTTCATACTGACACATGCTATCACATGAACTATTAAAATCTAGAACAGGATGAAGACATAAAATAGATAGTGACGTAACATAGGTGTCGTCACTTGAATCTCAAAATGAGAATTTCGGACACTTATGCTTACAGTGGAACACGCACGTTGTACGTACTCAAGCACGCACGCACGTACACACAAAGACATTATGTCAAAAATAGTCTAGAACGATTCAGATATGCTCGAAACCACGGTCGTACATACAGCTCTGGAAACTCGGGGCTGTTTCCTATGTGAGAAGTGAGTCCGCTAAGCGTCGACTGTCGCGTAGTACCAAAAGACGTCACGTAGAGTATTCTCTGACAACTGTCAGTTGACTTGTAAACACAAGGAATACCTGCGTTCTTAGAAACAAATTACGAAATCGTGCATTGTGCCGAAATGTAAAACGGGGTACAAAAGTGTAAAGCAAGAAACTTCTGTTTTTAAAGTGCCGAAAGATGCGGAAATGCGAAAAAAGTGGATGCTTGCGATTCCGGATAGAAATCGTTTTAACGAGGTCTTTTGTGTGCGTCATGTATAACGAAAAAGGGGAAGTTATTTTAAAGGTGAGTAATACATTTTGACAAGAGTAACAGTTCTATTCCTCTCTAAAATCTGAATACTTAGTAACACTGCTTGCGATTCTGGAAAGAAATTGTTTCACCGATCCAAGCGCTAGCTAGTGGCTGAGCGAGGGACTACGAGTTTGGCGACGCGTAAGAGACTCATGTCAAACATACGAGTCTTCAGACCTGTATGTACGACCGTGCTCAAAACTGATTTATTACAATACTACCCTCACACTATTTCATAAAGCAAGGATAGTGAGGGATGTAAAAATGTATTATCTTATGTGTTTTGTAAAATACGAGTCGCCACTGTCATTGAAGTATAAAATAGCAAGGATTTCACATTGATAAAGTAAGTCACGTTCTATTGGAATTCAGAGTGTGCAGTGGAAAGATGTCCAAAGTTTTCATGGTAGAAGTTATCATTAGTGTCATAACATAGTTGTGAAAATTAAATATTTGAACTGTAGACCTTCGTCAAGACCCGTCGAGGTTTATCATGTAAACAAAGTCTTTCTCTTTACCTTTAGTGGCGCCGTTCGGTCAGTCTGATAGGAATTTAATAAATGTTCTCCCGGTTGCTAGAACTTTTACATACAGTGAAAATATGTTCAAATAATAGCTCCCCAAGCTATTTTACGATGTTTGAATTGTTGACCTCTGAAAGATGAAAGTTTCCAATTCCCATTCGATATTCTTTCTGTGACTTTAGAATCACATCTCAACAATTCCGTGAATAGACATAAAATAAGGGTGCCTACAACGACAACACATATTTATTATTATTTTTTCATGATTACAATCTATTTTTCATGATGATGTCTCCGAGGCAGGGGCTTGGAGTTCTTCCCATTTACCATTTTCTTCCGCTGTTTTTCCAGGTACATTTACTTCCTAGAGTGGAGGCGTCTATTCTCAGATGTTTTTACATATTGTTTCACCCCGCACATTAAAAGGAGCTGAGGCCAATAGAAGAAAGGTAGGTACGGATCGCGCGCAAACTTTTTGAAGAGGTGAACGAGCTCTTCAACGGTCCTCGTTAACCAAGATGTCGATTTCACGTTAATTTACAGCTTCAATCCGTCCCGAAAGACAAAAATCCAGGGGAGCGAGATCCTGTGATACCCTGTAACGTGTAAATTCCACTTAACGACTTTGAAATGGCCGCTGAAGTACAATCGGTTAACTCCTGGGACGTTAGCTATGCCACACAGTATATTCTAAGGGTCATGGTTGTTCGGTGTCAGATCCGTAGTTACCGCTTCTATCTCGAGGTTGTTCTGTGAGACAACGAGACGCCGGAAAGGAAGAGAAGGTGATACCAAGCTTGTGTTTGGAACCAAATTCTGGGAATATTCTCTTGTTGAAAGTAAATGCATCAATTGCCAATTTGTATTGGAATAATTGGATTTATTGGAGTACCTAATTAATGCACCTTAAGGGATCAAAACTTAGTTTCAACGTGACTGGTTGTGGACGGGAGTAAAGTTGTCTTATTGGAAGGAAAACCCTATCGTGATAGAGGGTTCGTTTTTCCTAGTTTTGTTGTGGAAAATTCAACAAGTGTATTGAGGCTGGCTTGAATCTGCTGTGGAAAAATTACTTTAGGAGTCGCTGGTTTACTTGTGATGTACAATCGTGGAACTGCATTACAACTGTGGCAGGAGTCCCCTACATGAAGTAGAAGTAATAATTCATAATCGAGCAAGTACAACACCTTATCCGGCTCTCACCCGGTCAGGCTACCGATTTTGATTTTATGTAACATTTGTAATTAATCATTGAGTAGTGTATATTGTGTAAATTCAACTGTTCACTTGTTTTAATGATTTAAGTAATTAACTTCATCAATATTTTCAATTCATTCGCTTCACATCTCATTAATATAAGTTCTGTCATAAACTATATCAATATTAGTGTTTCAAAGTAAATTTCAATCATTCTGGATACAGGTCTTTTATTTTTTTTCTTTCAGGGTAATTTAACCTGGGGACTTGAGTATTTGTATCCCCTAGTCATATACATAATTCATTGGTTGGTTAAAATACTCTGGCGCCCGAATTCTCAACATCTAAAATTATAACTCACGACCGTCTTCACTGTAGCTGTCGGCAACCAAGTGATAAAATAGAGCTTTTAGTTTATCCTTAAGTAAGATTAAATTGTAACCCTTACAATCTGTAGCCAAAGGTGTGAGCCGCCTCTGCCTATCCAGCGATTGCACCGAAAAGGGTATTTAGAAATTACCTTACATTATTTGAATAATGAGGAGGCGCTCCATTATGTTGGAAGATAATACGTGATCGAATATTCAAAGGTACTTCCGTTCAATGTTTCCTTAAAATGATCTTCCAAAAAATGTGAATAACTTTCTCCAGTAAGGCACAGTACATATCACATATCTGATGCATATTTTTATGATTGAATTTGTGTGGCAAATATTAGGATTTACCTAAATGAGACCTACCTAAGTTTCTAAATCTTTGGGATTTCGAATTCCGACAATTATGCAATTAATTTTTTTTCAAGACATCTCTTCGTCAGTGGATTCTACGCTCGAAAGCAATGCACCATTATGCTAGATATCACACATATCGACCGATTGTCAATTGTCTATGGAACGACAAAATGCTATAAGTAGAGCCAAGTCTAACTGTTTTTATCTGGACGATTCATCTATTCGAACCATGTAGTTGTGTAGTATTCAAAATAATGAAATATCCAACGCAAGTTATTCCAAAACAACATTGAGTTGACATGATTGATGTTTTGAACAAGTCTTACGCGATAAAATTGATAAACAGGTATATAGATGGCAAGCTGGAAAGTCCCTGAAAAATGTAAAGATGGCGCCACAATCGAAAACCCCATGTGACATCTGACATCTGTGATGTACCATGTTCAACTAGAATCTAATTTTCAGATTGATATGTCATTCAGTTCTGTTTTGACACCCATCGAAAGCAAGCAACCTTGAAGATTTTTGCTAACATGGAAAGAAGTGAACTTTGCGTCTTGTTTAAACATTATTTCCTGCGTGGAGAAAACATTACGCAAACCAAAGCAAATATTTTCTAAGATCTTCAAATCGTCTATTTCTTCATCTTCAGATGAACTAGAAGAGAATGTATCATCTGTTGCAAGGCAAAAAATAGCATTTTTGATATTTTTATTTGTGTACATTTTTGAAAATTTTCTAGGTTATGTTGTCTATGTCGAAAAGTGTTTGTTAGGAGTCATTCTTCTTTGCTAATCTGAGTACTACTATCTGCTTTGTGATCTGGTTTGATCAGCTTGCTCTATGCATTAGCAAGGACACAAATGAACAGACCTATTGATATTGGAGAATCGACTATATGTGATATATATTTACAGCCATGAAAACAGTGCTATAGATTCCATTTGAGAAACTACCATAAGTACTACTTGTAAGGGGACTACTACGCGCTTCAAAACAATAGTTTCTATTTTCACCACTTTAAAGATATTTCAAGTTCTTTTGATCAATAGAAACGGCGCAATAGAGTCGACAGTGGTTTACGCAGATACAAACATCATCTTAATAATCTAAATGCGTTATTTAAAAGCTCAAAACGGTCATTATTGGGAACAACCGGAAACTAAGAGAGTGTCATTTGTTTGTATGTATCCTGTGAATATGAAGAAACATGATTATACTGTTCACAACTGAATGTGTTTCGTAATATTTTGGTCGAAAATAGAACACGTGAAATTGGTTTTGGCCAATTACGTGTTATATAAACTCGATATATTACCAATTCCTTGAAAAGTTTTTGCTCGATCTGCTTCACACGAACAGAAGCAACTGAAAAATTCTCTCTGAGCTAAAATGAGATTTGATTATCAAACTGTAATGCCTTGAGAATTAAATGGAGTTAAAATCGTCAACTCGATCTCACTACATAAAGAACGTTGCGATCATTTTGCAAAGCAAACAGTGGCGATGAATTTTAAAATATAACACAAAACGAGAATAACTAAATATTGAATGTCTTTGGAAATGAGAAATGTGACGCCACTGGTTTGGACCCATCTGAAACATGCAGTCCATCTGGATCCAGCGTGGAGAGTAACCTCACGATTCCGCCTAGGTATAAACTAAATATCTGAAGCCCTAAGTCAGCTAACGCATTCACAACATTCCCCCTAATTATCACTATAAAATAGATCTGGCGACACAGCTCTTCAACACCTTCGCGTTACAAGGTGTCCAAGCCGGCCATTTCTAACTCACGGAGAGTCGAGGAAAGAAATACCGACTAGTTTTACGGCCACCTCGCTGTTAATTAACTTATTTATATGACGTTTAATTGATGCGATGTATAAACTCGAAATCTTATCTTTTATAATATGTTTCACTCGGTATAGAGAGGCGGAGGCGAGATCTCTGTCTGTCCTCTACTATTCCGTTTAAAACTGAACAGATACGTTGGATAATTGACGCAGAATGAGTTCTTACCAAGAATCTGGTTATTAGATATTGGTTCAAAAAATCGATGGTAGAAGCCGTTGCTCTATGTTAATTTATCATTATGATTAAATGAAAGAACAATAACTTGGTTTTTATACCACTTGTAAGAATAACATGAAAACATTCATATAGTTACAACATCGAAGTGCCATTATCAAACACATTTAAAATTATATGATTATTGATAATGGCACTCCAGTGTTGAAACTATAGTAACGTTTACATGTTATTACCAAAAATGGTATAAAAACGAAGATATTAGTTGATGATTAATCGGAAGTATGCATATATCCAGCGAAAATATCGCAAGTCCGTTTTAAACGATGCAATTCATCGTTCAAGTCATGCTTTAGGCATGTGAGACAATATTCAGTTTATCGAAGTAAACCTTGATCAAGTGGAGCACCGAAAATAGACTTTAAAGGAAGAAGCATACACTTTCTGTTTCATGTTTCACTGTTATTATATGCACAACTATTTTTATCACATTCTAAAAAATAGTTTTCATTCAAACTATTAGAAATTTTACCTGATACTAGATCCTGACATCAATATATATGCAATATACTCATTTCACTTAACTAAGAATCGCGTCTCAGAATTCATTGCCCAGGTTTGTTTATATACGTCAGGAACATCTGAAAAACTAAAACTAAAAAACGTATATAGGAATCCTTGGTCCAAGATACGTATTTTTCTTGCAAATTCTTGGCTTCCGGATGAATTCCGTTTCACAATAGCACGCCTTGATGTCGACGTTTCGCCAACTATTACATGTGGCATCTTCAGGGCAGGCTTGGGGCTTGAAATAGAACTGTTGCAAATGAAGCAAGATATGAAATCACGACTTTATACATTATCTAATTGTGTGGTATTATATTCTAGCATTTTTCATAATTTTAGATCATCTTAAACAACAATATATTCATATCCCAAAACTGTTACGATGATAGTGTTAGTTTGATATGAATTGAACTCGAATCTCGTCATGTTCCAAGCAATTGAAGAACAATTTCAACTAATTTATAAGTATTGTCTATGATTTTATTCAAGTTTGAATGTTTTTTAATGAATCTCTGTTTGTAATTTGATTTTATAGTTTGCTGCAATGCAAGATTAGCCGTTACGGTGCACGAGATTGCTGAGATTATGGGCATATCAACCGAACGGTTACGGAACATTTTGCTTAAATTTTTGTATATGAGAAATCTATCTGCTAGATGAGTGCCCCATTTACTCTCTGTTGACAACAAGCGCGACCGCGTGACAACTTCAAAGGTGTGTTTGGTGATATTCAAGCACGATAGGAATAGTGGAGGGCAGTTATGATTTTTTGTGCAATTTTCGTGCTCGTTAACGGGACCCGGCTCAAAATGTTTGTATTGATGGCTCAAACAACATAGGTACTAAAAAGTTGAATTACCAAAATGGGTGCCACCCAATTTATTTGGCCAAAAACTGTTTTTTGCGCTTTTTGAGAGGTACTTTTTGTTTTTTTTTTAAGGCCTTAGAGATTTGTCTCAGAATTGAGATTGATACCCTTTTATTCTGAGTATCAGAGGAACTCATTGGTTCAAGGTTTTTGAAAATCGGTTAATGCCCCCTCTCACAATATAAATATATATATACATATATTTTAGGAAAAAATTCAAATTGATCTGCAAGAGCCAACATTCAATCAATTCAGCTGAAAATTTAGGAGAAGGTAACTCATTCTAAAAATAAAAAAATTGTTCTAGGTATGGTCGAATATCTTAGATGGTTTTCCCTAAAACTCAATTTTAGTCCATTTTTCCCGAAAAATTCGAATCCAAATATCTTTTGTCATTTTGGGGCTATCGAGATCTACTTGGTCTCAAAAGAAAGATATTTGTATGCTGTTTAACTTATGGGAGTCATCCATTCATTTCCAAAATTTGGACTAGTCTTTGGACATTTATTGTTATTATATATTTTGGATATGATTTATGTTTTTTATGGCGCCATTACGCTTATGTTTGCATATAAATACATATACATACTTATATTTATGCATATTAGATACAAATATATATTAATATACATAGGTTATGTATAGGTGTCCAATGGACCCATGTCTATCGGATCTGGACTACCCAATTTTTTACTAAAATGGACATGCGACTAATGAATTCCGAAGCAAAATGATATTTTAATCAACTTTAATTGCAAAAAAAGTACCTCTCAGAAAGCGCAAAATAACAATTTTGGCCAATTAAACTGGGTGGCATCCATTTTGGTAATTCAACTTTTTAGTATGTTGTTTGGGCCATCAATACGAACATTTCGAGCCGGGTCCCATTAACAAACGCGAAAATTGCACAAAAAATCATAACTGCCCTCCACTTGAAGAACTTCTTACGCCGTTTCGTTACCGTGGACGAAACATGGATCCATGACAACATACCAGAGACCAAAGAACAGTCAAAACAGTGGACTTGCCTTGGGGAATCGAAGACTAAAAAGGCCAAAGTGGGTTTATCGACCAACAAAGTCATAGCGACAGTTTTTTGGGATGCACAAGGTATCGTCCTTATCGGTAACCTTGAAAAGGATAAAACGATCACCGACTTATATTTCAAAACTTGAAGAAATGGCTCGACGGAAAGAAATTTGGCTCCAATGATGAGGTCATCGCTAAAGCAAGCGCCTATGTTGAAGGATTGCCGAAATTGTACTATTTAGAAGTGATCGAAAAATTAGAATAACGGTGGACGAAGTGTATCGGACTACAAGGAGATTGTGTTGAGAAATAAAATAAGTTTTCGACCAAATAAATCATTTCTCGTTTCATGCTTAGGAGCTTTTCACCTTGCCCTCGTATTCCATTGGAATACCTTTGAAATCTTTTAGATACCTTCAAGAATGGGCTTAATGACAAATTTCATCAAAAAGGTAGATGCGAATTAATTGTTCCCTTACGGAAAGAAAAATATGTTTTGTAATTCTTTCCGTAATCATATTTAATCGGTTGCTAACCATGTCACCAAAAGTGGAATTATGTCACTCTATAACTTGAAGGCATTTTCTCGCAAATTAAATAAACAGAAGCTTCTTTCAAGTTGAGTGGACGTGTTTGAAACATAAAGTCTGGATGTAGTTTCATGTAATTTATTTGAGTAGTAGTAAAGAAACGTATGCACTTTTGAAAATAGGATTGTTAGGTAATATTCTTCTCCGTAAAGCATCCCAAATAGAAAAGGGCAGGTGAGTCCACGGAAGTGGTTAATCCATTATGTATGTTGTTGAAAGCATCGAGATTTTCTATGGAAATCATCCTCAACTTACGGATACTTGATGTTAGCCTTCCTTTACTTATTTCTAGCCTCGGGAGCCATTAAACGGGAATGTCTTTTGATTCATCGAACTTTCAATCATTTGCATTCGAACAAACGTATTAACCTTGGCTGAACTTTGAACTACATTTAACTAATGTCTTCTTAATCTGTATTTTAAAACAATAGATAATTTATATTCCATTTATGAGCATCATGAAATAGTGAAATGATATAATGTACGCACATATTAATAATTTCATTGATTCATAATAGTATTATCACTATCTTTATTTTCCTGTTGACATTACATGGAATATATAGGAATAGTCATAATTAAAGAGCATTACATATGATAACATGTCTTAATTAAATGGGTAAAAAGCAGTGCCTATATTCAAATCTGAAATAACAAAATTCAATATTATATCACTCATTATATTCACTCAAAGTATAAAAAACATTTTCCAGTAGGTAGGATTTAAAACCAATCTTGAAAGAGGAGATAGAATCACAGTTTTTAATATGATCTGGGAGGTTATTGAATAATTTGACACCTGTTTTATATGTTGTTGCATGTATACTCAAAGGTAGATCTAAAGAAGAGAGCATAGAGAGGAAGGCAAGACATCGGGGGAAGTACAAAAGATAGTAGTGTTGTCGGAACCCTAAAGCCCCACATCTGTCACCATGTAGTATCTTTATTAATACACCAAGTATTCTTGTTATATAAGTTTATTAATCATAGCTTTTAGGTGACTGCTTGTAGCTTTAAGGTTCCGACAATACTACTGTTTTTTGTACTTCCCCCGATGTCTTGCCTTCCTCTCTATGCTCTCTTCTTTAGATGTACCTTTGAGTATACATGCAACAACATATACAACATACACCCATATAGCTCAATGAATTTTGTGCTACCTTAAGCCTCCTATATGTGGTCCTAATTTGCTTTTTTTGTCTTGGCTCATAGTAATGTTCTGTTTGTAGTCAATTTATATTATATTTTTATTTAAAAATACGTATAAACACATTTCCAAAATTAGAATTCCTTCCTGTAAGGTTTAAAATTTTATATGTTTTGAATAATGATCTGCATGAATAATTTCATAGTACGCCTACATTGCACCTGATTATTTTCTTCTGATGAACGAATACGTCAGAGGCAGACATCATTCCCCAAAGGCAAATTCCATAAGCTAATCTGAACGCAACTTGTCCAAAATATATAACTAGCAGATGATTTAAATTTAAAACATGTTTAATATTTCTAAACAGATAATTAATTGAGTTCAATTTAGTCATTGAGTCCTGGCAGTGCAACTTCCAGTTTAAATTCGTATCTATGGTTAGCCCTAGAAATTTCATATTATCCGCGACTATTCTTTCTTTATTTCTTTAAAGGTTGTTTGGATACAGCATAGAGTAAAGCTCAACATTATCAATGGTTCTCTGAACCAATATGTTGATTATACAAGTCATAGATGTGATGAACCATAAGACAAGAAGAAACGTATAGTGAAATTATTGCAGTGTAAGATATCATTATTAATGCTTAAGTTTAATCTAAAGTAATTTTTATTCTGGTAAGAATGAAATTGGATGTAGTGTCTTAGATACGTTTAGGTGCAATAAATTTTCGCTAAACCAATTGGAAAGCGCCAGAATAGCTTCCTTACAAATATTTTGTATTTCTAATTTCTCACCCGTGATTATCACTGATGTGTTGTCAGCAATGTCAGCATATATAGATGGAGATGCAGTAGGTGGTAGTGATCGTTTACGTAGAGTAAGAATAGCTTAGGTCCCATAATTGGGCCCTGTAGTACTCCTATATCTGTTCCATAACTGAAATTCACGGATGTTCTTATATTCACTGTTACACAGTTTATCGATACATATTGTTGTCTGTCGGCAAGAAAAGATGATATCCAATTTAGGGAGTAGCCTCTGATTCCATATTTCTCCAATTTAAGTAGCAGATTTTTATTGTTAACGCAGTCAAACGCCCTGCTGAGGTCACAGAAAATCTCTACCGGATTTTTAGCTTTATCTAGCGAGTTTATGATATTGTCATATAATTGATGCGCTGCTGTCATAGTTGAGTGATTCGTGCGGAATCCATGTTGATTTTTGGAGATTATATCAAATTTTCCGATAAAACTGTCTAGTCTGTTTAGGAAGGCATATTCAAAAATCTTTGAAAATATAGAAGATAGCGCCACTGGCCTGTAGTTATTTTTTTTAATACCTCTCGAAATTGTCCATTTTCAAAAGATATTATGTTTACTTAATAAGTGATTGGTTCATTAATAGTACTCAAACATTTTGCATTATAAAATTTGGTACGTCATCCGGTCCTGATGCTTTTTTGCTTTTTAGTTTATTGTTTAACAGATTGTATAGTTCTACTGATGTAAATGGTAACAAAAACAAGCTCTCTTTATGTATAAACGAGAACTTATTCTTACTATTACATTTTGGTAATATTTTCGTATAGGAGGCATCTACAATATGTGTTAAGAGATGAAGCAATAAGTTCTGGGTCATTCACTATGGTACCTTCTAAGGTATTTCTTTGTGTTCATTTATTTTATTTGTCAGGGTATTAGTAATACTCCGCGGATTCAATAGGATTATCAGATTTATTAATTAATTGCTGGAAGTGCTGTTTTTTTGAATTAGTTACTAAACGTTCATGTTTGAGTTTATCCTGTTTACTTTTAAAACACAGTACAGACAAATATCTAGGTAAGAAGGGATGGAAATGTATAAACTAAAAAGCAACTGATCAAATTCCGATTTATATCCAGCCGAGGGTAACCCATTGTTTATATTATTATCCCCAAATAGTATTTAAACAGGCACATTTTCATTTATAATTTAGTTTACTCTGATGAAGAACATTTCCTATATGTACCACATAGATTGAGCAAATTTTTAATGTCCTAATTGAAGATGCTTCCTCAAAGTTCTCAAAGTATATATACGTACTGAACGCTTCCTGAATAATATAAAGAGTCGACTAAATAATATAACCCAAATAAAAGATAAATATTGGTTCACAGTGTTGAATATTGATGTAAGGGGTGCCTTTAAACTAAAATAAATAATTGGATTGTGGTGTGCAAATCTAAAATAATCTTTCTGATTTGAACCAATCTACAATTCAAATAGGTAAAAGTTGAGAAGTAATTTCGCTTTTTAAACAGAAGTTGAAACATGCAGGAGCAAGTACACCTAACCGGCAGTGTCTTCCCTACAGTTCTATAGAGGACAATCGCGGGAAATAGCTTTAGGGTGCAATTTCTTTTATTGTTCCGATCTTCCGGAAACTTTTTCCTAAATGAAACGGCATGTATTTTGCATGAATACGTTTGTCTTTACTTTCTTTTCCTATATACTAATAAAACTTTTATAATAAACAATCTTATACGTACATACTGGTGTCCTAGCTTTCTAGGAATATGAGGAAACTTCTCGATTACTTTTTAATACAGAATAAATTGGATGTGCTCGAATCTTTGCTATATCCTACAAATTGTTAGCACTTTGTAAACTTGAATCTGTTCCACTGTTTCTACATTCTACCAATAATGCCATATAATGGTAATGGTACCATTCAATATCTTATATTGTTATCACTAACAGAGAACATTAGCATACGAATGCATTGATTTACTGGACAAAATACAGATATCTTAGAAAGGATGTATTGAAATCCAATGAAAATTAGAACATGCTAATCGTTATCATCCATTTAGATCCATAATTATCTTGTTGTAACCAGTTGCAGTAGAAGTAGAAAGATGGAAACTGTTGGTTTATGAGTATATACAACAATTATTATTCGCTACTGAATACTTTTGAAAAAATATTTAAAATCAAACTCATTATCGTCTAAAATAAATTATGTATATTCTCCCTGCACCAGTTCATTTCTAAAACTGAACTTCGCGTAACTTCGATGTAGGTGAATCTGAAAGTAGATTTACAGCCTAAGTCTTAACCTTAGAGTATGATATTTTATTATATAGTCTAAGGTCTTAACCGTAGATAGAAAATAGAACCAATATTATATACACACTACAAAGACTCCAGATTGTCACCAAGCTGCGCGCGCATTAAATCAACGTGTGATATATCGAATTCAAGCTACTATAGCGGAGTTGTTAAGATTTCGGCTTACTAATTATGTTTCTTGTGGCTTTTTTATGTAATAACATTAATTGAACACATTAGAGCAGTGGCGGCTCCTCGAAGGAGGCTAAGGAGGCTAAGCCTCCTCAGCAATTTATCATTTATCTTAATGATCATTCTCCATTTTATTTCCTGTTTCTCTGAAAATTTTTAAAATTTTACAATTTATTCCCCGTTCTCAGTAGTTATTTTTAATCTGGAAACAGTGCCCTCAGGCTAGACTCTCTATATATCTCAAACGCTGAGCATGTGTTGTTCAACGCAGTTGCCGTTTTTCCGAGCAGTCAGATCGCCAAATAGGCTAAATCAGCGAAAATTGCAACACCCTCTGGAGGCTAGCCTGCGGCAGCCGCTCGCAATCTATGAAATACGACACGTGCTTTCTGTCGACTGCTGGGTAGGTCAGTCAGTGCATGTTTATGTGTTGTCACGCCACGCGAAGTAAGGTTAGATTGTTGTCTGTTGTAAATTTAAAATGAGTGTTAGTGAGTTAGTTGCTGCCTTTTAGAAAATCCATTTAGTGGATTAACATATGATAAAAGTGTTTTTTGAGTTATTAACAAAGAGTTCTTTGGTTATTAAACGTTAAAATGAGTAGTGATTTAGTTGCTGAAAAGATTAGTGATGACAGGTATGTTTCAAAATCGATCATTTGATACTGATAATTGTAAAAAATATGTATGGTTACCGGGATCTGAGGTACACAATAAATTATATTACTGGTATTGCTTGCTATTTACATCTGATACAACTTCATGTTGGGGGCACTCGGGTTATGACGATTTGAAAAATTCAGCTCGTGGTATAGACAGACATGAAAAATCGCAGGAACATATTACATCGAGTATTAAGTTTAAATTAACCGGTAAACAGAATATTGTTAAAGGAGGAAAACATATAATTTGGTAGACAAGAAACTACATTATAAACACTTTTTTTATGAAATTTTAGATACTATTAAAGGTCAAATTGAGATTCGATTTTCCGATTTACATGAATTGAAGATTTTTGTTTAACTTAGTTCTAAAATATAAATTTTTTGATAAATAGCACTGCACAATGAATTATGCGTTATATACTCAGATAAAGATATTTTAGGCCAGTACGACATTCACGCCGATAAGATAAAATATATGATAGACAATGCAACAAGTTTTACCTCAGTTTTATAAACTACTTTGTTTGACAGTCACCATTCCTGTCACGTCGGCATCGGTTGAGAGATCATTTTCTACTCTCAAACGAATTAAAACTCACATGCCAAATACAATGGGCCAAAATCGTTTATACAAGGTTAGTTTAATATCTATTGAAAAAGATTTAGTAAAACACTTAAAACAAAATGATACATTCTTTGATAATATTATTGATCATTTTTCGCAAACTAAAGACCGTAGAATTCCGTTAATATATAAAAAAAAGTTAATAAAATTAATAAAAAAAACAAAATATGAAAAATTCCAAAAAAAAAAGAAAAAACATTAAAAATACAAAAAAATAAAAGACAAAAAACCAACAAAAAAATTTTTTGCCAAGAGAAACTCTATACCTCCACGTTGGTTCTTGCTGGGTAACAATTAATTTTGTCACTGAAGTAGCTGGTAAGGTCGCTGTGCAAAGGTTAAAAGGCTGTGAATAGAGTATATTTTTACAAAAACGTTTTATGTCCAGCCTCCTCTCTCAAAAATTCACGAGCCGCCACTGCATTAAAGAACATATATTATCTCCAATCTGTGATTGTAGGCTTGTATATCATTTGTAAATTTATTTTTGATGCAATTATAGACTGCATCCTTATTGTGTAAAAACACATCAGAAAAATTAATTGTTTGAATTGCTCTAATGCGCTAGCGGAGCTAGTATCGCGGCTGCCCGCGTGCTCTAATGGAGTGGTAGTTGGTAGTGGTAGTCTCGGTATTTCGGTATTCGATAACATAAAACAAACACAGAATTCAAAAGATTCTACATTGTACGCGTTGTCGCCGTAAATAGGATAATTATATATTGTATCTGATTCTGTACCAACTGATCATATAATCAAAATAATATAATTATTTATCATCGTGGGTTAAGTCCGAGTACAGGAGATTGGAAAATTGGGATTGTTTTCTATTCCTATCAGTCAAAGAGTTCTATATATAGGGTAGACAACTAAGCCTTTCACTGGTATGTTAACGGACATTCTGTCGTTCTCGCACATGTACTGCGCTCTCACTGCGAGAAGGACAGAATGTCCGACTAGTTACCAGTGCTTTCCTATGTTTAACACACTACTTGTCTACTCTATATATAGAACTCTTTACTATCAGTACAATAACTCTTTGTAAAGAGCAATAGGGGCGACAAGTCCTATACCTATAGTATAACATTGGTTCTATCTCGTGGGTTATCTGTCCTTGTCGCACAACACGAGAAGCGTGATGTATACCGCCTCTAATTCTCTTACGAACTTACTGGGAGTGGTGGAAATCTCTTACGAAATTACTGGGAGTGGTGCGAGAGAGATAGAAAGGCCACGAGCTCGACTCGTGGAATCTCACTTGTCTCCTCTATTAGTAGAACTCTTTGGTATAGAGTCGCTGTACCTACCAGTAAGTAGTCTCCATCGACATTGACATATGGACTGAGCGTGGCAATGATAAGCGCGGCTAGTGCAGGCGAGAGAGAGGTAAAACGATGAGGCCGGCTCTATCGCGTTTCTATTGGCCGCTGCGTACTGTAGCTAGTATGTTTACGTCCCGAGCCGGCCTCTTCGTTTTCCCTCTCTCTCGCCTGAACTAGCCGCGCTTATCATTGCCACGCGCAGTCCATATGTATATGTCGATGGTAGTCTCTTGCGTCGCCTTGTGGAAGACATTACTTTATGATGATCAATAATAATTCTGGTATAATTATTGTACCAGAACCAATTAACACAGTTAGCATAAGCGTTGTATTGAACGAAATACTGATTTCATATAAAATTATTATCTTATGACACGTTTGATGGACGTAGTGGCATCTATGAATTCTGTTCCAAACGTAACAGGAATAATTCTGACCTCTCTGACAGGAACACAGCATAATCACAGAATTCCAGACAACTTTTCTTTGGCATAATCTATTGAATTCTGTAGTCCTTCTGTGCCTTGTATCAGTTGACATCTAATGAAACTTATTAGACATCAAACGTCAATTGGTATTAGGTACAGAAAAAAAATACTCATATTTATACCCCAACAGATGAGACTGGAATGTTTATAACTGTAAATATTTGATGACCTATATTTGCGCTTATTCAATTTTCAAACGTATTGAAATACTATGAAGTTCTAGTTTCTGGAAGTGTGAATTACTGTAAAATAATTATAATGCCAGCAGCACTTCCAGATCAAAACATGAAAGGTGAACATTCTGAGCAAATGTGGAAAATTTTGAAAGCACACATTCTCAGAGAACGAGCCCGTAAAAAACAGGAACGAGAAGCAGAGGTCGAAGAAGAGCGTCTCCGAAAAGAAAGGGAAGCTAGAGAACAACAAGATGTAATGACTTTAGGTGAAACACGTGAACAAATATCACAACTCGAAACAAAGCTGCAACAATTGAAAGAAGAAAAACATCAATTATTTTTACAGTTAAAGAAAGTCTTGAATGAAGATGATAATAGAAGGAGACAGATGGTCAAAGAAAATAGGTAAGTGAGACAAATGGATTCAACATAAGTTGGAACTAAATCCAGATTAGTGAAAAGAATTATAATTCTTAATATTATTAAATTATAAAAGTTCCATAATTCAACATAATTGAAATTATTTTTATCGCCTAGTGAAATGCTAGCGTTGCAAGCTCTACCAACTGGTCTCATGCACCAGCAACTATATATTTCACCAACTGTTCCAAGGCCTACTCCTCCACCACAGCAACAACAACAGCAAGGCTTCAAAGCAACTGTAAAAAGGCCTCGTAGTCCTAGTCCACAGCCTGCTGTACCAGTGTCATTATATCACCAAGGTTATGGTTATAAACCACCTCCTGTAGGTACTACGTCTTATCAAACATCTCCACAAAGTAAGAAATGTAGTTTACTAGTTGAATTTTTGGTTTGTAGTGTGTTAAGAACAAAAGTTGGTAGTACTTGAATAGATTAGATATAAATAAATGATCATTTAAAATTATTACTCATAAAATATAAGTTACAAAGATTTGAATTGAATCAGTAGGTAACATTCATTCACAATTAGTTTTAAGTTTGATTGTCCAGTATAGATAACTAGTTTTTTTTCATTAAGAACGGGCAGCTTCTCATAAAAAGTGTTTTCATTAGAGGAAAAATCCATTTTTTCTCATAAAATAATGTAAGTATAGGTGCTTCAATTTTATGCTCCAATTAACAAAATTGCTGCAGTAATATATTTGGTAGGCTTAGGATATTTCAGAGGAGTGTTCAAACAATCCCATCAGTGTGCTTATTTTAAATGGAACAAGTGCCATATTTTTAAAGAATTTTTAGCAATATTTAATGGAATTGTTCAAAAGATGGAGAACCGGTATCAATTTGTTATTTCCAATATAATAAAACTAACCCGTAACTATATCATTTGTTTTTGTTATTCCATTCATTTGTTTTCTATGCATGTATGAATATTTAATTTCAAGAATTAGTAATTAGTATAAGTAGTAATTATCAGGTTTCGTAAAGGAAGAAAATATAATGTGCATGAACTAATTATAGGAATAGTATTGCAATTCTCTGTAAGATTTTGATAAATTGATGTGGTTAGTATTAGGCCTATTGTATATGCTAGTTTTAATAATTTCTTTATTTACAGAAGATGACGGTAGACGTCATGAGTTAGTTCGAGCAGTTTTATGGAACAGTGAGTGTTTCAACACCACTTTTTTTATTGCTTCACGCTACTCCCATTGTTATAAAACTGGTGTGGTCATGCTAAACATTTTTCATGCTTCGCATTGCACTTATCATGAATTATTATCATTTTGAGCACTATAAAAATTTGACTCATATATAATTGTACATAACTTTGAAGGAACTATTATAATTATTGTATGTTGGTATCTACGACCATAATGTGGCATAACAGAATCATGTCTAGCTTGGATCTGAAGTGAACCTCAAGAATCACATTTAGATTACTAATTTTCATCCATTAATCATTAGCATCATCAGTATTTCTTCCAATGTATCATTTATGAATCATTTTCCTTTGGCATTGGCTTCAAACGATTCTAACATTGCATTTTGAAAATATTTTAGTAACAATGTGAATATTTTCAAATATTCTCATCTTCATTTTTATCTCCATTCATCTGTATTTTGAATTGTGATAAACAATAAATTAATGGTAGATGTGATTACTTTATTATAGTTTCATAACCAAAGAAAAATATATTTATTGCTTCAATGATTCTAATTTCCAATATTTGAGGAACAATTCTTGGAATATCTGAAGTTGAATTTGTTCTGCTTCCAAAATGTCTGAAGAATATACATATCATTTTTTAACTTAGGTTTCTGTCTAAAAAACTTTTGCAACTTGTCTTGGAGATTTATGTATTAGACAATTCCTAGCGATAAAGACAAGAAATTATAAAATTAATCTTTGGATAATTGTAAATCGATGAATATATATTAGATACTCTCAAATAACAAAGAGTGAGCAGTTCTCAGATCCTATTAGTGATAATAAGGATTGAAGTATTTTATTGCAATGTACTCTTCAGTAATACATCACAAGCAAATAACTGACTGTTATGTGTAAATACACATAACTGCAACTATACTGCTTGTTATTTAGAAGATGAGAAAAAATTCTAGATAAATTGTATGTGGGAGTACAAAACAAGTGTATGCTTCAAAAGACTACTCTAGCTCTGTTCAGCTTTGTAGTTGAACTCAATCAATTGGTATATCTATGGTTTCGGCGTTTACGTAGTGTAAATTCATAATACATCGGAAGTTGGAGAATAAAACTCAAATTTTACACAAAACTTTTAACGTTTAATTTAAAAATGCTGACAAATTGTTCCACCACACTGTGCACGGTACAAACAGAACACCGGACTCGCCATGGGTTCGCCATTATCTCCGTTGCTAGCAGAAATATTTATGAATTACTTGGAAACTAAGATTTTAAATTTCAATTTTCAGCACATGTTTGTATATTGGTATCGCTATGTTGACGACGTAATCGCTTGCTTTACAGGCAGTAAACGTCAGATAAATTCTTTTCTCACTTTATTAACAACTTACACCCAAATATAGAATTCAGATTAGAGATGGAAAACAACAAGTCCTTAAACTTTTTAGATCTGACCATTTCACATACAAATAATTATTTTTCGCTATTCATCACAAACCCACCCACACAGATACCACAATACACAACACTTCTTTACATCCACAATCACACAAGCTAGCAGCATATAATTGTATGATACATAGATTAATTAATGTCCCATTAAGTAAAGATAATTTCCATTTGGAATTAAACAGAATCATAGATATTGCCAAAAATAACGGTTATAATGTCAAGATAATTAATAAAATACTCCAAAATAAACTCAACGTAATTTATCCGCAGATTAATAATTATACCAAATCAAATTTCACATGTGTAACATATTTAGGTAAACATTCACTAAAAATATCTCAATTCCTTAAAAAACAGAATAAAAACGTCGCCTTTAAAACAACAAATAACCTATGCTTGTATATTAATAACTCGAAATCTAAAAAAGATAAATCAAAGAAATCTGGAGTTTACAGACTGAGATGTGATGACTGTAGTGCTTTGTACATAGGACAAACTGGACGCAGTTTCAGCGTAAGGTTCAACGAACATTTGAGAAGTTGCAGGCTCAAAAAAGAGGACTCTAATTACGCGAATCACCTGTTACAACATAACCACAATTTCACCCTTAATCCGGATATTCTACATATTCAGGAAAAAGGACATAGACTTGATGTACTAGAATCCACAGAAATATTGAAACACTCAAAAAACAATAATAATTTAATATTAAATGATCAAATCGATACATATTATTCACCACTTGTTAACAATTTTGTAAACACACTCCCATGATTATCCACCCCCATCCCTCAA
Source organism: Endomychus coccineus (assembly GCA_958510875.1). NCBI lineage: Eukaryota > Metazoa > Arthropoda > Insecta > Coleoptera > Endomychidae > Endomychus > Endomychus coccineus. The sequence continues at coordinate 24,226,409 of OY294068.1, read as the reverse complement.
TTTGTACCACACTCTTATCCCTAATATTTAAGGCCATACTTTTAGATTTAGCTTTAGTCGATAACTCCTTACTTTGAAAATGCCACAGTGTGGTGAAACAATTTGTCAGCATTTTTAAATGAAATGTTAAAAGTTTTGTGTAAAATTTGAGTTTTATTCTCCAACTTCCGAAGTTAATCAATTGGCTTTGGCATCAGGATTTATTCATCAACTCACAAATTTTTTCATTTTCAGAAACTCCTCAGTACACAAATCAACCTGGTTGCTTCTACACCATACCTCCATCAGAACTATCGATATACTATCCCCAGGGACCCATGCCTCCGAGAGATGCGGCTCGAAATGTTTACGAAACACCTCGTCCTCAACCTTATCACTTAGAACCTAAATTGCAAGATCACTACAGTTTGAGACCTCCATCCTCTTCACACGCACACGTAATACATGGGGGCTCTCTAGCTGTAAATACTGTCCAAGCTACTCCTAAAACTGGCAGTATAACAACAGGTTATCCCGTTAGGAGTCAATCTCAGTATCAACAAGTTCCTACAGCAGCTCCTGCGTTGTATACGGCACAAAGTCGACCCTTGTACCAATCCCCAGGTACACCAATGAATTATCCAACTAGAGATTAAATAGGAATAATTATCTGTTTTGCACATTAGGTAATGCTCTGTGTCTCATACCATCTGGTAGTTTAGATGAATTTCACGAAAATATTTATTTGAGGAAGTTATGTATCTAGAAATATATTGCTGTTTATATTTTTGAATTACAGATCTATATTACTATCATACTGAAATGACATATGGACGTGGTAAAATTTTAAAGATATATTTGTAATAATTTTAATAAAGGCGATTCAGACTGGATTATGGATGTTTTTTATGAAACCCTGATTTGGTCCAAAATAGATAACCATTTGTTTGGTTTACTCCTAAATTGAAGTTATTTTGCTTCTACAGGGTGTCTAGCAACCGGGAATTTTTTGTTGACATGTAAATGTCCGGAAATTTTATGAAAAAAAATTTTTTTATTTAATTTCTGATTTATTGAACAAATGAAAATGAAATCTGAAAATATTAGAAAATAATAAAAGTTTTTGGTAATTATTAATGTTTTTTAGTGTAATTTTGACAGGGCAGTTTGTTGAAATGAAATTATTATCACATAAATCTGGTCATAATCAAATTGTGCAAACACTACATATGTGATTGTTGTATTTGAGTTATGATTCACTTAAAATGTCATTTGAATCTCTTTTCTGAATTTAAGGTGTAATATATATAATAAACCAAATTAAAATTTACCGTAAACATTTTTCTAATTGAATACGCAAAAAAATACATCTTAATCAAGAATATAATAGTAAAATTAACAGTATAATCTAATAGGACTTCAACCGTGTATTCATAATCCGCGCCGAAAATTTTGCGGTTGGTAGCAGTGATTATTGGTGTAGATCCTAGATCTATAAGAATCATAGCTTTTGAGGACTAGACTAGTTTTAGTTTGTATCAACAGCTGTAATTCGAAAAAAAATAGTATTTTGTGATCTGGAAAGTCTTTTGTGTTCTGTGCTCGTAGATTCGTACATGATTATCAATGTCTCGCGGTTATCAATCGTATTACACATCGTTTTATTTAGTATCAAACACGGTCGTACATAAAGGTCTGGAAACTCGGGGCAGTTTCCTATGTGAGAAGTGGGACCGCTAAGCGTCGACTGTCGTGTAGTACCTTAAGACGTCATGGGTGACGCAGTAGTTACGAGTATTCTCTGACAACTGTCAGCTGACTTGTAAACACAAGGAATACCTGCGTTTTCAGAAACAAATTACGAAACCGTGCATTGTGCCGAAATGCAAAACGGGGTACAAAAGTAAAGCAAGAAACTTCTAATTTTAAAGTGCCGAAAGATGCGGAAATGCGAAAAAAGTGGATGCTTGCGATTCCGGATAGAAATCGTTTTAACGAGGTCTTTTATCTGTGCGAGCATGTATAACGAAAAAGGGGAATTTATTTTTAAGGTGAGTAATACATTTTGACAAGAGTAACAGTTCTATTCCTCTCCCAAATCAGAATGCTAGTAACACTGCTTGCGATTCCGGAAAGAAATCGTTTTACCACGTCGATCCAAGCGCTAGCTAGTGGCTGAGAGATATTAAGATCTCTCTGAGTTATACATAATGCTGTTATGTGATTGTTGCAATATTAAGGTTCATAATTGTTCAAGTTATGCCGTCCCGTTATTTAAATAAATGTATATAAATATCTAGATTCGATGTGTGTAATTTGTTACATTGATAAATAGTGTTCTCATAGTAATAATTGTTATCTATTAGTGTTACCAGTTGACTACTGCTTTCACAAAATGGAAAAAATACTGTATGAACCTTATGCAAACGTGTAGCGGGCTCATTTAGCGCTTATTACACTATTTCAGAAACCGGGATTTTTTTTAAACGAGCCGGAAAACCCGGGAATTTCGTAAATTGATTTTGCTAGACACCCTGTTCTATCATAATTACAGATCTTCATCAGAAGATGCTTCATTTTGATTTATTTCATGTTATAAGAAGCAATAGGCCGCACACTAATCTTGGCACATTGTGATCATGTTCATGAAATTTCAATTGCCATGGTATGCTTATTTCCTTTTTCTAGAGCTTGAAGACGAGTCCTTCCAAAATATTTTTATTTTGTTTTTTCCTTGAAAATACTCAAAATGTGCATTGTAGTTTATGATTCATTGTTTCATAAAACGACAACATCTAAAATTCAACCTACTGGCAAAATGTATATAATCTGAACCTTCTTGTCTCAAATTTCAGTTCTTTTAATCAGTGGTATATTGGTTTGGGATTTGTGAAGCATATTAATCTTGTTCATAGGCCATGTTCCTACTGAAAGGTCAATTAATTTTATTTTAGCCATGTTATAACCCAAGTTTTGGCTTTTGTTATATACTCCCCCTTTGAATATAAAATTGTAGAGTAAAATTAAATTTTACTAATAAAGTAGTAGATCGGACTAATTCCGTGGAGAGTAGGAAAGGGATAAGGTAATGTGTATCAAATGAGGAATCATACAATTTCCGTAATATGTAATATATTCAATTACATATTAATATATATTTTATATAATTGTCTAATAATAACATTACAGTTTTGCATTATAATCTAATAGTATGTGATATATGAATTTGAATCAATATATACCATTATATTTAAATGGAAACGGAACTTTGAAATAAAGTAAACCACAGAGTTTGTAATACACTAGTCTGTGGTATAACTATTCAAATTCAGCAGTTTGAGGAAAAGCCCGATCGATCGTGCGCATGTTTTTCATATTGTTCACAGATCACCGAATTCAGGTCCATAGATTTCTAACAATATTATTACTGCTGTAAAGTTCACATACTTCATTTCAGTTATAAAATAATATTCGGATATAGCAATTGATTTCAAATTCAAATCACCTACTTATTCGTATCTAATATGCCTAAAAGTTATCTAAAAGTAACTTACAAAATACATATCTACACAATCCTGAAGTGTTCTATGTAAACTGCAATAAGGCCGACGGGTTATTCTGTGGGTCCAGATAATTTAAGATTGCGATCCTCGAAAAGCCTTAAATCATCTTAAAAGGAATTTAAATTTTTACATTAAGAATGGGGAATGTCTGAAAGAAAAATATCAATTTTTATTTCAAATACTATTCACCGATTTATTAAATAATCATACGAACAAACAATTAAGTTGGTTTAATAAGTTATTTTGATCAAAGTGATTATCGAATTCACGAAGAGGTTTTAAAATATCAATCACATATTCAATTGGAAATAAAATCGTATGAAATCATGAAACCAAACCGAAGACTGATATGGACAATTTTGTTCCCCAATTGGGAGAGCGTTGATTGAAAGTGTTATACTCTTTCAATCAACGGTGGCATTGAAGTCGATGGGTTATGGTTTCAACACGATGGCGCTATTATATGCCATCCGGCGCGTGAAATAATAGATTTATTACATAATTATGTAGACAATAATACATCAGAATTTTGGTTAATTCAATACTTTTGTTGATATGGTTTTAATGGTCAACCTTAATAAGCTGGTAAAATATATTCAATTGAGTCCGATAGTGATGTCGTTAGACACTCCCACAACCAAAGAGTTCTATATATAGAGTAGACAACTAAGCCTTTAACTGGTATGTTAACGGACATTATGTCGTTCTCGCACATGTACTGCGCTCTCACTCGCACGATGTGCGCGTGTTATACTTATTCTTGTACTCTTATACTCTTTGTGATAGAAGGCGAGACCTTGCGAGTGAGAGCGCACTAACATGTTTGAGAAGGACAGAATGTCTGACTAGTTACCAGCGCTTTCCTATGCTTAACACACTGCTTGTCTACTCTAAATATAGAACTATTTGCCCACAACTCGCCCTCATAAAGATTTCAATGAATTTGAAAGCTCTAGGAAATAAGGGTTAGAATGGGCTCCTACATTTATCTTCATAAATAATCGATTTATTGAGAGTACAACTTTTCGCTGTGACCGATGCATCTGGTCTGAATTATTTTCTGTGAACGCGTACAACGTTTTTGGTCTATGCAGATGAACCAGCGACGTTGAACCATTTGGAGACCAACATTTTGCGAGTTATTTGTAAAACCAGGCGATCAATAGTCGAAATGACATACGATTTCCTATTGAATAAAGCCAAAATACTATTCCCTTGGTCAAATTGTATGTGTTTTATTCCAATTTACACATCTAACCCTCGAATAGCATAATCAATTCATAAATTTTGTAATACCAAAAAAATGATTGTGCCAATTTTTTTATTTATTTCATTTCAAATAACGATAACTAAACTCGATTAGATACTAAGGGTAAAGTGTTTTGTACCCTCCAATCGCCGATCTAATCACAAGTGTATTAAAAATTTACTGACCAATATACACTTAGAAATTAAATATGCTGTTCGATATTCAGGATTCAAAGGAAAAGTTACAAATCTATCTATATTGAAATTTTAGAAATCGTCATTCTGCTCCTCATAAAAAAAACATGGTGAATATAAAAATTTGTTTCTGGAAGGGATTTTAATTGGCTCCTATAGTGTGACGTCACAACCTCACCACTCACTGTCGTAGATTCAAATTCGCATTTTAAACCTTCATCAAATTGGTCTTTGGATTTATACGTACATAAGGATCATAATATAATTCCGTAACATTTAAGTTTTAATCTCTAGCTAAGAGATATACAGATTTGCATAAGATCCGTAACACCCAGTACTGGTTAAGCAATTTATTAACTGAAACTTTCACATAAGATGTAGATGTAACACAGAAAAATGATTAAAGTAAAACACCTCGGTATATTGTGATTTTCATGTAAAGAAGTACATGTTTTGAAACAGTTTTTGCAAAAGATAAATAAATTCTTGACAGTCCGGCTTTTACATTTCTATAGTATATGATAAGGTTTTTCTAGTCCAGATCGATCAGTAACATGTTTTATAGTTCCAGACAGCTGTTTCGTTCTTCTCGTAAAGCTCATCAGTAGAACGATCAATTTGGTACATTGTTTGATTTCTTAGTGGGACATATATTCATAAATGGCATGAGATACTTTTGGACTTTCATTTATTTTAAATTGGTTTCTATAGTAAATATTATCTACGATGCCTAGAATTCAACAAATTCAAAATTATCGTTCAATTGGTGATTTTGCACATGGCGAATTGTTGGTATGAGGCAGACAGGATTTTCTCTTAGGGAATAAGTCAACCGCGTAGACCGCACAACTGTTTTAAGATGTTGGGTCAGGTGGTTGTAGACGTCGCCTTGGATCAGAACATCCTATAGGGTGTCAACAAAGGGAGAAGAACTCATCTGAGAATGATGGGAGTTGGTGACAGATTTTCCACAACAGCTTAGAGGAAACTTTTGCAGGGAAACTTTAAAACGAACAGTGTGTTTATGGCGTCCGTATATCGACGAATAAGCTCCTGTGGTCTTCGTTTCTATCATCTATGTCTACGCTTTATTCCATCATCGTCATCTATTAAAATTAGATGTATGCACAGAGTTCAAGAATGGCATCGAGTGGCATTCTGTGACGAATGCCGAATATGTTCGTGGGCCCATGATGGGCGAAGAAGGGTGAGGATGAAGGGTATTGAACGCCAAAATGCCCTTACATGTGGAGTTGAAAATTTCAAATAAATTGCTTAATTAGTACCAAATATTGCGGTTTTATTCAAATCAGTATATGATCTAGGCAATACTACTAAAAGGAGAATCAGAATTTAAGAAATATAATTAACTTTGATATTAAATTTATTTTCTCACGTTAATTACGTACTGCGCATAAAGTAGTCTATGTTGAATTACTGGTCTTTATAATTCCATGAAGAACATCTTTCCACTCTGTATATTCGTACAGAGCAATTTTATTTTGAAGAAAAAAATATTTTATGCAGACCATCAACAAAACTCAATGGTAGGAATAACGATATGTATATTACTTTAAATCTCAAAGTGCAAAGTGCTTTTCAAAATATCTCTATAAGGCCTCACATATTCTCGGTACAGAAATTCAAAATTTCATGCCACTAAAAAGCTCACTCTAATCATCTAAAAGTAGTACAATTTCCGGACTTATTTCAGTATACGTACAACACTTCCACATTCTCTTTCAATTGTTATGTTTCAATTCATTCCCATCACTTTGTATGATCCAACGGGACCGTATTGATGCCATATTATTTAAATTCTGCGCATGCGTCCACGGTTTCAGTTGACGGAGTTCGTTTTCAAGTATCAAATCCTCCTTCGACCTTACATTAGATGTTTTTGGTGCTATAACAGACACTGCTATGTACGCTTTTGGTCTTTTATTTATAATATCGGGATTCCCAGTGACCCTATGATATGCAAATTTCTTTGGATATGTACTTTTGCTTTCAGTAACACTCTGCCAAGGATATTTCGGTATTTCCGTGTTTTTCACATCTTTCGAAGGTAATAATTTATTCGTAAATTCCTTTTTCGGAACTTCTGGTTCTTTGGGAAATGTTGGCCATACGTCAGTTTGATTAATGTCGCTTTTTCCAAATATACCAAAACTTCCTCCGGATGAACCATTATCACTGCTTATTGCTACTTCCTTTGTTAGTGGATCATTCACTTGTTGCCTCGTTGATTTATGAATATCTTTTTTCTCATTCTGTACTGATTTCTCTTCTTCGTTTGCAGATTCTTCTACGATTTCATTATGTAAATCGCGTAGTAATTTGTGTGATATTGTAATGTCTTCGTCTATTTGCCCTGAAACAAAATTGTTCATTAGTTCACCAGATAATATTTGGTTTGAAGTCTTGTAGAATATGGCAGCATCAGAACAAAATTAGAAATCAGTGCAATAAATAATATTATCAGTCTGGGAGTCATTGTGTAAACTGAAACTTACTATGAAGAATAACTCAATATAATAATATATATAATTTAATGAAAAGGAAATATCCTCAAATCGGTTCATACGGCAAGTTGTTAGTTTCTACATAGCGAAATCGAGCTCGTCTAACTAGACAGACTACGGCTCACGCTCTTCATCGGTTTATGCGAAAATCTGCGTGAGCGTAGCGAAAGCATAGGACGATCCTTTCGGCACATTGACTCGCTCAGTTATAACCCTTCGGGCATACGTAGCGTTCTGACCAACTTCCTAGTAAATAAATGTATCTAGTTTCGCTCACAACGAAGCTTCCTCAAACTAATATTATAACAGAGTATTTTGTTATATGTGTTCAAAGAGGCTACGGTGTTAGAGAACTAGTTTTGAAAAATCTTGGCTTCCGGATGGAAGTTACATTTATTTATTACATTAGAGGAAATCAAACTTTTAATAGTTGTTTTAATTGAGTTTCTAGGTAATTCAATTTTGTAAATAGAAGATATGTTGTTTAGAAGTAAGACTATAATGGAATTGAACTTTTGGTAATAGACATTTTGTTAACTCTTAACAAGTGATTTAGTTTGCCAGCTTCAAATGAAACGAAATTACTTATTTTTAACTTTATTTATTCATGTTGGCACAACAAACTGGGTTTGAAATTTGCATCATCACAAAACCTATGAAACATCAAGTATAATCGTATTCGAGTAATAACAAGTATTTGCCCAACAACTACATGAAAAGAAATAGGGAAAAGTGAGACGGGCTGGAGGTCAAGTTGAAAGCGGACTGAGGTATAGAAGAGAATACGGTTAGTGCAAATTGCACCAGCATTATTGTTTAAGTTGGACGGCGGTAGTTTCATAAAATGAAGGAACAAGAACAAAGTAACGTGAACGTTCATAAAATCTAAAGAAGGGTATGTAGGGTTTGAAGTTAATTCATTTAGGTAAGTAGTTATCCAAACATAATGTAATATCAGGATTCTTTCTAGCTGAAAGATCATAAAATAAGACATCTTTTCAGAGAATTAATAAAATATACGAGTACACATCAATGTGGCTTACATGAATCTTAGATTACTTATTATCCAAAATTTTGAGTTCATGGCTACTACACAGTAGTCTTACTGACATATGGGAATAAGTAGGCTGGCAAATCAACGCCCGCATAAGAATAGAATGAAACTATCACAGATAAAATTATATTTGACTACTAGATTGTTTCAACTAAAATCATTTGTGGTTTATATGGTTTATGCGCCCAGTACCAACGAAACCGAAATCATCAGTTTTAAATATCACAAATAGCAAGGTCTAGCGACTAGAACTAGACCAGACCATTGAATGAAGAAAGCTAGGAAGGAGCATAACAGCAAATTTCCGTGTTATCAATAGCGTCTTACGTGTGGAATACAAGAGACAAATTCCGTGATTTAATGCTGACCATAGATATCATATAGTTAGAGGAGTAAAGCCCCGTCTTAATGTGGGAAGGTTTCAAAAACTTATCCGCTCCCCAATCCGTGGACATTATAAGGTGACGAGCGTTAGCTATAGTTACACGCGGTCATCTAACCGCGCGGTTGTAGGAGAGTAAGGGGAACGCGTTAAAATACCTCAGAGTGGGTACGGATAACTCATCGCGTAAGATCTTACATGGTACGCAACCAATACATAGGCTATATAGGGGCTTTACTCCTCTATACTAAATGATCTCTATGATGCTGACTAGGATTGAGGTAAAATGATGTGACGCCACTGCCTGAACAATAACTTCATTATTACCGACATCAATTTTGAAAGATTTTCATTTCCGATTATTAATGTTATAATCTGGGAAACTTTAATATATGCAGATGGAATGTAATTCACACTTATCTCTAGAAACTTCGTTACGGTTATGATTGTAAACTTATAACACAACAGGTTACCAAGATGGCTGCTTCCGCCCCCTTCAACCTTCTATACCTATCATAGAGACTCTATGATACCTGTACAATTTAGTGCATGGACTGACCTCTAGTTCATTCATAGAAGGAAAAAATACCTCTATGAGTCGATCCATAAAGGCTACTGTTGACACCATGGACTTTGGATAATAAGTCAATAGTTGACACCTACGTCTGGTGCTTTAGGACCATATATGTTTACCACATGAGAAATTTATATAGCGAGATTAGTACCTCCCACCAAGCACTTTAGTTCAAGGCAAGGTAAATCAAATGTGTACAAAGAATGATCAATCAGCCAATCACATTTCAAATAACCTGCTAACCCAGTCTTACCAAAAATATATAAAAATATAAAAAACTATCCGTCAAACAAACAAACCTTGCCGCTTGGAGTTTTGAATCTACGACGTCACCAAGCAAAGAGCATTAACGGAGGCTTTACAACCTTGGCCGCAAGGCTGATAAGGCTGATCATTGAGTATTGAATTCGTTGTATCAATAGTTAATTCGCTCGCCGTTAAGAGCATTATATAAACTATATGGGTGGGAGGTACGAATCTTGCTTAATAGTCACTCTTCTTTACGTCTTCAAGAAATTTTCATAGAATCACACTCAAAAAACAATTTTTCAGGAATAGACTAATGGAATGTTTCGTTTTCGATGAATAATTGAATATTCCAACTTGTTTGTTGCTACTGTACGTACATAATATTTACTTTTAGAATAGTTTTATAACATGTAACAACTCTAAATACTCACGTAAAAATTGATGAACTTTATTCCACTGGTCCGGATTAGCTGCAATTTTGACCATTAGCTCTAAGATAAGCTCATTTGCACCCATTGTACTCGTAAAACCCTGGGACAACAAATTATAATTAACATACCATCGATGTGTAGGGAAATACTGGTTGGCAACATTTCTATGCCGTCCAATCAGAGAATAAAAAAGAAGCCCGTTGTTTAGACACAGTTATAGTTTTGCATGTAAGAGAAACAGTTTTATAAAAGTGTCAAGTTCGCCTTGTGTGTGTACTGATAACACTGAACTGAGCCAATATGAACAATCGATTTTGTATGTGTTTAGTGGCGTAGCACTTCCGGTCAAACCGGATGCTGTGAACTTCCTTATTTGGAATGTATTTCAATATATTCTTGAATTCTACGTATAATTTATTCATATTCTTTTTACCTGATAAAGTTCTGTGGGCTTTAGTTGAGCGGAGATTTCATGAGGAGTCAGTCAGTGCTATTTCTATTTTATATATTATGTACATAGATATATGGATTTAGGATTTGGTGAAACGGTTTCAGTTGGTATAACTTTGATGTAAATGTTGGCAAAGGTTGAAAATAAATAGAAAGTTGCGCTGATCATCTATAAATGGGATAAAATGAACACAGAAGACTGCAACAACAAATAATTCGCGAGGAGTCAATGACGACCAAATAGTTGTGTAGTCTGTGGGCTTTAGTTGCGCGGAAATTTCGTCAGTCAGTCAGTGGTATTCCTATTTTATATATTATGTAGGTAGATACAGTATCGGAAGCAATTCTTCTGGGGTATAGACAGAAATCTACACGAGCAACAAGGAACGCAATGATATGATAATACCACATAAACAAGAGAGACGACTGGTGCTAGTTTGATACTGACGTCCTACATCCTGAGCTGACCGCCCTAAAATTATAATGCTCTCAACATATAGCAAGCTATTATTTACGCTCTCATGAAACCACCATACCCCAGATAAATACTTTCCGACACTGTATATGAATTTAGTATTCGGTGTTAGGGTTTCAATTGGTATAACTTTGATGTATTTATTGGTAAAGGTTGAAATAAATAGAAAGTTGCGCTGATCATCTACAAATGGGATAAAATGACCACAGAAAACTGCAACAGTAGATACGTGGCGAGGAATCAATGACGACCAAATAGTTGTATCTTGTATCTATGTAGATTCATTAATGTAAGTTTTTCATATTGCCTTGAAAAGAAAATACCGTTTAGTTTCATTATTATGGACACAATTCCTTAAAAACACTTGGATTTACTGGGGGTTCAAAACGGTATTTTTCTAGAGCAACTATAGAAAGGTTGAATAAATATGATAATTTCAACACTATGATGGATGAATGCATACTTTCTCTCCCAATATCAACGTTGAATAAACACGGTACAATTTTCGCCACGAACCCTATGTATTGATATTTTGAAATTCCTTATGCGTGTGTTCGTACATGTTATATGAAATCGTTAAGCAAGGTTTATGATGCGTCAACTAAATTTATCGTCAGAAGATGTGGATGGGGAACTAAATACACGAGTTATGTAGGTTGTTGTAACAACTGATTATCTGTATTAGACAAACAATTTTCTATTTATCGTTACATACATCTTGAGTGTTTGATTAATGGGCATTCGGAGATTGCTAGCAGTTCCGTCCTTTGAGATGTATGAGATATTCTACTTCGGTTTATTTAGATTTCAAAGACTTACATAATAACAGTATGCTGTTTTCACCTCGAATATTCACGGAATTATATGTTAAAGAACTCATAGTCGATTAATAATTGGAATTGATAAACTGAAATTCATTAAATTAGTCTGACAAATACATGCAAGTGGTTATTGTTTGAAATTCAATTCACTTAATATTCTGGTAATCTTTCTTTAATATGTTCGAACACAGATTAGCCTCGCGGCAATTTATTGATTTGGTTGCGTAGATATGTTATTTCCGGTATGAACCGGTGAATACAGTTTATTCGAATCTAAAGGCTGAAACTTATATGAGTATGAGACATAACCGCCAACAACGTATCCATTCTATGTAATAATTACCACTAACACCTACAATGCCTACCATTTTGGGAATGCTCTAATTATCCGTTCCCATTGAGCTGATATGAAAAATTCAGAGACCTTATTCAATTCATTTCTTGAATCTCAATTCATTATACTCAGAAATTATATTATTTCTAGCGAAGTTGTTCCCAATGCTTTCGAATAAATGCGGGTCAATTTCAATTATTGCACGTCTAATGTTCTCGTTTAGCTCTGGAATCAAAGCAAAATTGTTGGTCGTCAAGCTATGATGTCACCCATTTGAGAGCTGAGGACGAAATTTGGTTTGTAGTAAATTATACGAAAATTCTTGGGAAGTAGGTCACATTAACAATTATATCTATTATATTTTCCTCTTTAAGTACTTCAACTACACGAGATGAGGAAATGCCACAGCTTCACCGTATGTTTGGGAGCCAAACTTTTTTGAACAGTACACCAGGGCAGGTCGAATATGTGCTTTGATGACTATAAAGAGCTGCTGGGATGTAAAGTAGCTCTTGGCAAGGAATAGAAAACCAAGTTTTTGTGAAGTGGTTTTCGCAATGGGCCTCACATGATCATCATATGAGAGGGTGCTCCTGAGCATAAATATGGAAGACTTCATGGGAATAGTTGTTCCTGACATCATCGTACTAGGGATTGTAGGATCCGCCTTCCTGGAGAAGATGCAACCTAGAGTTTTGGTTGCATTAAACTCTACTAGATTATCAGATCCCCATATCGAATTCGTTGCCACATCTTCATTTATTGCGTTAACCTGTCTCTGTCTCGCTCCTCTGGATTCATTGGATGTATAGGAGCTCTAGATGAGAAGCCAGAATGAAGTGTGGACGAGACAGGAGGTCACTTTCAACAGATCATTGATATGAAAAACAAATTTGGGTCAAAGATAGATCCCTGTGGAACACCAGCTTTGATAGCCAATGAATTAGGTAGTGTTGACTATTAATTTTCTAATCAAACCGTGATAGGATGATTTAATCTCATCCTATTAAATTATTATTATTCAAGCTCTGAGAGACAATTCGAGAAAATATTTCGATGTCATTCACTTCAAAAACTAAGGTGAAGATTGAGGGGTCCTGCTAGATCCAGACTGTTTGACATATTACTGTGCAAAGAGGGATTTGTCGAAATGGTGGATGCGCCAGGATACTCAGCTTAGACCTTCCAAATGTACAGACAAATTGAAGCCCAATTTCTAGAATAAACTGTAATCCATCAGGCTGTGTGTGTCGATGGTATACTTATCGGTTGCAAAGCAATTGAGTATGGTGTGTCACAAAGAACAGTGCTAGGACCCATTTTTAGTCCTCCGAAAAACTCAAAATAGCACATTACAAAGCATTACAACCAACTACCAACCCCAAATCTTTGAAATATTACTGCGCAAAGATGGATTTGTCGGAACGGTGGATGCGCCAGGATATTCAGCTCCGAGAAACTCAAAATAGCACATTACAAAGCATTACAACCAACCCCAAAAAAAGCATGTTCGCATGTTCCCCTTGATAGTCAAAACTTCAACCACAGAATATTCGTCTTCTTAGCACCCAAATTATACAATAGCATTAAGGCATAAATAATACAAAAACATTCAAGAAATAATTGAATGCATTGAGAAACGAAAAACCAAGACATATGATACTTTCCTTCTGGATGTATAAAGAACTTCAATCTGACCACTTATTATACTTATTATTACTCTGTCGTCTAAAGTATGCTATTATGGGCAATCATATGTATGTATGTTTGTACTCCTGTGTGTTTAATTGTATATGTGACATCTGATGATGCCTACTTGGTAACTGAAAGGTCGTCAGTATATTTTAGTAAATCAGGAAGTTTATTCCTTACTTATTAGTGTTATAGTGTATCCACAGCTATCAACTCTCCTATAGTCTGTTGTATATGTATGTTTAATAGTTATTCAAAGTTCAATTAAAAATTTTTATATTTGCTTTACTAATTTAGGTTTTTATATTTTTTCGGATAATTATTTATTCACATCTATGTTATTCTGAACTATTTTTTTTTCGGATTGGAAATGTGAATAAATATTACCTCAAATAAAATAACTATTAAAAGTTTGATTTTCGCTAATTTAATAAACAAATGTAACTATAGTTTCGCTAATACTGTAGTTTCTTCAAACAAATATCACAGAGTATTTTAGAGTCCTTTGTAATAATTCAGGAAAACATTGAAAAAACGTTATGTGAATCGATGGAGCTGAGCGGATTTTTGCATTCTTTTAAGGAAGGTATTTGACAACTTTTTTATATGCGTTTGAGTGGGGCCTTTGATGCACACATTTTTAAAATGCAATTTACTGCACTTTTTAATGAACTATCGGTTGCACTTTTTTAATATCAAATTAGTTTAAAATTGGTATATGGGGGTTTACGAATTCGCTTATTACGAATCTGTAGTCTAAGTTTTTAGAAAAATTATGCATAATCAAATGCATTCAACGTGCATTATTACAATTTATCATATACCAATTTTCAACTAATTTCATGTAATATTAAAAAAGTGCAACCGATAGTCCAACATATTTTGCATTTGATTATGGAATCTATTAATTTTCTAATAACTTTGACTTCGGATTCGTAATCAGCGAAGAAATTCAGAAAAAAGTGCATAATAAAATGAATTCTTAAATGCAACCTACATATTTTTTAATCATTTCAATGTCAGATTCACAATCAGGGACCTTGAACCCCCCTAACTACAGGTTTCCAAGCAATTACAAGCAATATCAAGAGCATTAAAAATGCAGTAAAATACATTTAAAAAATTTGTGCATTAAACGCCCCACTCAAAGGCATATAACAAAGTTGCAAATTTCCTTAAGAGAATGCAAAAAACGGCTAAGCCCTATCGATTCACATAACACATTTTGCGAAAATTGACCTAAATACAACGTACTATAATACTTGTTTGAAGAAGCTATAGTTGCATTTATTTATTAAATAACTGAAAATCAAACTCGTAATAGTTATTTTATTTAAGTTTAAAATGAATTTTCTTCACGTAATGGCTGATGCTATTCAAATATTTGAATATTATCTATCAATTACTCAATTTTTTGATAAAATGTATAATTCTTAGATTCACAACCCACTTCCATTTGACACCACATGAAAGTATACATTTTCCGTTTGGGCTTCTGATATTCTTAGCAAGAGGTAGTGTTAGACGTCAAGCATAACCATTGAATACAATTTCACCAAAATAGACTCAACCACACGCTAATCCTATATGTTCTTGTATAACGGAACATCACATAAGCAATAACATTTGAAACATGTTGTATGTGCGTTTTTCGAATGAATATAGCTCAAGTGATACTTGAAATATCATACACGATCATCTCAGATAGTTCCGATTATATTAAATTGAAGTTATGTAATTAAACATTCATTGGTATAATGATATGCTACATGAAATTTCTACAAGTTCAGAAACAGTTAAATGCGACGAACTCCATATCTTCATTCTCGTCATTTCCGTGAAATGTTGCAGATTGCCTTCACATTGTTAGGGAACTGTAATTTGGCTGCTCATCAACTGGTTATTGCTTCAATCAGAAACCAATTCCCTCTCATACGAATATCCTGCTCGTATCCTGCAGAATGCATGGTAATTTTAGAGAAGTACACGAGTGTGATAAAACTCTACTTATTTCTTATGAAATTAATGGTACACTTTCCTTTCCTGTACATTTTTTTGGAATAAAACATCTGGTGTCTAGTGCCTCAGAACGAAAGTCATGACTAACTTATTTATCTTGCTCTTTATGTTTGATGGGTCATCAACCTATGATTCACAAAGAGGAGTGTATTTATTATAAACAATAAACAGATTTCTTCTGCTTATATTCAATTATATATTAGAGCAACATTCTAAGAATACAGATGATGATGTGTTTTAGTGTATAAGTTCAAAAATAAGTTTTGTTATTCTCAAACTAGTTTAGTGAGTAATGGTTTTGTGGTTCAGATTTACAATATGAGAAAATGAAAGAGCTGTTTGGAGCCCATATGTAGATTCACAACATTTGCTGACCCCAACCAATTGTCCTTTCATGTGCCAAATATTAAGATGATGAGGAAGAAATTGTGTTAGTCTATGAAGAGAGGTCTGAAGAAAAGTCTTAGTGTACAATCCAATTCCGAGAGGATCATTTTAATGTGAAATGTTACAGATTGCCTTCACATTGTTAGGGAACCGTAATTTGGCTCATCAACTGGTTATTGCTTCAATGAGAAACCACTTTCCTCTCATACGAATATCCTGCTTGTATACTGCAAAATGCATGGTAATTTTAGAGAAGTACACGAGTGTGATCGAAAACTCTACTTATATCTTATGGAATTAATGGTACACTTTCATTTCCTTTACATTTTTTTAGGATAAAACATTCTTGTGTCTAGTGCTTCAGAACGAAAGTCATGACTAACTTTATCTTGCTCTTTATGTATGATGGGTCATCAACCTATGATTCATAATGAGGAGCGTATTAATTATAAACAATAAACAGATTTCTTCTGCTCATATTCAATTATGAACATTGTAAGAATACAGATGGTGATGATGAGTTTTAGTGTATTAGTTCAAAGACAAGTTTTGTTAATTTCAAACTAGTTTAGTGAATAATGGTTTTGTGGTTCAGAATTACAATACTAGAAAATGAAAGACATAACAATAACAGTGCCTGAACAAAAATATTGTGAGAGCTGTTTAGAGCCCATATATAGATCCACAACAATTACTGACCCCAACCAATTGTCCTTTCATGTGCCAAATAATAAGATGATAAGGAAAAAATTGTGTTTATCTAAGAAGAGAGACCTGAAGACAAGTCCAATTAGTGTAAAATCTATGTCCTTGAAGATCATTTTAACGTGAACTGTAATTTGGCTGCTCATGAATCGGTTATTGCATTAATTAGAAGCCAATTCCCTCTCATATGAATATCCTGCTTGTATCCTGCAGAATGCATGGTAATTTTAGAGAAGTAAACGAGTGTGATCAAAAACTCTACTTATTTCTTATGAAATTAATGGTACACTTTCCTTTCCTTTACATTTTTTTGGGATAAAACATTATGGAGTCTAGTGCTCTAGAACGAAAGTCATGACCTATGATTCATAAAGAGGAGTGTATTAATTATAAACAATAATGAACAGAGAAATCAGATTTTTCTGCTTATATTCAATCATATATTAGAGCTACATTGTAAGAATACAGATGGTGATGATGAGTTTTAGTGTATAAGATCAAAGAAAAGTTTTGTTAATTTCAAACTAGTTTAGTGAGTGATGGTTTTGTGGTTCAGAATTACAATACGAGAAAATGAAAGACATAACAATAACAGTGCCTGAACAAAAATATTGTGAGGGCTGTTTAGAGCCCATATATAGATCCACAACAATTACTGACCCCAACCAATTATCCTTTAATGTTTCAAATAATAGATGATGAGGAAGAAATTGTGTTTACCTGAAGAAAAGTTAGTGCAAAATCTACTTCCGTGAGGATCATTTTAACGTGAGATCTCAAATACGGAATATTGATCACTATTATCGAAGGTATTAAGAATATCTGTATAAATTAAAAATAATTATTTTATGTATTATATAGCAATATTTCACACCTCATATTTGATGTTTGGCAGAATCTATCTACACATTATAATAAATAAGCAAAAGAATACCCAGAACCTACTTAACGACCATTTGGATAGTAATAATTCATCTTGATTAAATTTGTTTGAGCGGTAACATCTGTATGATATGTGGATGAATTCCTTTTATTTTACTTACCAACTTTATATAATTTAACAATTGACATGAATTTTCATCAATTAATGGCTAACAATACGTTGTTAAGGAAAGTAAATAATATAACTTGACTTGACTACCAGATACACGTAAGTCGTGTAAGCAATTGTGTGTAAATCAGGAGTAAGGCATAAACTGGATTTGACCGATACCGGATTGTGAAAAATTAAATGTATGGCAATTGACTTAAATAGATGTATGTATTATGAAAACTTCAAGTCATAGAGTCATAGCAATTAAAATGGGATTTTACAGAACCATCCCTTAATTTCAAATTGGATCAAAAGAATAGAGATAGGTATTTGAGAAAGATAATAATACATAATGACTTTGCTTTGCCAAGAAAAGGAAGAGGGAATACACAATCTTTCAAAGGAATACCTATATATTGAAACCACGCTAACAACATAAGATCATATTTCTCGTATCTCGACAGAAAGACGCGAGTCGACTGTAAAGAAAAATCGATATCAACATACCCGAGTTAAATTATTTATGATATTGTATATCGCCGACTAACAGAAAAGTTATTCCATCTAAATGTGCTCGTGGACAGTAATACATTTTAGCACATTTAATTTCATTCCTGAAATTTGTAGTTATTGCGTTACGTGATGTTATTTTTACAAGCCAAAATTATAACATTATTGCAATTTTGTAGTGGAAGCCGTATAAATCTTTTATAACTACTTTATTTTACGCTGTTGGGTCAATTCAGAAATATACAAAATCTGTTCATTTATATCCGTATCAATTAATCCAGGCAACGAACCAGAAAATAAAAAAAAAATATATAGTAAGCTAGAAATTTCGAAAAAATTTTTGTATTTTGTTCCTAATACCCCATAGATCATTCATGACTATCTAGACCGCGGGGGTCGACCTTTCTACCCCCTCAAAACGGAGTTTCAACCCCTCAGAGGAGCATTCTTATAAAAACAGTCCAAAATTAATGAATTAAGAGCCGAAAATTACACCTAGTATGTTTTTTGGGTCGCTGATAACGATTCCGCAGTTAGTTTTCCCAAAAAACTCTCTCCGGATGGAAAATTCGGGAAATTTGAGATTTTCCTGAGACGGTTGTGAATAATAAAGTATAATTTTGCTGCAAAAATAACGTATAGTAGGTTTTTTGGGTCGCTGATCACTATTCCGCTGTTATTTTTCCAAAAAACTCTCCAGATGGAAAATTCGGGAAATTTGAGATTTTCCTGAGACGTTTGTGAATAATAAAGTATAATTTTGTTGCAAAAATGACCTCTAGTAGGTTTTTTGGGTCGCTGATCACGATTCCGCTGTAATTTTTTCCAAAAAAGTCTCTCCAGATGGAAAATTCGGGAAATTTGAGATTTTCCTGAGACGTTTGTGAATAATAAAGTATAATTTTGTTGCACAAATGATTAGAGGTTATTTCTGCAACAAAATTATTCTTTATTATTCACAACCGTCTCAGGAAAATCTCAAATTTCCCGAATTTTCCATCTGGAGAGACTGTTTTGGAAAAAATTACAGCGGAATCGTGATCAGCGACCCAAAAAACTTGCTAGAGGTAATTTTTGCAACAAAATTACACTTTATTATTCACAAACGTCTCAGGAAAATCTCATATTTCCCGAATTTTCCATCTGGAGAAAGTTTTTTGGGAAAAATAAAAGCGGAATCGTGATCAGCGACCCAAAAAAACTACTATACGTCATTTTTGCAACAAAATTATACTTTATTATTCACAAACGTCTCAGGAAAATTTCAAATTTTCCGAATTTTCCATCTGGAGAGACTTTTTTGGGAAAAATTACAGCGGAATCGTGATCAGCGACCCAAAAAATCTACTGGAGGTCATATTTGCAACAAAATTATAAGTTATATATTATATATAAATTTTCCAAATTTCTCATCTGGAGGGAGTTTTCCGAAAAAATTAACTGCGGAATCGTGATCAGCGACCCAAAAAACATACTAGGGGTCATTTTCGGCTCTTAATTCATTAATTTTGGACTGTTTTTATAAGAATGCTCCTCTGAGGGGTTGAAACCCTGTTTTGAGGGGGTAGGAAGGTCGACCGCCGCGGTCTTGATAGTCATGAATGATCTATGGGGTATTAGGAACAAAATGGGAAAAAAAAATTGAAATTCTAAATTACTATTTTTTTTTATTATGGTCTTTTTCCGGGCTTATTGCCTGGACTAAATGTAGAATGCGAAAAACAAATCAGAAATACTTAAGCTGTATACTTATTATAACAAATCATGGACTTGACTTTTCGTACAAAATATATCGTAATTATTATAGAATTTGTTTTTTTGTACGTGAGTAGATTGACAACTAAGATTCCATATTTAAAAGGAACAGATAACGGCATCTCCTTTATAGTCGAGGAAAGTCGGCGCAGTTGGATGGGTTGAGATGCGGTTTTCTGCATTCGATTCAGAAAATGATTTAGAAATTTTGTGCCGGGTTTGTTTTTTGCGGAAAGAATTTAATGCATTTCTACAGCCAAAAAATGCATTTTTCTGATTGCACTTTTTGAGGTGAATAAAAAACGGACCCGAATTGGTTTCTCAGGGGTTTTTGGAGTCGCTAAACACGAATATGCTAGCAAAATAATTCCCTGAGGTCCCCTTGGACCATCCTCGCGGTATCCGGGTTCCTGACGCTCTGGATATCGTTGAATTCCATTAGGAAATTATTTTTAATGTTTGTTAACTGTTCGAAAGGTGATATAAAGGTTACTAGTGATGATTACGACGTGAAAAAACTTTTCTGCAATACCTGGTGGTACCCTGAGATAGGGTAACCACGTCATCTTCTAGGAATTTGTCAATTTTTCTTCAGAAAAAGTAACAAATTCTGGCTCTCGGGGGGTTTTCGAAGTCGCCGATCACGATTATGATACTCAGAAAGTTCATGCCTAGAAGCTGACGTAAATACATAGGGCTCCAGAAACCCGGAAACACCCCGGGTAATTTGCAGAACATTGTGAGTGTCATAGTCGTGATCGGCGACTTTGAAAACCCCCTGAGAGCCAGAATTTGTTACATTTTACGAAGAAAAATGAGCAAATTCCTAGAAGATGACGAACATACACAGAGACCCGGAAACAACTCCAGGTAATTTGCAGAATATTGTGAGTGTCATAGTCGTGACCGGCGACTTGGAAGACCCCCGAGTGCCAGAAATTGTTACATTTTATGAAGAAAAATTTACAAATTCCTAGAAGATGACGTGGTTACCCGGTCTCAGGGTATCACCAGGTATTGCAGAAGAGTTTATTACGTCGTAATCATCACTAGCAACCTTTATATCTCCTCTCGAACAGTTAACAAACATTAAAAATAAATTTCTAATGAAATTCATCGATACCCAGGGCGTCAGGACCCCGGATACCCCAAGAATGGTCCAAGGGTCCAAGCATATTCGTGTTCAGCGACCCCAAAAACCCCCGATAAACCAATTCCAGTACGTTTTTTTATTCACCTCAAAAAGTGCACTTAGAAAAATGCATTTTTTGGCTGTAGAAATGCATTAAATTTTTTCCTCAAAAAACAAACCCGGCACAAGATTTCTAAATCATTTTCTGAATCGAATGCAGAAAACCGCATCTCAATTCATGCAACTGCGCCGACTTTGGAAGGTTTGGCCTATTTTAGTGCTTTATTTCCTCGACTATTATTGAGATTCTATAAAACAAGGATATCGTTTATTTTAATATAGTTTTCAAGTGAATAGTTAAATATGTCCTCGATCAATAATGAGAATCTAAATATCCATCCATCTATCTATATTATACAGAGTGGAATTTACTAAGCGTTAGATAGAAGATTATGCTGTTGTTAGAATATAGCTGCATGGGTATTCTATTTTCACGAGAGTGAGAGAGATAAAAGTCAGTGAACGCCTACAATAGTAGGCTATTGACTGTCATAATTAGTGACACGATTATCTGCAACAAGCTCCAGCTTATTTTTTTTATACTACACTTATAGACTACACGAGAGGGAAACCTATCATGTTCGAAGAGCATCGTGTGAGCCAGCAGTAGAATGTTGGGAGAGGAGATAGGCTTTCAAATTTTTCTTGAAGGTTTGGAGGTTATAGGTATAGGGAAGTTCGCCAGGTCTCGAGCTTGACAATGAAGGGGTGACTAGTTTGAGGTCGTCTAGTCCGCCTATCTGGAATCTCTCGTGGTGGAACAACAGACGAGATTTCTGATGAACACCGACTTTGGAAATATCTATATAAAAGGGAGAGATCTCCCACCTTTCTATGATGTTCTAGAAAAATCAATCAGAAGTATCAAACGAATAGCTCTCTACTGGATAGAATCCAAAAAATTCAGCGTATATTTGGGAGTCGACCTCCAAACATGTGAACAGGGACAGGACAGTTCGAATATGTGCTTTGTAGATTATGAGGAGCTGTTGGAATGTAAAGTAGCTCTTGACACAGAATAGAAAAATAGTTTTTGTTAACCGGTTCTCACAATGGACCTCACATGTTCGGCCCATGAGAGGGTGCTGTTGGTAGTGATCCCGAGCATGAATATGGAAGACTTCGTAGGAATAGTTGTACCTGACATCATCATATTATGGATTGTGGGATCCGCCTTCCTGGAGAAGACGGAAGCTTGAGTTTTGGTTGCATTGAACTCTACTAGATTATCAGACCTCCATCTCAAAATATTTGCCAGATATCCTTTAATTGAATCAAGCTGTCTCTTTCTAGCTCCTCTGGCTTCATTGGATGGTATAACGGCTCTAGATGATAAAGCGGTATAAAGTGTACCATCATCTGCAAAACTGTGAACAGAACAGGTGGCCACTTCCAGCAGTTCGTTTATATGGAGCAGAAACAAAGTTGGTACCAAGACAGATCCCTGTGGAACACCAACGTTGATAACCAATGTATCGGAGAATACTCCGTCAACCTCCACATGGAGTGATCTATCTGAGAGAAAACTCTATCGTAAGCGACAGAGTTGAGGCGGCAAACCATATAACGGAAGTTTCCAAGAAGCCTTTGGTACCAGACTAGGTCAAATGCTTTGGAAATATCCAAGGATACAGCTAGAGATTCCCCAATACAAGAGATTGTCTGTCGGAGCTTTGGTAAGGAAACTTATTTATTTTTACTTTTGAATAACCAAACTGAAAATGTCCTTAGTAGTCCAGACTGTGAACCGGGATTTTAGCTATAATAAAAAAAAACATGTGAGTTCGAATCAAAAATTTTGTTTTGCCTTAGCTTCAGGAGGTTCTCTTCATACACCTTAAAACCTCCTTGGGAACCCCAATCCCACCTATTGGGGGCGGAAATGGCCCGAAATCTCCAAGTCTTGAATTGTATTTTCTACAAAAAAAGGTATTTTGGCATTACGAGTGCACCTAGGAAGTTTTTTGGGTTGCTGAATACGAATCCGTAGCCAGATTTACTTGCAATCCATCGTAGGGGTGGTCAAATCGACAAAATTGGCCAATTTCG
This sequence comes from Endomychus coccineus, assembly GCA_958510875.1. NCBI lineage: Eukaryota > Metazoa > Arthropoda > Insecta > Coleoptera > Endomychidae > Endomychus > Endomychus coccineus. The sequence goes on along the minus strand of OY294068.1, from coordinate 24,202,787 downwards.
CATCCCTAATATATTATTATGTGCTTTTGGCATTTCGAATGCACCAAGGAGATTTTTTGAGTCGCTGAACACGAATCCGTAGCCACATTTACTTGCAATCCATCGTAGGGGTAGTAAAATCGACGAAAAATGCCAATTTTGCATCCCTATATGCTATTTTGCAATTTACGTGTTTTTGGCATTTCGAATGCACCAAGGGTTTTTTTTGGGTCGCTGAATACGATTCCAACGCCAGATTTACTCCGAAGTCATTTTAAAATGTAAAAATAACAGAAATTCAGAAGCGTGTCAAATTAGCCATTTTTGTAAATTTCCTACCCCTACGATGATATTCGAGTGAATCTGGCTTCGGAATCGTATTCAGCGACCCAAAAAACCTCCTTGGTGCATTCGAAATGCCTAAAACACGTAAATTGCAAAATAACATATAGGGGTGCAAAATTGGCCAATTTCTTCGATTTTACCACCCTTACCAATGGGTGGAGTTGGGGTTCCCAAGAGGTTTGAAGGTGTATGAATGATCCTGAGAACCTCCTGAAGCTAATGCAAAAATGACTCGAACTTACATGTTTTTTTTTCCGGTTCATAGCCTGGACAGTATTGGAAGAAAGAATTGAAGTAGTACCCATGGTTCTATTCTATTGGGACAATAACAGTAACAGTAGTAGATATGCATGTAATATATAATGTTGTTATTGTCCATAACGATAACGGCCGTTTCGTGTAGTGGAAATGTTCCAAGAAGAAAATGTTTCTGAAGAAGCGGCAGAGGCACTTGTGCGTCTCAAAATCAGAAAATTTCTTAAGCCTTTAACATTACAAAATAGCTGGTATGATATTTGTTTTGTTTGATTGAGATGTTGAAAAAGGTTACCTGTAATTATATGTTGGAATTTATTTATTGCTGAGGTAATGCGTTATAAATTCATAATGCCCTAGGCCAATATTTATATGTAATGTAATCACAAAATAAGGTGATTATTGAAAAATAACAGACTAGTAGGACATTATACATATTTGCTACAGATATTTTCATGCTGAGTGCTCATCGGAATACTTCACCACCAGACTCGAGGCCTATAGAACTTCTTACTGAAAGACTTCATTTTTCTATCGAACGGCAGTTATGGAACTTTTTGCCTAGTGGGCTTTTTCCTGATGCATATAACCTCCAAACATTCAAGAAAAATTCCAATGCCTTCCCTACTTCCTTTCCCAATAATCTCCCGCTGTCTTACACGATGTTCCACTAACATTATAGAATTCAGTCTCATGTAGTATATAATAAAATGTCCGAAAGCGTATGAGTAAATTTACTTTTCATGAACGTATGTAGTGATAAGTAATTACATTTATATGTGTTCAAAAACGAAATATCACAACGCAAAGGAAAAATTAATCCACTTAAACTTTCATAATTATGAGGAAACGATATGACAATTGAATACAGAAACTTGAACCTCCTATTCATGTAATTGTAATAATGTAACATTTTCTAGAAAGCTATGAATTTATATACAAGCGTCCACAAGTTATATCATTCTTATAAATTATCTTCTCTTCCGAATACCGCTGCGTTGTCATCTGTCGACTCAAACAATTGAATATTTGCAAGGTTGACCAATTTTAATATTACGAATACGAGTATCACAGAATAATGGGAATCTATTTATCATACCTGATGCGGCTTCTTCGAGAGGTTGGCAAGAGATTCGACTCTAGTTACTTGATAGTTGGAATTGTTATTGATAAGACCCATCAAGAATTCGTAGCTTCTTTTATCCCGATCTTTATTGGAAACTGGATTGATCTCACGATTGTTCATAGCTTCATGAGAATCTGGCGGTCCTTCGGGGTTAATGGATGAGCTATCATTAGATGCAATTCTCTCTACGGTTTCGGATATCTAGAAAAAGCAAAAAAAAACTGTGCTAGAAAATACAATAGACATCATTTTTTGCGAGTTTGATGAATAGTTATGCTGTACAATATAAAATACACTCCTTGACACTAGAAATGGTCATACCAAAATATCAATTTTCTTCAATACACCACTGGACCGTTACTAAGAAAGCTAACCAGAGGAGCTATCTTCGAAATTAGGTTATTTAAACATAATTCAACGTACGAGGATTAGAAACAAATGATTATTCATGTTGGCTTTTACCATATAACAATGATAAGGTCTTTCTAGTTCAGATCAATCAGTAGCGTCACTAACTTTTATAGTTCCAGACAGCCGTTTCGCTCTATTCATAGAGCTCATCAGTGAAACGAGAAGTTTGCAACCTTACTGAGCGATCTCTGCTGAGGGTAGTCATAAACAGGTCAACAACGTGGTAAAAAGACCAAAATATCTCTCGCCATCTATGAATGTTCCACTAAGAAATAAAGCAATGTACCACATTGACTGATAGATTTCTCAAACTTTACGGGAATGTGAGACTGTGTCAGTGCGCCAGATGGCGACACCAAACCAAACTATTGTTTTTTTTATACTTTGACTATACCGATGTTCGAAGACATCGTGTGAGCCAGCAGTGGAAAGTAGGGAGAGAAGATAGGCATTCGTATATCTCTTGAAGGTTTGAAGGTTATAGGCATAGGGAAAGACCTCACTAGGTAAAGAGTTCCACAACTTCACTGTTCGATAAAAAAATTAAGTCTGGTAGAAAGAAATCCGGCAGGTTTCGAGTTTGACAGTGAAGTGATGACTAGTTTAAGCTCGTCTAGTCCGCCTATCTGGAATCTCTTGTGTTGAAACAACAGACGAAATTTCTGATGAACACCGACCATGAAAATATCTATAGAAAAGGGAGAGATCTCCCAACTTTCTCGTAAGTGTGACATCAATCAAACGAATAGCTCTCTTCTGAATATAATCCAAGAGCTTCAGCGTATGTTTGGGAGCCGAACTCCAAATATGTAAACAGTACTCCAGGACAGGTCAAATCTGTGCTTTGTAGATCATGAGGAGCTCCTGGGATGTAAAGTAGCTCTTTGCACAGAATAGAAAATGTTTTTGTTGAGCGGTTTACGCAACGGACCTCACAAGATCGTCCCAAGAGAGGGTGCTGTTGGTGGTGATACTGAGCATTGCTATGGAACGCTTTATAGGAATAGTTGTACTTGACATTATCGTATTAGGAATTGTGGGATCCGCCGCTTGAGTTTTGGTTGCATTAAGCTTTACTAGATTATCAGATCCCCAATTCAAAATCTTTGGCAGATCTCCATTAATTGTGTCAACCTGTCCCAGTTCCTGTCTGGCTTCAATGGATGGTATACGGGCTCTGGAAAACGGTATGAAGCGTACCATCATCTGCAAATAGTGCAAATCTGTGAACGGGACAGGTGGTCACTTCCATCAGATCGTTAATATGGAGCAGAAACAAAGTTGGCGCCAAGACAGATCCCTGTGGAACATCCGCATTGATATCCATTGTATCGGAAGATACTCCGTCAACCATCACATGGAGTGATCTATCTGAGAGAAGATTCGATAGTAAGCGACAATGTTGAGGCGGCAAACCATATGACCGAAGTTTCCCAAGAATACGAAAGACAATTTCAGGCATATGGCTATCGATGGCAGCAATATTCCATACCAACGATCTGTTGGAAGTGACCTACTCTCTCGTCCGTGTAATTGTTTGCCGAACCACGGGAAATAATGTCCCACAATTTGGCATTATTACACTGGACATTCTCTCCTAGGCTTGGACAGCACGTGCTGAATATCGAAACGTCTGAATGAAGTATATTATGTCCAGCAAAAATTTGCATATAAATGTGGGACGACGTTTTCTACAGTTCGGCGCCATCATGTATCGTGTTTAATTCTACCTACAATATACATCGCTAACTTAACGTTTAGTATGTCAACGAAATTTCGCAATAACGATAATGCTAGATCAAAGTAATTTGCATTTAATATAAATTACCAGCGTTTTTCACTGGTGTGCAATACTTCGCCCTTACTACGCTCCGAGGGTCGAATTATTTTGCCTAAATTGGCTTTGGAGAATGAAGCATCTGTGGTTTTTTATATGGACATGCATGTATTAACAGTCAAATGTCAAATGAGAAAGTAAGCAGTTTGGTCTCTCAACTTTCAAGATAAAGCTGTTATTCGTAACAAGAACAAGACAGTTCTTGAACATTCAGATAAATCATATAAAAGTTCTTCCAATAACTTCAATAATATCTGTAAATCATTGAAAGAAAAATACTGTTATTACTTGAAAACAGTTAAGGGAAATTCCTTAGTAATTATAAGCAAAGAGGATTATCACAATTCGGTAAATACCTTATTAAATTATGGTTCCTATAAACAGATTACCAGGAATCCGTTATCAAAATGCGTTAAGCTAGTAAATAATTCATTAAAATCGTGTACAGCTGTTATCTCCGATAAATTGAAATACAAACTTAGACTTTCAAATCCTACTCTTCCTAAACTGTATTGAAGGAATTTAGCAACTTCCAAGCCACACCAAGTTTGTCTGTGAAAAATTCTTTGAAACTTATTGTAAAATTGAAAGATTTCAAAGTTGAACGTGACACTCTCGTTTCATTTGCTGTTGTTTCACTATTTACAAATACTCCAATCCCTGAGTCGATAAACATTCTGAACAAATGGCTTTCAAATATTCATGTCCCCGAAGGAACTGCACAGCATACGTGATCCTTACATCTTTATATATGAAGCAAAATTATTTCACTTTCAACAAAAATTACTATAAAGGAACAAGCGGATGTGCAATGAGCAATCCACTCTTTACTTTTTTGACCAATATTTTAAGCGAACTTGAAACCTCCTTAATATAAAAATTGAATCAGTTTACAAATGTTAGGTATAGATATGATTACAAGTAAAAATTTTTATTTACATAGGTTTTTGAACACGCTTAATAGCCAATTTGATTCGCTGAGATTCTCTGTCAAAATAGAAACAGATAATTAGCTTCCTTTCCTTGATATTAACGTTATAAAAGATGGGTAATCACTTGGATTTCGACATATACAGAAAACCCACTCAAACAAATAAGTATACCACGGCAGATTCAGCTACACCATTTAGATATAAAATAGCTCCCCGTTTAATAGTCTAGTTAATAGATTATTGAAAGTCCCTTTGAGCCAGCAAAATCATACTAACGAAGTTGAGCAACTTCAGTAAATTGCGTTGGACAATGGTTACCACAAATCTTTGATCAATAATTTAATTTCTAAACAAAAAAGGAAATTGGAACGTAGCCAACTAGCCACATTAGAGCCATTAGTCCAGGAAATAAAGGTTTGAAGCGGAAAATTTGAGGTAAAGGACCGATTTTGATGTATGAGGGCTCATTAGATTCGTTTTGGCCTCTAGATCAAAGTCTGCCATAGCTACATAGGGGGAAATGTCTCAGATTGTTAATTAACAATAAATATTGACCAAAAAATGATGTGTTATAACAATATATAAAAAAAAAACTAAAAACGCTATTTTCCATCAATTTTTAGCGGGTAAAGTAGAAAATTGCAGTTATTTGATCAATAAACAATGCAAATTTGAGGTTTATAACAATTTTTTAGTTATCTATTTGTTAATAAACAACAAAATGAACATTTTCAAAATAATCAAGATTAGATTTATTTTCAGGTAATTTGAGGTCGCTGAATACGAATTCAATGTTATTTTTTTGATTGGCTGTTAATCTAATTAGTTGATTAACAATTTGTTAATTAACAAATTAACCCAAAAAATGGAAATTTTGAAAATAATCAAGACTAGAGTCATTTTCAGGTAATTTGAGATCGCTGAATACGAATTTGATGTTATTTTTTTGATTAAATGTTAAATTAATTGATTAATTGATAATTACTCAGTTACCGAATTAACAAAAAAATTCAGTGTCTCAAAATAATCAAGATTAGAGTCATTTTCGGGTAATTTCGGGTCACTAAACATGAATTTAATGTTATTTTTTGAATGAAAGGTTAATTCAATCATTTTATTGATAATTACTTAGTTACCGAGTTAACAAAAAAATTCAAAGTCTTAAAATAATCAAGATTGGAGTCAATTTCGTATAATTTAAGGCCGCTAAACACGAAATTGATGTTACTTTTTGAATCGAATGATAATTTGATTAATTAATTAATTAATTCACTTGGTGAATCAACAAAAAATATTCAAAGTTTTAAAATAATCAAGATTACAGTCAATTTCGGATAATTTGAAGTAGTTAAATTTGAATCTAATGTGATTTTTCAATAAATTGTTCATATTATTAGTTGAACGATAGCGTTGCCATGGTAACTGAGAGGGGTGCAGGGACGTATGAGCTGAATTCAGAACCAGTAATTCAACCTCCAGGGCCGTAGCCGTAAAGGGGAAGAGTGGTTTTTCATGTTATTGATAAAAAATAGTTTTCCAGCAATTTATTCAAAAAATAACATCAAATTCGTATTCAGCGACCTTAAATTATACGAAATTGACTCCAATCTTGATTATTTTGAGACTTTGAATTTTTTTGTTAATTCGGTAACTAAGTAATTATTAATTGAATAATTATATTAACATTCAATTAAAAAAATAACATCAAACTACTCAGCGACCTCAAATTACCTGAAAATGACTCTAGTCTTGATTATTTTTTAAATTTCCATTTTTTGGGTTAATTTGTTCATTAACAAATTGTTAATTAACTAATTAGATTAACAGCCAATCAGAAAAATAACATCGAATTTGTATTCAGCGACCTCAAATTACCTGAAAATGAATCTAATCTTGATTATTTAGGAAATTTCCATTTTGTTGTTTATTAACAAATAGATAAGTGACAAATTGTTATAAACCTTAAATTCACATTGTTTATTGATCAAATAACTGCAATTATCTACTTTACCCGCTAAAGATTGATGTAAAATAGCGTTTCCAATTTTTTTTTTATTATCTCAAAAACATGCCATTTATTGGCCATTATTTATTGTTTATTAACAATAGGACAAATTTCCCCCTATGTAACTGTGGCAGATTATGATCTAGAGGTCAAAACGAATCGAATGAGCCCTCACACATCAAAATTGGCCTTTTACCTCAAATTTTTCTAATTTGGGTCGATTTTGTACTTTATTTCCTGAACTACATTACCTTCAAATACTTCAATAACATTCAAAAGTTCCACTTATCATTCTTCAGTAATTGATAAATTCCATAGTTTGTTTTCTAAATTTGCAATACAACGAGTTTATAGATGTAATAACAAGCTAAAACGCCGTTTCGGCAACATCTTTGATAAAGTTTCCGATTTCGACAAATCGGTGATTTACATAATCAATTATGAGTCGTGTTCAAAACGCTATGTGGGTCAAACTAGAAGGAACAGTTTAACTTGTTATAGGGAACATTTTGGCCACATAAAGAAAAAGAATGGTGGAAAATCAGCGGTAGCCGAACATATTTTGAAAACAGGTTGCACCATTTCTCAAGAAAGTTTATCACTTTTAAAACAGTACAGACAAATAGTTAGGTAATTTAAAAAGTATGGAAATGTATAAACGAAAAAACAGTTTTTTAAATTCCGATTTATCTCCAGCTTACATTATTATCCCCAAAGTATTTAAACAAACATTTTGATTTATAATTTAGTTTACTCTGATGATGGCTACTTCGTAGCTGAAAGGTAGTATTCTTAGTGCATAAGGGTGATTATTTCTTATCAATAGTGAGAAAGTAAGGAATAAAGGTATTCCGGCTCCGGCATACGATTTTGAAGAATACTATTATTTTGAAAAAATTCAAATGGAATTGCTGATGAAACAGAAAAAGGATGCAGCAGGGCATTGCGTCGTAAAATAGTTTTACTCCAAGGTGAATTTTAAGGAGAACTCGACTGTTCAGTGAAAATATTGTTCAACTATTTTTAATTTTTGTCATCTATAAATCCATAAAATCGTGACATTCTGATACAAGACAAACAGCCCCAGAAATTATTCGAATAACATGTTTTCCATTTACAAGCAAATTAAGTTTCAGACGAATATTTCCTAAGATTATTAGTTTCATGTGAATTTATTACTAGTACTTTTTAGAGATTGCCGATAAAATTCATAAAGTTTATATTGAGTTATGTCGAGATTCTATTTCAACGATAAATTATTGAAATTCCTAAAGAATATTCAAGGAAATTATAAATTAATTCCTCAGATATGCAGACATCAACTCACAAGGCATAGAAAGGAGTTTACGCTGCTATTCTTCCATCGACATTAATTTTAATTAAAGCGAACTATTATTCAAATGAAATTGGGGGATTCGAAAACAGTGTAATCTATTTTATGAGTTCAATTATGAATTATGCTTTGAATCATGAAAATAAAGAAAATCTTTTGTGTTTTCCATTATACAATTTGGTTTGAATTTTAATATAATGCTAGTTGGCTTCATTATCAACGAGACCGTTACAATAACAATCTATCCACTTATATTGATGTTTACTTAAATACATATTGTACTGATGCAGAGGAAAATGTTCACATGCTTTGTTTCCCTTTGTAGCTACGTTACTCTACAAAAGCTCGAATATGTTATTCATTTGTCAGTATGATATTCACTATCTGCCACTGTTACCATTTCAGCTTTAAATTGAAAAACGGTTGATCACCTTTAGCATAGCCTACTTTAATAACAGGCCGGAATACTGATGAGTCATCGAATCATTCTAGTAATAGAACCACAGACTTCTACTAGGTAAACTTGATGGAATTGGTTTCTCAGCGGAGCTCTTAGCTTTCATCGCCTCATATCTTAGTGATAGGAATGAGCAGAGATCGGTTGAATACCTAGCTTCTTCAGGTGTCCCCCAAGGAACAATTTTGGGATCACTGTTTTTAACGTTTTTGTCAATGATATATCAATAGGTCTAAGTGTAGTCAGTCTTTTATATGCCGATGATTTTAAAATGTTCTTTGTCATCCACATTTGATTGTTATCTGCTTCAGAGAAGTCTTGGCATGATGGTTGTCTGGTATTCAGCGAACAAGCTGTCTCTTAATGTTAACAAGTGCTGCGTTATGTCTTACACAAATAAGACCAGCTCAACTATATTTGATTACAAGCAATCTATAAAGACCTCGACGTAATTTTCGATGCCAAACTAACCTTCGTTTCTCATCTGGAGTCTGTGATGTAAGCTGCTAACAGACTACTTGGGTTTATTGTTTGAAGCTGTCGTGATTGTTCAGACATAAGACACGCTCAAATTGTTGTTCGTAAAATTTGTGCGATCGCGGCTTGAGTATGCATCTGTGATTTGGTTCACTGGTTATGCCGTTCATAAAGATGTCCTGGAATCTGTTCAGCGCCGGTTTTTAAGTACCTGTGCTTCAGGATTGACGGTTTTTATCCTCTCGGGAGCATTCCTAATTATTTCCTGTTAAATAGACTCAATATGTCATCCCTTTCTTGCAGAACAAATTATCTACTCCAGGCCAGTTTGTTCAAGTTGCTCAATAACCTAATTGACTGCCCCATGCTGCTGGGAAGAGTCAATTTCCTAGTTCTTCAGTTGAACTCGCGGTCTATAAATACTTTCTACTCCAAACTCCTGGTACTAACATACGTAAATTATCTTCATTATTTTACTTGTGCCATGCCTATAACATCAATGACACTCATACTAAATATGATATTTTCAATTCTAGCCTAAAACAGATTGCTCGCCTACTGCAATGAACCAGCTTTTCATACTTTTCAGGTCTTTCATTTTTCTTCTCCTCTTTGTACATTGCTGTGATGAATATTTTTGACTATTTTCTATTTCTTTTTGAGTTTGTCTCTTTTCGAACTTGAGTATATTTAGGTTATTTAGATTTGATTTAGATAATAATTGTTAGTATATTAATTTTATTATGCATTATCCTGAGCTTTAGTTGAGCTCACAGATTATCAGAGAAACATTTCAAAATTGGTTTTGAAATGAATTAATAATGATCGAATTTCACTTTCACATCTGTTTAATTTCAATAAAGTGTCTTATGTTGATACGTGGAAGCTTCAACCAGTGGATCTATTGAAACGGAATAACATTTTAAAATTACGTTTGAAATAAATTAATTATGATCAAATTTCACTTTCAC